>CP136057.1:294037961-294430461 GCA_032464435.1 Aegilops umbellulata
GAGCATGGTGGGTAAGTTGGTGCCCCCCTGCAGGGAAGAAAACATCTATCGATAGCCCGTCCTACGGTAACGGACACTTGGAGTTGTATCCCGATCAATATAACTAGAACTGGATACTTGTGATGAGAAAAGGATTGTGATGATAACTGGATAGTATAGCTTTGGGATTTCTTTCTCGCAGGGAGTTGAGAAAGGATCTCTGGCTGAGGTTGATAACACTGCTACTACTTTACTTTATGCTACTCTACTCCCTCCTGTTGCTGCAAAATAGTGGTTTTTAGAAGATGCTAGTCTTCGATAGGACTAGGCTCTCCCCTCTATTCTAGCATTTCAGCAGCCCAGTCCACATATACAACCTTCCTTTGATAATGTTGCATATGTAGTGTAGATCCTTGCTTGCGAGTACTTTGGATGAGTACTCATGGTTGCTTTGCTCCCCCTTTTCCCCCTTTCTTCTTCTTTTCGGTTGATGCAACCAGATGTCGGAGCCTAGGAGCCAGATGCCACCGTTGGTGCCTACTACTACGTGAAGGCCGCTGACGACCAGGAGTAGTTAGGAGGCTCCCAGGCAGAAGGCCTTGCCTTTTCGATCGTTGTTACTTTTGTGCTAGCCTTCTAAGGAAAACTTGTCTAACTCATGTGTGTACTCAGATATTCTTTCTTCCGCTGACTCTTGTGTTTTCGAGCTTATGTATTCGAGCCCTCGAGGCCTCTATCTTTTAATATAAAGCTTGTATTATTTTAATTTGTGTCTAGAGTTGTGTTGTGATATCTTCCCGTGAGTCCTTTATCTTGATCGTACACATTTGCGTGTATGATTAGTGTATGGTCAAATCGGGATCATCACAAGTTGGTATCATAGTCGACTGCCTGTAGGTAGCCCCCTTTCCAACTCCTTGGCCGAAGTTGAGTCTAGTCATCCAAAACTGTTTTACTAACTTGGTTGTGTGGCTTACGGGCCCACGTCGCCATTGGGTGGTATTAGGATCTTCTACTCCTTGTCTATACTCTGGGACTCTGATCTCTGTTCTATTTGAAGGAAATATGCCCTAGAGGCAATAATAAAGTTATTATTTATTTCCTTAATTCATGATAAATGTTTATTATTCATGCTAGAATTGTATTAACTGGAAACATAATACATGTGTGAATACATAGACAAACAGAGTGTCACTAGTATGCCTCTACTTGACTAGCTCATTAATCAAAGATGGTTATGTTTCCTAGCCATGAACAAAGAGTTGTTATTTTATTAACGAGATCACATCATTAGTTGAATGATCTGATTGACATGACCCATTACATTAGCATAGCACCCGATCGTTTAGTATGTTGCTATTGCTTTTATCCATGACTTATACATGTTCCTTTAACTATGAGATTATGCAACTCCCGTTTACCGTAGGAACACTTTGTGTGCTACCAAACGTCACAACGTAACTGGGTGATTATAAAGGTGCTCTACAGGTGTCTCCGAAGGTACATGTTGGGTTGGCGTATTTCGAGATTAGGATTTGTCACTCCAATTGTCGGAGAGGTATCTCAGGGCCTTCTCGGTAATGCACATCACATAAGCCTTGCAAGCACTGCAACTAATGTGTTAGTTGTGAGATGATGTATTACGGAACGAGTAAAGAGACTTGCCGGTAACGAGATTGAACTAGGTATTGGATACCGACGATCGAATCTCGGGCAAGTAACATACCGATGACAAAGGGAACAACGTATGTTGTTATGCGGTCTGACCGATAAAGATCTTCGTAGAATATGTAGGAGCCAATATGGGCATCCAGGTCCCGCTATTGGTTATTGACCGGAGAGGTGTCTTGGTCATGTCTACATAGTTCTCGAACCCGTACGGTCCGCACGCTTAACGTTTCGATGACAGTTACTATGAGTTTTATGATGTTGATGTACCGAAGGTTGTTCGGAGTCCCGGATGAGATCACGGACGTGACGAGGAGTCTCGAAATGGTCGAGACATAAAGATTGATATATTGGAAGCCTATGTTTGGACTCCGGAATCACTCCGGGTGAAATTGGGAATTTTACCGGAGTACCGGGGGGTTACCGGAACCCCCCGGGGGGTCAATGGGCCTTGATGGGCCTTAGTGGAAAGGAGAGAAAGGGGCCCAAGTGCTGGCCGCACCTTCCCCCCTTCCCTAGTCCTATTAGGATTAGGAGAAGGGGGTGCCCCCCCTCTCTCTCCCTTCCCCCTTGGTCAAACCCTAGTTGGACTAGGATTGGGGGGGAGGAATCCTACTCCTAGTAGGAGTAGGACCCCCTGGCGTGCCCCTTGTTGGCCGGCCAGCCCCTCCCCTTCCCTCCTTTATATACAGGGGCAGGGGGCACCCCATGACACACAAGTTGATCTACGGATCGTTCCTTAGCCGTGTGCGGTGCCCCCTTCCACCAAATTCCACCTCGATCATATTGTTGCAGTGCTTAGGCGAAGCCCTGCGCCGGTAACACATCAAGATCGTCACCACGCCGTCGTGCTGACGGAACTCTTCCCCGACGCTTTGCTGGATCGGAGCCCGGGGATCGTCATCGAGCTGAACGTGTGCAGAACTCGGAGGTGCCGTACGTTCGGTGCTTAGATCGGTTGGATCGCGAGGAGAACGTACGACTACTTCCTCTACGTACGACTACTTCCTCTACGTTGTGTCAACGCTTCCGCTTCAGTCTACGAGGGTACGTAGACAAACACTCTCCCCTCTCGTTGCTATGCATCACCATGATCTTGCGTGTGCGTAGGAAATTTTTTGAATTTACTGCGTTCCCCAACAGTGGCATCCGAGCCTAGGTTTTATGGTTGATGTTATTTGCACGAGTAGAACACAAGTGAGTTGTGGACGATACAAGTCATACTGCCTACCAGCATGTCATACTTTGGTTCAGCGGTATTGTTGGATGAGACGATCCGGACCAACCTTACGCGTACGCTTACGCGAGACCGGTTCCCTCGACGTGCTTTGCACAGAGATGGCTTGCGGAAGACTGTCTCTCCAACTTTAGTTGAACCGAGTGTGGCTACGCCCGGTCCTTGAGAAGGTTAAAACGGAGTCTATTTGACAAACTATCGTTGTGGTTTTGATGCGTAGGTAAGATGAGTTCTTGCTTAAAGCCCGTAGCAGCCACGTAAAACTTGCAACAACAAAGTAGAGAACGTCTAACTTGTTTTTGCAGGGCATGTTGTGATGTGGTATGGTCAAGACGTGATGCTAAATTTTATTGTATGAGATGATCATGTTTTGTAACCGAGTTATCGGCAACTGGCAGGAGCCATATGGTTGTCGCTTTATTGTATGCAATGCAATCGCGATGTAATGCTTTACTTTATTGCTAAACGGTAGTGATAGTCGTAGAAGCATAAGATTAGCGAGACGACAACGATGCTGCGATGAAGATCAAGGTGTCGCGCCGGTGACGATGGTGATCATGACGGTGCTTCGAAGATGGAGATCACAAGCACAAGATGATGATGGCCATATCATATCACTTATATTGATTGCATGTGATGTTTATCCTTTTTATGCATCTTATCTTGCTTTGATTGACGGTAGCATTATAAGATGATCTCTCACTAAATTATCAAGAAGTGTTCTCCCTGAGTATGCACCGTTGCGAAGGTTCTTCGTGCTGAGACACCACGTGATGATCGGGTGTGATAGGCTCTACGTTCAAATACAACGGGTGCAAAACAGTTGCACACGCGGAATACTCAGGTTTAACTTGACGAGCCTAGCATATACAGATATGGCCTCGGAACACAGAGACCGAAAGGTCGAGCGTGAATCATATAGTAGATATGATCAACATAAATGATGTTCACCATTGAAACTACTCCATCTCACGTGATGATCGGACATGGTTTAGTTGATTTGGATCACGTGATCACTTAGAGGATTAGAGAGATGTCTATCTAAGTGGGAGTTCTTAAGTAATATGATTAATTGAACTTTAATTTATCATGAACTTAGTCCTGGTAGTATTAGCATATCTATGTTGTAGATCAATAGCTCGCATTGTTGCTTCCCTGTGTTTATTTTGATATGTTCCTAGAGAAAATTGTGTTGGAAAATGTTAGTAGCAATGATGCGGATTGGATCCGTGATCTGAGGTTTATCCTCATTGCTGCACAGAAGAATTATGTCCTTGATGCACCGCTAGGTGACGGACCTATTGCAGGAGCAGATGCAGACATTATGAACGTTTTGCTAGCTCAATATGATGACTACTTAATAGTTTAGTGCACCATGCTTAACGGCTTAGAATCGGGACTTCAAAGACGTTTTGAACGTCATGGACCATATGAGATGTTCCAGGAGTTGAAGTTAATATTTCAAGCAAATACCCGAGTTGAGAGATATGAAGTCTCCAACAAGTTCTATAGCTAAAAGATGGAGGAGAATCGCTCAACTAGTGAGCATGTGCTCAGATTGTCTGGGTACTACAATCGCTTGAATCAAGTGGGAGTTAATCTTCCAGATAAGATAGTGATTGACAGAATTCTCTAGTCACCATCACCAAGTTAGTAGAACTTCGTGATGAACTATAATATGCAAGGGATAACGGAAAATATTCCCAAGCTCTTCGCGATGCTAAAATCGGCGAAGGTAGAAATCAAAGAAAAACATCAAAGTGTTGATGGTTGACAAGATCACTAGTTTCAAGAAAAGGGCAAAAGGAAAGAAGGGGAACTTCAAGAAGAACGGCAAGCAAGTTGCTGCTCAAGTGAAAAAGCCCAAGTCTGGTCCTAAGCCTGAGACTAAGTGCTTCTACTGCAAAGGGACTGGTCACTGGAAGCGGAACTACCCCAAGTGATTGGCGGATAAGAAGGATGGCAAAGTGAACATAAGTATATTTGATATACATGTTATTGATGTGTACTTTACTAGTATTCATAGCAACCCCTCAGTATTTGGTACTAGTTCAAGTTGCTAAGATTAGTAACTCGAAACGGGAGTTGCAGAATGAACAAAGACTAGTTAAAGGGCAAGGTGACGATGTGTGTTGGAAGTGGTTCCAAGATTGATATGATCATCATCACACACTCCCTATACTTTCGGGATTAGTGTTGAAACTAAATAAGTGTTATTTGGTGTTTGCGTTGAGCATGAATATGATTTGATCATGTTTATTGCAATACAGCTATTCATTTAAGTAAGAGAATAAATTGTTGTTCTGTTTACATGAATAAAACCTTCTATGGTTATACACACCAACGAAATGGTTTGTTGGATCTCGATCATAGTGATACACATATTCATAATATTGAAGCCAAAAGATGCAAAGTTAATAATGATAGTGCAACTTATTTGTGGCACTGCCGTTTAGGTCATATTGGTGTAAAGCGCATGAAGAAACTCCATGCTGATGGGATTTTGAATCACTTGATTATGAATCACTTGATGCTTGCGAACCATGCCTCTTGGGCAAGATGACTAAAACGCCGTTCTCCGGAACAATGGAGCAAGCAACAGATTTGTTGGAAATCATACATACTGATGTATATGGTCCGATGAATATTAAGGCTCGCGACAAGTATCATTATTTACTGACCCTCACAGATGATTTGAGCAGATATGGGTATATCTACTTGATGAAACATAAGTCTGAAACATTTGAAAAGTTCAAAGAATTTCAGAGTGAAGTGGAAAATCATCGTGACAAGAAAATAAAGTTTCTACGATCTGATCGCAGAGACGAATATTTGAGTTACGAGTTTGGTCTTCAATTAAAACAATGTGGAATAGTTTCACAAACTCATGCCACCTGGAACACCGCAGCATAATGGTGCGTCCGAACGTCATAACCGTACTTTATTAGATATAGTACAATCTATGATGTTTCTTACCGATTTACCAATATCGTTTTGGGATCATGCATTAGAGACAGCTGCATTCACGTTAAAAGGGGCACCATCTAAATCCATTGAGACGACACCGTATGAACTATGGTTTAGCAATAAACCTAAGCTGTCGTTTCTTAAAGTTTGGGGCTGCGATGCTTATGTGAAAAAGCTTCAACCTGATAAGCTCGAACCCAAATCGGAGAAATGTGTCTTCATAGGATATCCAAAGGAAACTGTTGGATACACCTTCTATCACAGATCCGAAGGCAAGACTTTTGTTGCTAAGTTCGGAAACTTTCTAGAGAAAGAGTTTCTTTCGAAAGAAGTGAGTGGGAGGAAAGTAGAACTTGATAAGGTAATTGTACCTTCTCCCTTATTGGAAAGTAGTTCATCACAGAAAACTGTTCCTGTGACTACTACACCAATTAGTGAGGAAGCTAATGATGATGATCATGTAACTTCAAGATCAAGTTACTACCGAATCTCGTAAGTAAACCAGAGTGAGATCCGCACCAGAGTGGTACGGTAATCCTGTTCTGGAAGTCATGTTACTAGACCATGACGAACTTGCGAACTATGAGGAAGCGATGATGAGCCCAGATTCCGCAAAATGGTTAGAGGCCATGAAATCTGAGATATGATCCATGTATGAGAACAAAGTATGGACTTTGATGGATTTGCCCAATGATCGGCAAGCCAAAGAAAATAAATGGATCTTAAAGAGGAAGACGGACACTGATAGTAGTGTTACTATCTACAAAGCTAGAATTGTCGCAAAAGGTTTTCGACAAGTTCAAGGTGTTGACTACGATGAGAGTTTCTCACTCGTATCTATGCTTAAGTCTGTCCGAATCATGTTAGCAATTGCCGCATTTTATGAAATCCGGCAAATGGATAAACAAAACTACATTCCTTAATGGATTTATTAAATAAGAGTTGTATACGATGCAACTAGAAGGTTTTGTCGATCCTGAAGGTGTTAACAAAATATGCAAGCTCCAGCGATCCATCTATGGACTGGTGCAAGAATCTCGGAGTTGGAATATACGCTTTGATAAGCTGATCAAAGCATATAGTTTTATACAGACTTGCGGTGAAGCCTGTATTTACAAGAAAGTGAGTGGGAGCACTACAACATTTCTGATAAGTATATGTAAATGACATATTATTGATCGGAAATAATGTAGAATTATTCTGTAAAGCATAAAGGAGTATTTGAAAGGAGTTTTTCGAAGAAGGACCTCGGTGAAGCTGCTTACATATTGAGCATCAAGATCTATAAGAGATAGATCAAGACGCTTGATAAGTTTTTCAATAAATACATACCTTGAAAAGATTTTTGAAGTAGTTCAAAATGGAACAGTCAAAGAAAGAGTTCTTGCCTGTATTACAAGGTGTGACATTGAGTAAGACTCAAAGCCCGACCACGGCAGAAGACAGAAACAGAATGAAAGTCATTCCCTATGCCTCAGCCATAGGTTCTATAAAGTATGCCATGCTGTGTACCAGACCTATTGTATACCCTACCCTGAGATTGGCACGGGAGTACAATAGTGATCTAGGAGTAGATCACTGGACGGCGGTCAAAATTATCCTTAGTGGAATAAGGATATGTTTCTCGATTATGGAGGTGACAAAAAGGTTCGTCGTAAAAGGTTACGTCGATGCAAGTTTTGACACTAATCTGGATGACTCTAAGTCTCAATCTAGATACATATTGAAAGTGGGAGCAATTAGCTAAAAGTAGCTCCGTGCAGAGCATTGTAGACATAGAAAAATTGCAAAATACATAACGGATCTGAATGTGGCAGACCCGTTGACTAAATTTCTCTCACAAGCAAAACATGATCACACCGTAGTACTCTTTGGGTGTTAATCACATAGCGATGTGAACTAGATTACTGAATCTAGTAAACCCTTTGGGTGTTGGTCACATATCGATGTGAACTATGGGTGTTAATCACATGATGATGTGAACTATTGATGTTAATCACATGGTGATGTGATCTAGATTATTGACTCTAGTGCAAGTGGGAGACTGAAGGAAATATGCCCTAGAGGCAATAATAAAGTTATTATTTATTTCCTTAATTCATGATAAATGTTTATTATTCATGCTAGAATTGTATTAACTGGAAACATAATACATGTGTGAATACATAGACAAACAGAGTGTCACTAGTATGCCTCTACTTGACTAGCTCATTAATCAAAGATGGTTATGTTTCCTAGCCATGAACAAAGAGTTGTTATTTTATTAACGAGATCACATCATTAGTTGAATGATCTGATTGACATGACCCATTACATTAGCATAGCACCCGATCGTTTAGTATGTTGCTATTGCTTTTATCCATGACTTATACATGTTCCTTTAACTATGAGATTATGCAACTCCCGTTTACCGTAGGAACACTTTGTGTGCTACCAAACGTCACAACGTAACTGGGTGATTATAAAGGTGCTCTACAGGTGTCTCCGAAGGTACATGTTGGGTTGGCGTATTTCGAGATTAGGATTTGTCACTCCAATTGTCGGAGAGGTATCTCAGGGCCTTCTCGGTAATGCACATCACATAAGCCTTGCAAGCACTGCAACTAATGTGTTAGTTGTGAGATGATGTATTACGGAACGAGTAAAGAGACTTGCCGGTAACGAGATTGAACTAGGTATTGGATACCGACGATCGAATCTCGGGCAAGTAACATACCGATGACAAAGGGAACAACGTATGTTGTTATGCGGTCTGACCGATAAAGATCTTCGTAGAATATGTAGGAGCCAATATGGGCATCCAGGTCCCGCTATTGGTTATTGACCGGAGAGGTGTCTTGGTCATGTCTACATAGTTCTCGAACCCGTAGGGTCCGCACGCTTAACGTTTCGATGACAGTTACTCTGAGTTTTATGATGTTGATGTACCGAAGGTTGTTCGGAGTCCCGGATGAGATCACGGACGTGACGAGGAGTCTCGAAATGGTCGAGACATAAAGATTGATATATTGGAAGCCTATGTTTGGACTCCGGAATCACTCCGGGTGAAATTGGGAATTTTACCGGAGTACCGGGGGGTTACCGGAACCCCCCGGGGGGTCAATGGGCCTTGATGGGCCTTAGTGGAAAGGAGAGAAAGGGGCCCAAGTGCTGGCCGCACCTTCCCCCCTTCCCTAGTCCTATTAGGATTAGGAGAAGGGGGCGCCCCCCTCTCTCTCCCTTCCCCCTTGGTCAAACCCTAGTTGGACTAGGATTGGGGGGAGGAATCCTACTCCTAGTAGGAGTAGGACCCCCTGGCGCGCCCCTTGTTGGCCGGCCAGCCCCTCCCCTTCCCTCCTTTATATACAGGGGCAGGGGGCACCCCATGACACACAAGTTGATCTACGGATCGTTCCTTAGCCGTGTGCGGTGCCCCCTTCCACCAAATTCCACCTCGATCATATTGTTGCAGTGCTTAGGCGAAGCCCTGCGCCGGTAACACATCAAGATCGTCACCACGCCGTCGTGCTGACGGAACTCTTCCCCGACGCTTTGCTGGATCGGAGCCCGGGGATCGTCATCGAGCTGAACGTGTGCAGAACTCGGAGGTGCCGTACGTTCGGTGCTTAGATCGGTTGGATCGCGAGGAGAACGTACGACTACTTCCTCTACGTACGACTACTTCCTCTACGTTGTGTCAACGCTTCCGCTTCAGTCTACGAGGGTACGTAGACAAACACTCTCCCCTCTCGTTGCTATGCATCACCATGATCTTGCGTGTGCGTAGGAAAATTTTTGAATTTACTGCGTTCCCCAACACTATTCGGGTTAAATGATTTTACTGACGCCGACTCTAGGTTCCCGTAACTACTTCCACCCGGAGAGCCCCTTACTCCAGATGATTACTTGGTGCACCGAACGATTTCAAAGATACTCTCGATGTTCTCTCGATACTTTGTGCCCGTTGCTTTTTCAATTCCCTACCATTGAAATATCCCTATGGATAAATACATGCACTTGTCATTCCTACTTTTGTCCCCAGTTTCTCTTTCTATTACAAGATACCCTGAAATACTCGTTGTTGTTCCGAGAATCCTTGTGCCTACTGCCTTGCAGTTCCTTGTCACCTGAATACGCCTACAAATTAATCCTCACCCACACCGAGGATTTGTTTATCCCCTGTTGTTTATGTGTCTTCGGAATATTATTTGATCTTTCGAAAATCCTCAACAGCATGTTGTTCTTGGAATTCTTGAATACTTGCATTCCGGTTAATTCCATTTGTCTAGCAATTTACTTTAAAACCTTTGTGTTTGTCATTCTGATCCTTTTGATTCAACATGTGTGTGAATGCACACAGTCATCAGTTGTTCCCTAGAATTTATCCTTCCAATTCAGACATCATTCCGGATATGTGCTGGTTCTCGGCAAATCAAACCTTGATTGATTGCCCATCTAATTCTATTCAACTTACTACTATTTTGATCAAAGTGTTTGCTTCTGATCTTCTTGTTTGAAACTCATAATTCCTTTGTAATTAACCTCCAGTCATTCAGTTAATTCAATAAATTGATGCTTTGGCATTCTTTCTCCTTTTAATGGAGTACCGATACTCACATCAGCCCCGTTATGAACTGTTAGATCCTTTGTTGAATTATCATCCGACAGTGTTCTTCATATACAAAAAACCTCAAGAAGTTCTTTCCCTGATACATAATTCCATTTGGTAAATCCTATTCTCTCGTTTGGCCAACCATGCTCTGCTTTCGAGCTGGTGATATTTACTCTTGAAACTTTGGGTATATGTTTCTAAGAAGTCCATATGGGTTGAACATATGCCTTCTCTAAACCGTGTGTACCCAAAAGTTTTCACGAGTCATACTCTTCCTGGTGCTTCGCCAGATAAAATTTCAGCACTACAACTTCTTCGAAAATGAGAAGTGAATGAAAGGTTATGCATTGGAGAAGTGGGAGTCGACCTTGACCTTTGTGTTCATGCCCATGGACACGATGTAGATCGTATCATTAAAGCTTCTCTTCAGTTAAATATTCCCTTGGTATAAGTTTATCTTATATCTAGGATCTGGCATTTTGCAATCGTGGTTCTGGCCATGTTCTCCTTTTAAACACCATTTCTCGGACAAGTTGAAGTACTTGTCTTCTGCAGATCATTGCACCTGTCCAACCTTTACTTGATCTACCGTCGAGTATTACACTCTGGTATTTCAAGAATATCATTGAACTGCATAACTTCTTATGGGTTCTTCATCAACTGTTATTTCTCACCGATTCCAATTTTCGTGGCTTCTGGGTTGTCGTCAACCGAGAACACTGATAAGTGAATCACTTTCGCACTCCGATTCAATAACTCTAAATAATCTTCGTTGCTTATGAGTTTATTAATCCTTCAAGTCATTCCTAGCCTGATCGGCTATATCATTATCGTGCAACTTTTTAACTATGCTACCTGGTCCTTCTTCCCGGAGCAAAGTTTTCGACGATGAGCTAAGCTTACGTCGATCTTCCTCGTCATATCATTTTTCCTTGAACAACAAGCTTGATTTCAAGTTTGTGTCGTACCCATGGTTCGAATAACCTTTTGCTTCATCATTCCTTTGACTTGATGTCATCGCCAATCGATTACATCTTCATGAAATCTCTCAACAAATGTGTCGTGATCATCATCAACATTCTGATGCTCTTTCAGGTTAACAATTGAATTCATGACGAGAAATACCATCCTTGCCCCTCGATGATTTGTGTTATCATCGACAACATTCTTGCCTCCCTCAACACGAATTTGTTCATTTAAATTTTGGAAATACATCCTTTTTGACACATCGATGGATTTTTGTTGAAACCATCTGCCACCTCCTCATCTTCCCGGGTAAAATTGCATGACGTGTTCAAGTAATTCCTGATGAATCCTTTGTGTTCCCAAGGTCCGGCCTTTACCTGATGACCATGTCAATGCTATCCAAAAGTATGACTATGCTACTCCAAACATCCTTAAGAACATTGGAGGCGCAATGCTAAATGTTTCTTGATCAATTATCCAAACACCGTTGTATGGGTAAACATCATGATTCTCCTTGCCCCATTAACTAAATGGATAAGTACTTGATGTCCTTTCATGTATATCATGCTCTGTTTGTTCTTGGGAAGCATATACTCTAATACTTTTGTATAAGCACCTTTTCCTTTCCATTGGTCTGGTTAAACTAATAACCACATTTTCGTTTCCGTTGTTTTGTTTAACCTTTCTTATGATCTTTATGACATAAGCAATAGTATTTCCCTGCTTATGTAAACACCTCGATATACAAACTCTATCAGTAAGACCTTGTTACTATTGTTGATAACATTCCGGTAGCCACCGATGGACGAGAACTTTGCCTATTGGTCCGCCTCGTTCAACGAGCAGGAAAATAGTTCTCTTCGTCCCTTGCCCTTGGTACCAGCGTTGTTGCCAACATAACTGACAGGTTGTCCTTTGTCCTGCATTGTTATCTTGGGCATGCAAATGTTAGCACCCTTCCTACTTTTAACCAACATGGTGGGCCCATAACCCACAGTTCCACAGGATCGAAACCTGACTCTCCTGTACAACCTTGATGCCGAAATATTCTTTACACTTGGCTTCATATCATGCCACGAGCCACCTTCCGAGAGATGATCTATTCCCGATCCTCTGAACCCCCTTTCTCACACTCTTTTCAGGTATCAATCGTTTGTCCATTCGCTTGAAGCTTCCTATTGTACCTTCATACTTTGCTCTCGATGTTTATTAAGTTTCAAATCGAGAGGTACTTCTGCCACATTCCCTGAATTGTTCACAAGATAATTAACCCTATAAGGGTCAGTTCTCCCAAAGTTACTCTTTACTTCCCCACTTAAATCTTGGGACGAGATTTCTTGTAGTGGAGAAGACTTGTAACATCCCCAGCATCACACTACAGTAATCTCCCCCTAATAAAGGTGATCATCATGCCAAAATGCCACTTGTCCAAAATTTGCTTCAAATTCAAATTGCATGTCAAATATTTGCTTCTTCTTTCATGCAATCAAAATAGTTCACAATATGACAAATATTCACTAAGTATTTTTCATGTTAAAAACCAAAATCTTTGGAGTTCCCAAATTGCCTCTAGAAATTAATTAGTGTTCCAGTAGCATTTAAATATGCCATTCCCAATTTCCAAAATTCCTGGACAATTCCTCTTTCCTCCAAACTATTTGTGGCAATACCTAAAATGTGGAGGAATTAAATGGCCAAGTCCCATATTTTTCATAAATCCTTTGGATGCTCAAATAAATCATTTCCTCTCTATATTTTAATTTTTTTAAAAAGAAAAGACAAAAGAGAAAGAGGAAGAAGAGGACCTAATCTATTGGCACTATGGCCCATATAGCAAAAGGGAAGGCCCAACCCACCTCCCTTGACTCATCTCCCTCCTCTGTACAGGAGACAGGGGTCGTGGCAGACATCCCATGGCCATGGCCGTGCCTTGCCACGCGTCGGCCATCCGCTGGCTCCTCCCCCTACATCTACCCCGGCACCCCCTCCCTGGAAACCCTAGTTCTCTTCCCCCCTCATTTCCCCATCACCTCCCTCCTCATCCGCTTGGAATAGAGATCGGGCTCGATGTGGTGACCGCCCTCGTAGTCCTCATTACCGCGGCCACCATTGTCTTCGTCGCGCGGGAAGGTGTCCAAGAGCATCACCACGGTCGACTTCGTATGTCTTGGGGACCGAATCAAGCCGAGGCGCCGCGTAGACAACACCTTCGCCATCTTCTCCACGCTCGGCCACCACCACCTCGCCATAAGTTCATCGGCTTCCGGCCATCCCCGAGCTTGCCGTCCGCTCCGTTCGAATCATCGTGAGCTCCTCCCCTGGGTCCCCCCTTTTCCCCTTCGATTTGTACGCTGTAGGCCACCGTCACCGTCGTGCCCGAACCCCCGCATATGTGTATATGCGTGTAGATGCTACTCTGCTTCGTTGCGCTGCTGCTGGTCGCGCTTGGTGCTGCTCTTCACACTGCCGCCGCTTGTGCTGCATCGCTGGTTGCTACTGTCTACTCTCACTCACCCTCGCCCCCTCGCTCGCTTCTGCCGCCACGCTCGCGGCCACGGCGCCCGACCGCGCCGCTCGCGATCCATTTCCGGCCTCCGTGTACAGCCGCCCTCGCGCCCGCCTCCACCACTGCTCCAGCTGCACCAATACGCCTTGCCGCAGGCGCCGCCCCGCTCGCCTGCCACGCGCGCGTCACCTTCCGCCGGCGCCAGCCGCCGCTGGCCTCACCTCCGACTTGCCTGCCGCCTGCAGCTCCCGTCCGGCCCCGCCTGCCGATGCCCGCAGCTCCAGGCGCCGTTGTTGCCGCCCCGCCTCTTCTCCCTACGCCGCCAGCGGCCTCGCCGCGGTCGCGGCCGCCCCTCCACCCGTGTCGTGGGCTCACCGGCGCCCCCTGATGCCGCGTGCACGCACGGGCGCCCCGCCCCGTGAGCCCACTGCACCCGCGCGCCCGCACACATTGGTTGCCAAAGTGGGCCACTGAACACTAGGCCCGGCCCCCTGTTAAAAAGAAATTTAAAAATAAATAATTATAAAAATTAATTAATTAATTAATTAGGTAATTAATTATCTTAAATAACCTTGCTTAATTAGCCTAATGAACTAGTTTAGTTAATTTAAATCTCTTAATTAGTTAGGTCAATGACAGACGGGCCTCACTTCCCTGTTTGACCAGTCAACGATCTGTGTTGACCACTGACATCGTGATGACATCATGCTGATGCAATAACTCCATTTTAGGAATATAAATAATTTCAAAATATGTTTTAAACTTGAAAAAATCATAAAAAAATAATTCGTAACTCGGATGAAAAAGTATTATAGATGAAAGTTGCTCAGAACGATGAGACGAATCTGAATACACGGTCCGTTTACCTGTCAGATGCCTCTAAATATTTGAACATGGGACATTCCCCCTCTGGTCATCTGTCTGACACAGGTCCAGAACCGGGAATACCTTCCGGGTTGAATTCCCCCATCACCTATATCGTGTAGACATAGGTTAGGTCACACTCGGCACAACATATTGCCACGTTATGCTTTGTGATGCTATGTTTGCTTTATTTTTAGTGTTTCTTCCCCCTCTTCTCTCCGATAGACCTCGAGACCAATGCTACCCCTGTGAGCACTATGTCGACGACGGCCCCTCCTTGCCAGAGAAACCACGCAAGCCCCCCCTTTGGTCATCCCGATATCGCCCATTCCATTCTCTCATGCTTGCATTAGATTTTGCTACTGTAATTAATTGCTCCTATTCTGATGCATAACCTGCTTTTGTAACCTGCTTATTGTTACCTACCTGCTTATCCTAAACTCCTTAGTATAGGTTGGTTAGTGATCCATCAGTGACCCCCACCTTGTCCTTGTTGCCCCTGCTTCATCATTGAAGACCCGATCAACGGGATTGAAGACCAGGCCCCGGCACCGCACATCACTTTCCCCTTAGTTGCTCGACACTACTGGGTTACTATCGAGTGCCGAGGGTGAGACCTCTACTCCACTTTTGATGTTAACATGTAGTGTAGCTATTCGTTCGTGGTCATCGAGGGTGATTTCCTCCTTAACCACTTCCGATACGGCTCTGTCGTGCAACCCCTCAAGTGTGAACCTCGAGGGTGGTTTCCTCTTACGTTCACCTTGATGATTACATCGAGTGGAATTCACCGGGGGTGATTCCTTGGGTTTTCCCCTTGATGTTTGAACACACGGATACTATGACTTTACACTGAACCATGTTACTAAAGATGGGTCGGCCCTGAGGGGTACCCGCGCGAGCATATTTGCGAGTGATGTGGAGACGGGTTGACCTGGAGGGTGCCCGCGAGATAATTACGAGGCGTGGACGGGCATTCCTAGCCCTTCCCGCAAGTCCTCGAGACGGGGTGACGGAGTCACATCTTTCGTGCGTCTCTGCTTGTAACTGTGCGTTCCTAATCCACTACCATTTGGATATTTGATCTGAGGGGCCTCTGGCCTGATAGCACTAACCATCACGTGGGCATAGTATGAGTGTTCTGCGTCTTATACATCAACCAAAGCTTAATAGACGTCAGCGACTGAGCGGCCGCGCCAGGTTGGACTACGTAAGCACCTGCCTTGCTGAAGGAGGTAGCTAGGTCTGCTCACCGGCCGCGTATGCAACATGCAGGAGTTCCCGGGGAGATGGACCATGACCCATGGGGGCATAGGTTTAGTCCGACGTGTTGGCCTCTCTATTAAGCCTAGGTCGGGTTGCGGCGTATTGTTTGGCCGAGGCCGGGCATGACCCAGGAAAGTGTGTCCGGCTAGAGTTAATCGAGCATGGTGGGTAAGTTGGTGCACCCCTGTAGGGAAGAAAACATCTACCGATAGCCTATCCTATGGTAATGGACACTTGGAGTTGTATCCCGATCGATACAACTAGAACTGGATACTTGTGATGAGAAATGGATTGTGATGATAACTGGATAGTATGGCTTTGGGATTGCTTTCTGGCAGGGAGTCGAGAAAGGATGTCTGGCCGAGGTTGATAACACTCCTACTACTTTAATTTATGCTACTCTACTCCCTCCTATTGCTGCAAGATAGTGGTTTTCAGAAGATGCTAGTCTTCGATAGGACTAGGCTCTCCCCTCTATTTTGGCATTTTTGCAGCCTAGTCCACATATACAACCTTCCTTTGATAATGTTGCATATGTAGTGTAGATCCTTGCTTGCGAGTACTTTGGATGAGTACTCATGGTTGCTTTGCTCCCCTTTTCCCCCTTTCTTCTTCTTTCCGGTTGATGCAACCAGATGTCGGAGCCCAGGAGCCAGATGCCACCGTCGGTGCCTACTACTACGTGAAGACCGCCGACGACCAGGAGTAGTTAGGAGGCTCCCAGGAAGGAGGCCTTGCCTTTTCGATCGTTGTTACTTTTGTGCTAGCCTTCTTAAGGCAAACTTGTCTAACTCATGTCTGTACTCATATATTCTTGCTTAAGCTGACTCTTGTGTTTTCGAGCTTATGTATTCGAGCCCTCGAGGCCCCTGGCTTGTAATATAAAGCTTGTATTATTTTAATTTGTGTCTAGAGTAGTGTTGTGATATCTTCCCGTGAGTCCTTGATCTTGATCGTACACATTTGCATGTATGATTAGTGTACGGTGAAATCGGGGGCGTCACACATATGGCTTTGGTTGGCGAAAAGCTGGCATCCAACGCAACGTTGGACAAGGTCCTGTGCATCTGCTCGGGCCGTTGGTCAATAGAAACCTGTACGAAAGGCCTTACTTACAAGGGCCCGAACCGTGGCATGGTAACCACCGAGACCGGCATGAATTTCAACCAAGAGCTGCCATCCCTCTTCTTCGGAGATGCATCTTTGAAGTACTCCGGTAGCGATTTTCTTGTAGAGCTCTTCGTCGTGGACCTTGTAGTATTTTGAACACCGGACAATGCAGCGAGCCTCATTCTGATCGTCCGGGAGCTCTCGCCTATTAAGGTAGGCCAAGAAGGGTTCGGTCCATGGGGCAATTACTGCCATGATAAGATGGTCTGATGGTGTTATTTCGGTGACTGAGCCCCCGATGATATCGGTATTGTGTTCAGAATCTGGGGGTATAATCAGATTTGGACTGGTGTTGCCGCTATCCCCTTGCCACACCACGAGTGGCTTGAAGACCCTTTCTAGGAATACATTAGGCGGGACGGGGTCGCGCTTGGCGCCGATACGAGCAAGGACATCCGTCGCTTGATTACTCTCTCGAGCCACATGATGAAACTCGAGCCCCTCAAACCGAGCTGACATTTTGAGAACGACGTTACAATAGGCCGCCATCTTCAGATCTTTGGCGTCGAAGTCTCCATTTATTTGGGATATTGCAAGGTTTGAATCCCCGCGCACCTCCAGGCGTTCTATGCCCATGGAAACAGCCATCCGAAGACCATGCAATAAGGCCTCGTATTCGGCTGCATTGTTGGAGTCTGTGTATAATATTTGGAGTACATACTGAACTGTGTCTCCGGTGGGGGATTTTAAGACAACGCCCGCTCCTAAGCCCGCCAGCATTTTGGAACCACCGAAATGCATGACCCAGTTGGAGTATGTGCCATACTCTTTAGGGAGTTTGGCCTCTGTCCATTCGGCGACGAAGTCGGGCAGTACTTGGGGTTTAATGGCCCGGCGCATTTTGTATGTTGTGTCAAATGGAAGGAGCTCAATGGCCCACTTGGCAATCCGGCTCGTGGCATCACTGTTGTTTATTATGTCATTGAGTTGTAATTCGGAAGCCACCGTGATTGAGCACTATTGAAAGTAGTGTCGTAGCTTGCGGGATGCCATGAAGACCGCGTATGCTATCTTTTGGTAATGAGGGTACCGGGAATTGCATGGTGTGAGGACAGTGGATACGTAGTATACCGGCTTCTGAAGTGGGAATTTGTGTCTGTCCTCCTCTCGCTCGACGATGAGCACCGCGCTCACCACTTGGTGCGTTGCCGATATGTATAATAGCATGGGTTCGTCGACGTTCAGTACGGCCAGGATTGGGTTGCTCTCTAAAAGAACCTTTATTTCTTCCAATCCGGCCGTTGCTGCATCCGTCCACTCGAAGTGGTCAGTGCGTCGGAGAAGGCGATAGAGTGGCAGTGCTTTTTCTCCTAGTCTGGAGATAAAGCGGCTTAAAGCTGCCACATGTCCGGCTAGTTTTTGGACCTGTTTAAGGTCTGTTGGCGTAGCCAATTCTGACAAAGCTCGGATTTTGGCTGGTTTGCTTCAATTCCTCTATTGGAAATGATGAAGCCCAACATTTTTCTAGCGGGAACGCCGAAAACACACTTTTCCGGGTTGAGCTTGATGTCATATGTACGGAGGTTGTCGAATGTGAGATGCAGATCATCTATCAATGACTCGACGTGCCTAGTTTTGATGACGATGTCATCCACATATGCTTCAACTGTCTTGCCGATCTGTTTCTCCAGGCATGTTTGAATCATGTGTTGGTAAGTGGCCCCGACGTTTTTGAGCCCGAAGGGCATAGTGTTGAAGCAAAATGACCCATATGGGGTAATGAATGCCGTTGAGGCTTGGTCAGACTCCTTCATTTTGATTTGATGGTACCCGGAGTGTGCGTTGAGGAAACACAGTGAGTCGTGTCCTGCGGTAGCATCAATAATCTGATCGATGCGAGGGAGGGGGAAGGGATCATTAGGGCAGGCCTTTTTGAGGTCTTTGAAATCGACGCATAGGCGCCAAGATTTATCCTTCTTTGGCACCATCACCAGGTTTGCTAGCCAGTCCGGATGTTTTATTTCTCTGATGAATCTGGCCTTGATTAACTTGGCTAGCTCCTCCCCCATAGCTTGTCCTTTGGGTTCAGAAAAGCGCCACAGTGTTTGCTTGAATGATTTATATCCCTTCAGTATGTTGAGGCTGTGTTCAGCCAACCTGCATGGGATTCCTGGCATATCAGAAGGGTGCCAGGCGAATATGTCCCAGTTCTCGCGCAGGAACTCTCATAGCACAGCGTCAACCATTGGGTCGAGTTGTGCCCCGATGGATGCAGTCTTCTTGGTGTCCGTCGGGTGGACTTGAAATTTGACTATTTCATCTGTTGGTTTACAGGAGGTGGATTTAGGTCGCTTGTCCAGGATTACGTCGTCCCTATCCACAGTGGAGCGCAGCGCGGTTAGCTCTTCGGACGCGAGGGCTTCAGACAGTGCCTCGAGGGCCAGGGATGCGGTTTTGTTTTTGGCGCGGAGTGCTATGTCTAGATCACTGGCAAGAGTGATGATACCATTGGGCCCAAGCATCTTGAGCTTCATGTACCCGTAATGAGGTATAGCTTGGAAGCGTGTAAATGCATCTCGCCCCAATAGGGTGTGATATCCGCTGTTGAAAGGGGCCACTTGAAAGGTTATCTCTTCGGACCGGTAATTCTCTAGCGTGTCGAATACCACGTCAAGTGTGATTTTTACGGCACCTCGCGCCTCTCGACTGGGAATGATTCCTCGGAAGGTCGTGCTGCTTTACTCGATGCAGCTCCTGTCTATTTCCATTTTGTTGAGTGTATCCTCGTAGATGAGGTTTAGTCCGCTGCCGCCATCCATGAGCAGTTTGGTGAGCCGAAAACCGTCCACAATTGGATTGAGGACCAAGGCGGCTAGTGCCCGGACTGTCCGAAATTTTGGTTCGTCACTGCCATTGAAAGTTATGGCCGTGTTGTTCCAAAGATTTATAGATGTGACTTGGCAGACTTCACGAGGTCGTGGAGGGCCCTTTTGCGCCGATTGTTTGAAGCAAAAGTCTCGAAGACCGTCATTATGCTGAGGTCGTCGTCTTCCCAGGGGTGTTGCTTTGGGGTATTTTTGGTGAGGATATCCTCGCCACTCTTGGCCACTTGCCAAAGTATCCAACATGTTCTAAGGCTGTGGGTTGGTATGGTATCCGGTGTTGTGTGTATTTTGCATGGCTTGTCGAGCCATCCCTCCAAAATGCTTCCGCGCCCCGTAATGGGCTTAGATTTCTTTACTATTGGTTCTGGTGCCCCGCGAGGGTGCATCCTTTTTGCCCGGACGAAGGGTTGAGTGGAAACCAGTGGTTCCCAGCGATTTGCCTAAGTTTTCCAGGCGCTTTCCATTGCGCAGTACTTCTGTACGATGGTTGCCAAGTCAGCGAAGTGTAATACACGATGGCGGTTGATGGCATTGAGGATTCCTACGTCCGTGAAATTATTGTAGAATGCTGAGATCGCGTCTTCGTCGCGGCAATCTTTAATCTTGTCTTTGACAAGGAGGAATCTGGACCAAAAGTGATGGACTATTTCCTGAGACTGCTGGCGTATGTACATGAGATTGCGTATGTCTGGGTGGGTGGGTGGATTTAAATCCGAACCCTGACCCAATTTGGGATCCGGAGTTTGAGAAATCTCCGAGCTTAATGGTTCGGGCTCCGGGATATCAGCTGATTTTTCAGGCCCATCATCCGATTCTAGATTCGGAGGACATGGCACGTCGTTCCGTGGACAGGTATCCGGCTCTTTGAGCTCGGAAATCCGAACATAATTCGTCCTCAATATAAAGGAAGAGTTGTTGTTTTGCTCCTCTACTACCGCTATCTGATGGGTGATCGGCGGAGATTTGATTTCTCTCTGATCGAGTTTGAGCCCAATCCGATTGTAGTCTGTAGCGACCCCCAAGGCGGCAATGCGATCTAGGAGTTCGTTTGAAGACGACAGCTCTATCGGATCCATCCATTTGGAGTATTCGAAGTCAACACGGAGGTGATTTTCGATGACTCCAGAAGTCATCGTCAGCTTGACGGCCATACGGGCGGTCATGGTAAAGCCGCCCAGCCGGAGGGTTTGGCCTGAGGCTAGGGCTCCTCCGGAGGTGATACCGTCCTTGATAACGAGGCGAGCCATCAATCCTGTCTTCGACATCACAGCGGACCTCTCAATGAAAGCACCAATGTCGGTGTCAAAACCGGCGGATCTCAGGTAGGGGGTCCCAAACTGTGCGTCTAAGGTCGATGGTAACAGGAGACAGGGGACATGATGTTTACCCAGGTTCGGGCCCTCTCTATGGAGGTAATACGTAATACCCTACTTCCTGCTTGATTGATCTTGATGAATATGAGTATTACAAGATTTGATCTACCACGAGATCCTAATGGCTAAAACACTAGAAGTCTAGCCTGTATGATTATGATTACCTGTAGGGAATTGTCACGGCAGATGTCCTAGTGTGAGGACTTAGTCGTGAGGCCAACACATCTATGCGGTAGCTTGAAGGGGTTGGTCGGAATCGAGAGACACAAGATGGATCAACGCACAAGACAAGGATTTAGACAGCTTCGGGCCCCGGGAAACATCATCCGGTAATAGCCCTACATGCTGTTTGTGGCTAGATCTCATTATGCTCATGAGAGAGTCGCCGTATAAGCCGGCCCCCCTTTGTGTCTAGCCCTAGAGATTGTTTTCTTGCTTGTCCCTCTTTGGGGAGCCCTACCTCTCCTTATATAAGTTGGAGGGGCAGGTTACATTTGGAGTCCTAGAAGGACTAGGACTATTCTATAACAAGCGGAATCCTAGTCTGCCCCTTAAGGGAAAACTCCTTATGTCTTTCCATGTAAATCGGCCCACCATAACATGAGCCAGCTTTCCATGAACCGCCTTCTGGGCCATCGGGTCTTGTTGTTCCTCTGACCCGCTCGCCGGGTCACCCATGAGTCGCCAGGCTTGGGCGGGTCACTTACTGAGTCGTCCAGTCAGGGCAGGTCATTAGTGAGCCGCCAAGTCCGGCCGGGTTATATTTCCCGTCGGGTTACACCGCGGGGTATATCCCCGACATTAGCCCCCAGTTTAATTTGGATTTATCCATGTTAAACTGATCCTGCAAAATAACTCAAGAACAAATTTGACAGGTTGGGCTCCGGGTTAAATATTCTTGTAAGCCGACACCTAATCATCCTTAAATCCTTGTCATTTGCTTCTTATGGACAATCCGGTTCAATAGACCAGTTTTATAATCAATTTGCTGACATTGACTTCTCACAAAAATATATTGTGAAGAATATTTGATTCAGCTCCCAATGCTTAACAAAAATATTGGTCTTGAAATACTCATCCGATTTTCAGCCGGTTTGTGGAACTTGCCGGTTTATCATTGCCAAAATATCCGGTTTGTAAATATTGATAGTACCGGGTCATAATTGTTGTCGATGCCGGGTCATAGTTATTAGCGACGCCGAGTCATGATTGTTGGTGACACCGAGTCATGATTATTGCAGACACCGAGTCAATCTGGTTTGCTCAAAACTGAAAATTGGAAGATATTTCTCCCTTATATCCATATTACCTGTAGCCCCCAAGTCTTGAGCAGAACAAAGTGATGACTTAAGACTTGCTTCAATATAAATATTGCCACTTTGAAGAAATCCATATTTGTTCATCTCAGTCACTAGTAAAGACTGAATACTCCATATATGTAGCCCCCAAGTGCCGGGTTGTCATGCTTGCAGCAGCCTGGGACTTGTAATTGTCTTATTCTCATAAAAACATCAAGCAGTGTAGCCCCCAAGGGCCAGATCATTATGCAATAATGAGCAGGGACTTTATAAATATGATCATGTAGATTTGAACAACAATGTGTAGCCCCCAAGGGCCGGCTCAGTAAGATAATATTGAGCTGGGACTTTATATATACTTCATTGAAAAGAACATCATATGATATAACCCCACCATGGGGCTTGAACCGGCGTCCACAAGGTTAAGAGTCTTTGTCGTCTACCAACTGAGCAATAAATCCTTCAATAAATGGATTAAGGATTGTGTACCTTGAATTTTTTGATATGAGCAATTGATAGCCCCCAAGGGCCGGCTCATTACAATGCGATGAGTCGGGTCTTCAATAAAGTGAGCAAAAAATGACTTTTGCATTAGCCCCCAAGTGCCATGGTGCATGCTGGCAGTGACATGGGACTTGCATATTTGATGTAGCCTCAATTTGAATAATGTAGCCCCCAAGTGCCGGGTCGTAAGCCTGCAGCGACTCGGGACTATTCCCTCCATTGTAAAAATAAATCATGTCCATTAATAAAATAATAACCATTGCGGTGAAGCGACTTGGAAGACCTCCATCATAATATTGGCTATTGATAACCATAACAAAAATCCAGCCATGTTGGCTATTAAAGATTTGAATAATATAATCCGGTTTGGAAAACCGGTTCCTGTGATATTGAATCGTACTGACGGTTTAGGATACCTGTGCAGTAAGGGTGATAACCCAATCTTTAGCAGCCAAAACTTCCAAATGTTTTCTGTAGCCTTGCTTTCTGGATCTGGATTTGAGTTGAAGTCGAGTTTTTATCGATGCACGCGGGGGGTGCCTTTTTCTCGTTTGAGCAATTTCTTGCTTTCTGAGTTTCATTTTGCCTGGTACTCATGTCCATCGCCTTCCCCTCACGAGCCCCTCGTGAGCGGGACTACACGAAGCGCACGCATGTTGAGCGCACGCTAACGCAGCAACTGGTGCTTGCCTCTTGTGGGGCCCCTCCTGAAGGGTCGACAAGCCCCGCAGGATTATCAGAAAACCGTCGCCTCACGACCCAGCTCGAGGCTGGCACTGACTAAGGTAACCCATGATGGGAAACTCGCCCCTGGACTTACGAGTTCGCAAGGGCACATACTCAATATCACGTAGAAAAGTAAAAGCTGCAGCTTGCTTACATGAGGGGCCCCCCCCCTCTCAAAATGCTCTTACAAGTTTTCCAAGGGCCGCGCCCGAGTTTTTGCATATAGGATGCTACGACAGGAGAACACGGGATCAACCAGATATGCCGCTCGCTGCATTGCCCTCGAACACGTCACTCGCATCATCTTCGTCTTCGCCGGCACCGTCGCCGCCTTCGGCGACGCCTTCATCGCCGTTGTCAACCACGTCGCCTTCGTCTGCAACGGCCACCACTGCATCGTTGTCAGAAGCAAAGGCTGTGATGGTCGGACCAGTGTGTCCACATTGTCCTCCACCCACCACGCCAGGTCACCTCGGATGGCCTGAGGCACGGGGGCAATGGCGGCGTCGAAGTCAAAGTCAGGAAAGGTGTTCCTGAGGTGGCTAAAGACGTGAGAGGACGCGCGCCGGAGCAGGCCCCGGCTTCTCTCTTCCACGAGCTGGCAAGCCCTGTCAGACTGGGCTTCCAAGCTCGTCGACACGTCAGTGAAGAAGGTCAGGTGGCTGGCATAGTCATTCTAATGCTCCCTCGTCTCTAGTCGGTCAAGCTTAAGGCTGCGTTCCACGGCTTCTAGGGCCAGCGCCTCCTCGTGCTTCCGGACGTCCTCCTCCTCGGTACGCGTCCCCCGCAGCGACGCAAGAGCGGCTCTGCGCGCCTCCACCTACTGCTCGAGGGACGCACTCCAGGCCTGGAGCTCCCACGCGCGCTTCTCCACAGCCTCACGACGGCGGTCAGCCTTGCGAGCCTCCTCCGAGGCTCCGGAGCAAGCTTCGCGGGAAACCTTGAGGGAAGCCTCGGCCTTCGTGTTCTCAAGATCACGCTGGTAACGGCCAAGGTTAATAGCCACCCTCAGCTTGCGCCGTTCCTCCACCAGCCGAAGACCCTCTGCCTCAAGGCGTGAGTCAACGCCCGCGAGCTCTTCACCAAGTCGGCTCATTGCACCCATTGCCTCTTGGAAGAGATCATGACGAACTACGCTCCGCCCACGCTCAATCTTGAACGCTCGGCCCACCTCTTCCTCCACCTCAGGGGCTGCGGGCGGGGCATCAGGCAGCACACCACCTCTCGGTAGGGGGCTGGGGGTTGGTGCTGCACCAGGTGTCAACCGGCCCTCACGAAGAGTCCAAACCAATCGGGGCTCGCTGCTTGAAGAGGAGCCGAGGATCGAGGCCAACCAGCTACTGCCCATGACCAGAGGAGGCGTCCTGGGCACGCCCGCCAAGCTCCACGCCAGACCGTGGGGGAGGGGCGACGAAGCCGCAGGCTCAGCGTGCCACGAAGGCAGGAGCGCTCCTTCAACCAACCCCGCTCCGGGGGCGGCAAGAGGACTCGGGACGCTCAAGGCCGACAGGGGAGTCGAGGAAGGAGGAGGTCGTTTCTCAGGAGACGCGGCAGCCTCGACAGATGGAGCCCTGAAGGAAGGACGTCAGGAAAAGAAAACAGCAAGCAAGAAGCCATAACTGTAAGGTACTTACATGTCGATGGCGATGTACTTTCGTCGCTTCAACGGCCCGAAGATGTTGTTGCCGCTAGGGGATCCTTTCCTCTTGTGGAGCTCCTCAAAGTCCATGCAAAGCCGACCGGAGCGCTAGACGTGACGGCTGATGTGAGGCGGGGCCACAGAAGAGCTTGGAGGAACAACTTCAGGGCTGCTTGGTTGCGGTGAGCAGTCGGGCGCCGTCTTGCTACGACCTCCCGAGGCTTCGGGGGCTTTGACCTCGGGAGCCGCATGCTGCGTCGCCTCAGCAACCGATGCCCCAGGGGAGGGATCGCGACCTCCCGAGGATGACACCCTAGGATCACCACGCGACATGTGCTTCCCAGCGCTTCGGCCACTGACCTCCATTGGAGCTCGGGCTCCTGCACCCTCACTCGGGGCGAGCTCGGCACCGGCGGCGAGGAAGGGGACCACGTCGACGGGGTTCTTGCGGGACCCCACCAGGCCGATTGGGCGCAGCCCCCACTCATCAAAGGAGGGTGTGCTCGCGGCAAATGCGGCTTTGTTCTCGCAGCGGTACAGCAGACAGCTATTCCTGGGCATGTCGTCCGGCAAAGGGACACCCGATAGGACCGTAAGCACCGTTTGCCCCGTTGTAAGAGGAAGCCCCTTCTCCTGAAACCTCATATGGTCCTGACTGCTGAGCAAGTCCCACATCGGGCGGGAATGGCGCTGAAGCGGAGCAACTCGGCGCTTGACGAACTCCTTCACCACCATAGGCACTGTCACGCCTCGGTTCTTCAACCTCCTCAGTTTGATCCAGACGGGGGCGAGGCAGGGGCTCGTGAGCTTCTGATGGCCCCAGCCGAAGTTTGGAATAGCAGGCCGCGCTGGAGCATGAAGCAGAGGGCTGAGCACGCCGGCATCAATAAACAGCTATCGTGTACGGAACTCACTCGTGGATGAAGGAAGCTCAAAGTCAATCCCTGCGCCCGCTGTCGCGGCCACAGCCTGGAAGCTCACACACCCCGAGCTCTGTCGGGGGCCGGTCAGATGCAATGAGAAGAAATGGCGGAAGAGGGCCACAAAAGGAGTGATGCCCACCATAGCCTCGCACAAGAAGGCGAAGACGACAAGAAGGGTCACAGATTGAAGAAGGTGGAGAAGGGAGGAATCATGCCAGACCAGAGGGCATCTATGAAGATCAGGACCTCAGTGGCTGCCCGTGCCATGCGAGTGCGAGACGCGGGCCAAGCCACCATCTCTGCCCACTCGTTGAAACAAGAGGCAAGCATGGGGCGCACCTTGTCCATGGCCTCGTCGTTGAGCACCCGAGGCCGGCCGAGTGCATGCTCAAAGGGCGGAGGCGCACTTGGCGAAGACAGAGGTTTCTTCCCCTTTTCAGCCTGTTTCAGCGCCATGGCGATGAAGCAGGCGAGCGCGGGTCCGATTGGAAGGGCGGAGCAGAGTCTCAAGGAAACAGGGAGATTGGAGGAGCCAGGCATGGGCGAAGGAAGAATAACTGTGTAAGATGTGGGGGCCGCATAGCCAGGCGGATTCAAAGGCAGCATGGGGAAGCGGAGACGCCTTGGTCCCGGGGGCTACTGTCGGTGTTCTGGGAATGGGGGTCCCCAGACTTGCCGGCCTGCGGCCCACGGCGTGGCTAAGCTAGCAGGTCGTATGGCCCATCTTCATCGACAAGGCAATCAAGACCCTCGCGAGGGGCCAAGCCTCGCGAGGCGGACGACGCAAGACCTCCTCAAGAGCGGTCTAACCAGGCAGACTCACGAGGAGCGGAGATATCAAGGCGGGGCAAACCTCACGAGGCTCTCATGACGTGAGCCATGACGACCGACACCAGACGGGCGCCAGCGTGCAGTGTCCTTGTTTCCTCTTTGGTGCTAAGGAGGCAGGCGCAGGCGCAGAGTACCGAGGCATCAGGCAAAGGTTTCCACATCAGTGCAATGAGACCAAGACCAGTAGGATGGCAAGACGGAGGTCACCATGGAGCCCAAGGCAGCATCATCACCAGAGCCTTTAGCAGGCGAAGACCACTTTTGTCAGGATAGCTTGTACTAGCTGTCCCCTTTCAAATTTGCCCGCCGTTGTTGGCTCCCTTCCCGCTCAATATTTGGGGAGAGGACCAGGGCATATATAAGTAGAGCTAGCCACCAAAGTGAGGGGGCTTGAACTGATAGAGTTCTCATCCACAAGTCCACAGAGCACAAGAACACCTCAACCTCAGGAGGCTGTTCTTCCCCTTGTACTGTTCATCATCAGCCCAAGGGGCAATCCACCACCACCACACTGGAGTAGGGTATTACACCACAATGGTGGCCCGAACCAGCATAAATCTCGTGTCTTTCTGTGTTGCGAGTTCGCCGAGTTCGTCCACGAGATCTTAGCGAGCTAGGGCGTGGATCGGTAGGAGGGAAAGAACTTCGTGCGCACCCTAGAGTTCGAACCTTAAGGGTTTTGCCGGAACCCCACATCCGACACCAGTTCCTTCATGCCATAAAGATTTAGTATTTACTGCTTGGCTGCTCGGATGTGTGGACCAAAGTTGGCTGCACAAACTACAGAAGCAGTGCCAAATAATTTTCTAATGGCACTGCTAATGAGATGGCAACATTTTTAGATACTAGGTAAAATTGTGACACTGTCTTAGGATGCGTTTGGTTGAAGGTGTGGTATAAATGGGTTGGGACCTTGACAGTGTCTGAATCACATCTAACAAATGATTTGTAACAATGAAAGAGGGTCTAACCTTCTCTGCACATGCCAGAAACTTCCTCCCACTGTCCACAGATTCAAATGCAACGAGCTTCACGCATGGAGATTAATGGTGGCAATGAGCAGACAGATCTTCAGCCACCCCACTCCATTCGTTGCAACTAATGGTCCTAGGGAGCTACAAGAGGAAGAAATGACTCAAATCGACCGCCGGGTTAAAGTCCTTCATTCCAAGTCATAGCCCGAGAGAGAGAAGAGAGGCATACCCGGGTGGTGAAGGAGTCGTGGGAGGAGGAGGAACTGCTGGAGAGGTCATTGAAGAAGACCATGGCGACCCCGGCGGTAGGATGCGAGACAGCGAGAGCGAGGAAGTGGCTATAGCTTAGGAATGAAGGAAGGAAGGAGGAAACAGGGGAAATGTGGCGTGTGGTCGGCGAGAAAAGGGGTGGGGAACGGGGAAGGGGGCGGGGGTTGATATTTTGGTGGTAGGCCAAAAATTTGGAAATGTGGAGGGAAATGTTGCGGATTGAGCTGTATGTCATATGTTTAGAGGTTGTCAAATGTGAGGCGGAGATCGTCCACCAATGATTCGATGTGTTTAGTTTTGATGACCATGTCGTCCACATATGCTTCCACTGTCTTGCCAATTTGTTTTTCCAAACATGTTTGAATCATGCGTTGGTAAGTGGCACCAGTGTTTTTGAGCCCGAAAGGCATAGTGTTGAAACAAAAGGCCCATACGGGGTAATAAACACCATTGCAGTCTGGTCGGACTCCTTCATTTTAATCTGATGGTATCTGGAGTAAGCATCGAGGAAACATAATGAGTCGTGTCCCGCGGTCGCGTCAATAATTTGGTCAATCTGGGGCAATGGGAAAGGGTCTTTGGGGCAAGCCTTATTGAGGTCCTTGAAGTTGACACAAAGGCGCCAAGACTAATCCTTCTTCGATACCATAAACAAGTTGGCTAGCCAATCTAGGTGTTTGATTTCGCTGATGAACCCGGCTTCGAGTAGTTTGGCTAGTTCCTCCCCCATAGCTTGTCATTTGGGTTCGGAAAATCGCCGCAACGTTTGTTTGACCGGTTTGAACCCCTTGATTATGTTGAGGTTGTGTTCAGCCAGTCTGCGTGGGATCCCGGGCATGTCCGAAGGGTGCCAGGCAAAGATATCCCAAATTTCACTCAAGAACGCTCGTAGGGCGGCATCGACCATTGGATCTAGCTTTGCTCCAATGGATGTTGTTATGTTATGATCCGTCGGGTGCACTTGCTATTTCATCTGCTGCTTTGAAAGAGGTGGACTTGGGCCTCTTATCAAGAATCACGTCATCCTTGTCCACCGTGGATCGCAGGGTGGTTAGTTCTTCGGCTGCAAAGGCTTCGGATAGAGCCTCAAGGGCAAGGATGTGGTTTTGTTTTTGGCGCGGAGTGCTTTATATGGATCACTTGTAACTGTGATTATTCCATTGGGCACCGACATTTTAAGCTTCATGTACCCGTAATGAGGTATGTCCTCGAAGCGTGAGAAATCGTCCCGCAGATACGTGTCCAACGTATCTATAATTTTTTATTGTTCCATGCTATTATATTATCCATCTACGATATTTTATATAAATTTATATGCTATTTTATATGATTTTTGGGACTAACCTATTAACCTAGAGCCCAGTGCTAGTTTCTGTTTTTCCTTGTTTTTGAGTATCGCAGAAAAGGAAAACCAAACGGAGTCCAATTGACCTGAAACTTGACGGAGATTATTTTTGGACCAGAAGAAGCCCATGGAGTATCGAAGATGGGCCAGAAGAGTCCCGAGGCACCCACGAGGGTGGGGGTGCGCCCTACCCCCTGGGCGCGCCCCCCTACCTCGTGGCCGCCTCGGAGACCCCCCTAACTTGTTCCCGATGCCAAATCCTCTTATATATACAGAAACCCCCAGAACATTCGGGAGTTCCACCACCGCAAGCCTCTGTAGCCACCAAAAACCAATCGGGACCCTGTTCCGGCACCCTCCCGGAGGGGGGATCCCTCACCGGTGACCATCTTCATCATCCCGGCGCTCTCCATAACGAGGAGAGAGTAGTTCACCCTCGGGGTTGAGGGTATGTACCAGTAGCTTTGTGTTTGATCTCTCTCTCTCATGTTCTTGATGTGGCACGATCTTGATGTATCGTGAGCTTTGCTATTATAGTTGGATCTTATGATGTTTCTCCCCCTCTACTCTCTTGTAATGGACTGAGTTTTCTCTTTGAAGTTATCTTATCGGATTGAGTCTTTAAGGATTTGAGAACACTTGATGTATGTCTTGCATGTGCTTATCTGTGGTGACAATGGGATATTCACGTGATCCACTTGATGTATGTTTTGGTGATCAACTTGCGAGTTCCGTAACCTCTGAACTTATGCATATGGGTTGGCACATGTTTTCATCTTGACTCTCTGGTTGAAACTTTGGGGCACTCTTTGAAGTTATTTGTGTTGGTTGAATAGATGAATCTGAGATTGTGTGATGCATATCGTATAATCATACCCACGGATACTTGAGGTGACATTGGAGTATCTAGGTGACATTAGGGTTTTGGTTGATTTGTGTCTTAAGGTGTTATTCCAGTATGAACTCTATGATAGATAGAATGGAAAGAATAGCTTTGTGTTATTTTACTATGAACTCTTGAATAGATCGATCAGAAAGGATAAATTTGAGGTGGTTTCATACCCTACAACAATCTCTTCGTTTGTTCTCCGCTATTAGTGACTTTGGAGTGACTCTTTGTTGCATGTTGAGGGATAGTTATATGATCCAATTATATTATTCTTGTTGAGAGAACTTGCACTAGTGAAAGTATGAACCCTAGGCCTTGTTTCCTAGCATTGCAATACAGTTTACGCTCACTTTTATCATTCGTTACCTTGCTGTTTTTATATTTTAAGATTACAAAAACCTATATCTACCATCCATATTTCACTTGTATCACCATCTCTTCGCCGAACTAGTGCACCTATACAATTTACCATTGTATTGGGTGTGTTGGGGACACAAGGGACTCTTTGTTATTTTGTTGCAGGGTTGCTTGAGAGAGACCATCTTCATCCTACGCCTCCCACAGATTGATAAACCTTAGGTCATCCACTTGAGGGAAATTTGCTACTGTCCTACAAACCTCTGCACTTGGAGGCCCAACAACGTCTACAAGAAGAAGGTTGTGTAGTAGACATCAAGCAATTTCTGGCGCCATTGCCGGGGAGGTTAGTGCTTGAAGGTATATCTTTAGATCTTGCAATGTTGTTAGTACGAATTCCTAGAATATCCATGATGCTAATGATATGCAAATCCACAAGCTTGGGGATGCTATGTTTGATGAAGATGATATGTTTTGTTCCCCAAGTTTTGATGAGAAAATTTATTATGGTGAAAGCATGCCTCCTATTTATGATGATTATATTGATGAAAGTGGGTTTGGAAGAGTGTCAACTTTAGGAAGTAATGATCCCACTATTTTGGAGGGTGTTGAATCTTATAATATTTATGAAAGTCGATTTGGAGAGGCCATGACTTTATTTAGTGATTAATCCACTATTTCGGAAGAGGTTTCAATTGATTATGAGAATAAAGTTGCTATTTATGATGATTATTGTAATGATATGTATTCTATAAAGAATGATGATAACCACAGAACTTTTCATCATGATTTTAATTTTCAATTGGATTATGCCTCACATGATAGTTATTTTGTTGAGTTTGCTCCCACTACTATTCATGAGAAGAAATTTGCTTATGTGGAGAGTAGTAAAATTTCTATGCTTGTAGATCATGAAAAGAATGCTTTATGTGATGGTTATATTGTTGAATTCATTCATGATGCTACTAAAAATTATTATGAGGGAGGAACATATGCTTGTAGGAATTGCAATAATATCAAATTTCCTCTCAATGTGCTTAAAGTTTTGAAGTTATGCTTGTTTTGCCTTCCTATGCTAGCTGATTATTGTTCCCGTAAGTTGTTTGCTCACAAAATCCCTATTCGTAGGAATTGGGTTAGACTTAAATGTGCTAGTAATATTCTTCATGATGCTCTCTTTATGTTTCAATTCTTATCCTTTATATGAGCATAAATGAAATCATCATGCCTAGCTAGGGGCGTTAAACGTTAGCGGTTGTTGGGAGGCAACCCAATTTTTATTTTTTTTCTTTGATTTTTTCTCCTGTTTAGTAATAAATAATTCATATAGCCTTTGTTTATATGTGATTTTATGTTTTAATTATTGTTTTTGCCAAGTAGAACCTTTGGGAAGACTTGGGTGAAGTCTTTGTGATCTTGCTGTAAAAACAGAAACTTTAGCGCTCACGAGATTAGCTGCCATTTTTTACTGGAGAGTGCTTTTAGGTTTATTCTTTTTACAGATGATTAATAGACAAATTCCTCAGTCCCACCAATTTATTTCAGAATTTTTGGATATACATAAGTATAAGTTTGATACAGATTACTATAGACTATTCTGTTTTTGACAGATTCTGTTTTCACTGTATTGTTTGCTTATTTTGATGAATCTATGAGTAGTATCGGAGGGTATGAACCATGGAGAAGTTGGAATAAATTATATATTACACCAATATGAATTTATAATGAGTTCACAACAGTACCTAAGTGGTGGTTTTATGTTCTTATACTAACGGAGCTTACGAGTTTTCTGTTGAGTTTTGTGTTGTGAAGTTTTCAAGTTTTGGGCAAAGATTCGATGGACTATGGAATAAGGAGTGGAAAGATCCTAAGATTGGGGATGCCCGAGGCACCCCAAGGTAATATTCAAGGAAAACCAAGAGCCTAAGCTTTGGGATGCCCCAGATGGCATCCCCTCTTTCGTCTTCGTTCATCAGTAACTTTACTTGGAGCTATATTTTTATTCACCACATGATATGTGTTTTGCTTGGAGCGTCATTTTATTTTCTTTTGTTTTGCTTGCTGTTTGAGTAACATACCAAGATCTGAAATTCTTAAATGTTAGAGAGTCTTCACGTAGTTACATGATTATTCGACTACTCATTGATCTTCACTTATATTATTTTGAGAGTCCTAAACAGCATGGTAATTTGTTTAGGTTATGAATTTAGTCCTAATATGATAGGAATCCAAGAGGGATATAATAAATACTTTCATATAAAGTGCATTGAATACTATGAGAAGTTTGATTCTTTATGATTGTTTTGAGATATGAAGATGGTGATATTAGAGTCATGCTAGTTGAGTAGTTGTGAATTTGAGAAATACTTGTTCTAAAGTTTGTGATTCCCGTAGCATGCACGTATGGTGAACCGTTATGTGATGAAGTCGGAGGATGATTTGTTTATTGATTGTCTTCCTTATGAGTGGCGGTCGGGGACGAGCGATGGTCTTTTCCTACCAATCTATCGTAGTACTTCATTTCGATAACTAATAAATTTTTGCAATAAGTATGTGATTTCTTCATGACTAATGTTGAACCCATGGATTATATGCACTCTCACCCTTCCACCATTGCTAGCCTCTCTAATACCGCGCACCCTTCACCGGTATCATACACCCACCATATACCTACCTAAAAATAGCCACCATACCTACCTATTATGGCATTTCCATAGCCATTCCGAGATATATTGCCATGCAACTTACCACCGTTCCGTTTATTATGACACGCTCCATCATTGTCATACTTCTTTGCATGATCATATAGTTGACATCGTATTTATGGCAAAGCCACCATTCATGATTTTCATACATGTCACTCTTGATTCATTGCATATCCCGGTACACCGCCGGAGGCATTCACATAGAGTCATTTGTTCTAAGTATTGAGTTGTAATTCTTGAGTTGTAAGTAAATAAAAGTGTGATGATCATCATTATTAGAGCATTGTCCCAGTGAGGAAAGGATGATGGAGACTATGATTCCCCCACAAGTCGGGATGAGACTCCGGACGAAAATAAATAAATAAAAGAGGCCAAAGAAGCCCAAATAAAAAAAAGAAAAAGAGGCCATAAAAAAGGAGAAGGCCCAAAAAAACAAAAAAATGAGAGAAAAAGAGAGAAGGGGCAATGCTACTATCCTTTTACCACACTTTTGCTTCAAAGTAGCACCATGATCTTCATGATAGAGAGTCTCATATGTTGTCACTTTCAAATACTAGTGGGAATTTTACATTATAGAACTTGGCTTGTATATTCCAATGATGGGCTTCCTCAAATTTCCCTAGGTCTTCGTGAGCAAGCGAGTTGGATGCACACCCACTTAGTTTCTTTTGTTAAGCTTTCATACACTTATAGCTCTAGTGCATCCGTTGCATGGCAATCCCTACTCACTCACATTGATATCTATTGATGGGCATCTCCATAGCCCGTTGATATGCCTAGTTGATGTCAGACTATCTTCTCCTTTTTGTCTTCTCCACAACCACCATTCTATTCCACCTCTAGTGTTATGTCCATGGCTCACGCTCATGTATTGCGTGAAGATTGGAAAAGTTTGAGAACATCAAAAGTATGAAACAATTGCTTGGCTTGTCATCTGGGTTGTGCATGATTTTAATATTTTGTGTGATGAAGATAGAGCATAGCCAGACTATATGATTTTGTAGGGATAGCTTGCTTTGGCCATGTTATTTCGAGAAGACATGATTGCTTCGTTAGTATGCTTGAAGTATTACTGTTTTCATGTCAATATTAAACTTTTGCTTTGAATCTTATGGATCTGAATATTGTTGCCACAATAGAGAAGATTACATTGATAAATATGTTAGGTAGCATTCCACATCAAAAATTCTATTTTTATCATTTACCTACTTGAGGACGAGCAGGGTTTAAGCTTGGGGATGCTTGATACGTCTCCAACGTATCTATAATTTTTTATTGTTCCATGCTATTATATTATCCATCTAGGATGTTTTATATACATTTATATGTTGTTTTATATGATTTTCGGGACTAACCTATTAACCTAGAGCTCAGTGCCAGTTTCTGTTTTTTCCTTGTTTTTGAGTATTGCAGAAAAGGAAAACCAAACGGAGTCCAATTGACCTGAAACTTGACGAAGATTATTTTTGGACCAGAAGAAGCCCACGGAGTATCGGAGATGGTCCAGAACAGTCCCGAGGCACCCACGAGGGTGGGGGCGCACCCTACCCCCTAGGCACGCCCCCTACCTCGTGGCTGCCTCGGAGACCCCCCTGACTTGTTCCCGACGCCAAAACCTCTTATATATACAGAAACCCCCAGAACATAACCTAGATCGGGAGTTCCGCCGCCGCAAGCCTCTATAACCACCAAAAACCAATCGGGACCCTGTTCCGGCACCCTACCGAAGGGGGGATCCCTCACCGGTGACCATCTTCATCATCCCGGTGCTCTCCAGGACGAGGAGGGAGTAGTTCACCCTCGGGGTTGAGGGTATGTACCAGTAGCTATGTGTTTGATCTCTCTCTCTCTCTCTCTCTCATGTTCTCGATGTGGCACGATCTTGATGTATCGCGAGTTTGCTATTATAGTTGGATCTTATGATGTTTCTCCCCATCTACTCTCTTGTAATGGATTGAGTTTTCTCTTTGAAGTTATCTTATCAGATTGAGTCTTTAAGGATTTGAGAACACTTGATGTATGTCTTGCATGTGCTTATCTGTGGTGACAATGGGATATTCACGTGATCCACTTGATGTATGTTTTGGTGATCAACTTGCGAGTTCCATAACCTCTGAACTTATGCATAGGGGTTGGCACATGTTTTCTTCTTGACTCTCCGGTAGAAACTTTGGGGCACTCTTTGAAGTTCTTTGTGTTGGTTGAATAGATGAATCTAAGATTGTGTGATGCATATCGTATAATCATACCCACGGATACTTGAGGTGACATTGGAGTATCTAGGTGACATTAGGGTTTTGGTTGATTTGTGTCTTAAGGTGTTATTCTAGTACGAACTCTATGATAGATCGAACAGAAAGAATAGCTTCGTGTTATTTTACTATGGACTCTTGAATAGATCGATCAGAAAGGATAACTTTGAGGTGGTTTCGTACCCTACAACAGTCTCTTCGTTTGTTCTCCGCTATTAGTGACTATGGAGTGAATCTTTGTTGCATGTTGAGGGATAGTTATATGATCCAATTATGTTATTATTGTTGAGAGAACTTGCACTAGTGAAAGTATGAACCCTAGGCCTTGTTTCCTAGCATTGCAATACCGTTTACGCTCACTTTTATGATTAATTACCTTGCTGTTTTTATATTTTCAGATTACAAAAACCTATATCTACCATCCATATTGCACTTGTATCACCATCTGTTCGCCGAACTAGTGCACCTATAAAATTTACCATTGTATTGGGTGTGTTGGTGACACAAGAGACTCTTTGTTAGTTGGTTGCAGGGTTGCTTGAGAGAGACCATCTTCATCCTACGCCTCCCACCGATTGATAAACCTTAGGTCATCCACTTGAGGGAAATTTGCTACTGTCCTACAATCCTCTGCACTTGGAGGCCCAACAAAGTCTATAAGAAGAAGGTTGTGTAGTAGACATCACCCGCCCAAAAAGGGCGTGATATCCGCTTTTGAAGGGAGCCACTTGGAAAAGCAACCCTTCGGACCTGTATTTCTCAGGCGTGCTGAATACTACATCAAGTTTGATTTTCCCTGAACATCATGCTTCTCGACTGGGGATGATACCTCGAAAGGTGGTACTGCTTTGCTCGATGCGGGCCTTGTCAATTTTCATTTTGTCGAGCGTGTCCTCGTAGATGAGGTTAAGTCCGTTGCCACCGTCCATGAGCACTTTGGTGAGTCGAAAGCCATCCACAATTGGGTTTAAGAACAAGGCTGCTGGTGCTTGGACTGACCGGGCCCTTGGTTCATCTTTAGCGGTGAAAGTTATTGCCGCGTCGTTCCAAACGCTCATTGCGGTTACTTGGTTGATTTCTCCGCGGTCGCGGATCGCCCTTTTTCGCCGATTATTTGAAGAGAATGTCTCGAAGACTGTAAAGGCATTAAGATCATCATCTTCCGAAGAATTCTTCTCTGGAGTAGCATTGGTGAGGATAGCCTCATTGCTTTTAGCCACTTGTCGGAGTACCCAACATGCCCGAAAGCTGTGAGTTGGTTCGGTGCTCGGCGTCACATGTATCTGACAGGGTTTGTCCAGGAGTTCGTGAAGAACTGTTCTATATCCTATAAAGGGTTTGTTTTTCTTGCCATGGGCTTATGCTCGAATGCCTCATAAGGGTGTGTCCGTTTTGCCCGGGCGGTGGACTGCTTAAAAGCAGTGGGTTCCGACCAGGCTTTCTAGGCCTTCCATGTGCTTTCCATCGCGCAGTACTTTTGTACTAAGTGTGATAATTCCGTGCAATTCTGTATGCGATGGCGGTTGAGGGCGTTCAAAATTCCCTTGTCCGTACAATTACAATGAAAAACCAAAACTGCATCGTCATCACAACAATCTTTAATCTTGTTTTTAAAAAGGAGGAATCTGGCCCAGAAGTGATGGACCGTTTCCTAAGGTTGTTGTTGTACATACATTAGGTCACATATGTCTAGAGGGCCTGAATTACCCGGAGAGTATTGATTGTGGTGGGAGGGTGGGCTAAAATCTCTGAGGTCACCAGTTCGGGTCCAGGAAGATCTAAGAGCTTCCCGGGCCCTCTGTCTGACACTGAGCTTTGAGGACATGAAGTCTCATCCCGAGGGAGGGTGTCTGTCGGATCACGGGCTCCGGCAGACCCTTAAGGTTCGAACTCTGGGGTGCGCACGGATATTATGCCCTCTACCTCTCCGTCTCACAAGGATCTAAACTACAGAAAGAACAGCACAAGAGACACAGGGTTTATACTAGTTCGGGCCACCATTGTGGTGTAATACCCTACTCTAGTTTGTGGTGGGTGGATTGCCTCTTGGGCTGATGAGGATGAACGGTACAAGGAAGAACAGCCTCGCGAGGGTCTGTTCTTGGCTAGGGGATGAACTGTTGGGGGAGTTCAATCACCCTTCTCTCTCTCTCTCTACTTCCTGCTCTCAGTGCTCGAGTAGATGCTTCTGCTCGATCCTGGGTGTGTTGCTAGCTCCGTTCGTGGATCCCCCCACCCTGGGGGTGGCTAGTGCTATTTATAGGCAAAGGCCCTGGGCCTCCTCCCAAATATTTGAGCGGGAAGGGCGCCAACAATTGGCCAATTCGAAGGGGAACATCTGGTACACTTATCCTGACTAAAGTCGGTCTTCGCCTGCCAAAGGCCCTGTGGTGACGCCGTTCTGGGCTCCATGGTGACCTCCTTCCCACCGTTGGACTGGTCTTGGTCTTGTTGCACCGAAATGGGTGCCTTTGCTTGATCCTCTCGCCTGCGCTTGCCCCCTTTGCACCAAATAGGAAAGGGGAATGCTGCGCGAGCTGGCACCCTCCTGGCACCCTCGATCGTCATGGCTTGCGTCATGGGCACCTCGCGAGGTACCTCGCCTTGATCTCTCCGCCTCCTCGCGAGCCAGCCTAAGGAGGCCGTGCCTGAGGAAGCGTCGTGCCGTCCGCCTCGCGAGGCTTGGACCCTCGCGAGGGTCTTGAGTCTTGTGTTGAGGAGGATGGGCCGCGCTGGGCCCCCATTCAAGCCACGCCGCAGGCTGCACGCAGGCAAGTCTGGGGACCCCCGTTCCCAGAACGCCGACAGTAGCCCCCGGGCCCAAGGCGCACATGGACTTGGCCGTGCCGAGAGGCGAAAGGGCAAGGGCGAAGCGCCGCGGGCCCTAACAGCCTGCGGCCTTGGGCACCACGGGGCGGTTTGATTGGACGTGGGCGGTACTGTTCACCCATGCTCCCTTATTCTGCGCCGCGCTAGGTTGCCCCACAGCTGTACGCAGCCGCCCCTCTTCCTGTTGCTCAGCCGTCCCCTGCGCTTCTTCCCTCCGTACTCTGACTCTTGCCTCCAATCCCATCTCACATCTCCTCTCTCCCGTTCACCACCATGGCTTCGACGAGGAAAGAGAAAGGGAAGAAGCCTGCGTCTCCATCTCGCCCGCCGCCGCCGGTGGCCCCCGCCGTCGGCCACTCAATCATACTCAATCTGGAGTGCCTGGACAAGCTCAGTCCAGCTCTGGCCATCGTCTTCAATGAGTGTGGGAGGACGACGGCCTGGCCTACGTCTCACTTCCCCACGGATAGGATTATCACCGAGGTTCATTACTTTGCCGACGCCTTGTGGGCGGGTCTGGTTCCTCCTTTCTCTGATTTCTTCAATGCCGTCCTCTCCCATTACCAGATCTGCATGATGCATCTGGGTCCTGAATCCATTGCCCTCCTCTCGGTCTTTGCTTTTGTTTGTCAGGCACTGATGGGCATCCCTCCTTCTGTTGCCTTGCTGCGCCATTTCTTCTCCTTACGCCTTGTCGACCCCACTCAATGCTCGGCATGCGTGAGCTTCGTAGCTTCGCCTGAGACTACGGCCTCTGGTATTGACTTCAACCTCCCTCCGCCTTCAGCCGGGTTCCGTGAGCGGTGGTTGTACGTTGATGTCGGGGTGCCCAGCCCCCTGCTGGCGAAGCCGACTTCGCCTGTTGTGCCAAATTCGGGCTGGGGCCAGGAGACGCTCGTGAGCCCTCGGCTCGCCTTCGTCTGGCGCCGCTTCATGCTCTTGAAAAAGCTCGGCATAACGGCGCCCAAGGTGGTGAAGGAGTTCCTATTGCGCCATTCTCGTCGAATGTGGGCCTTGAGCAGGCATGATGATCGCATGAGGCTTCAGGAAGAAGACTTGACGCCCGCGGCGCTGAGGACGGTGCTCTTGGTCCTGACTGGCGACCCCAACCCCGGCAGTATCCAGCGGGGAGGAGCTTTGCTGTATCTCTGCCAGAACAGGAATGACTTCGTGAGGCAGATGCCCCCTTTCGACGAGTGGGGGCTACGCCCTACCAGCTTCCAAGGGCCTCGCGAGAACCCTGTGGTGGTGATTGCCCTTCCGGTCGGCCTAGGCGAATCCTCCTCAAGTGGTGGAGCAGGGAGGCAGGAGACAGCGGGGGTCGAGAGGGCCACTGATGAGGTGTCTGCACCTGGCGATGCTCTTGATGGGGTATCTCCTGAGGCCCGTGCCGCCGAGGTTGCGGGCGAGGTGCAGCCGCTTCCGATGCTTGAGGCCGAGGCTCCTGAGCCCCCGGCCGTGCCCTCTAGAGAGGCGACTGACTGTGCGCGTCAGGCATGTGTCCTAGACATAGGTCGCCTTGGAGCTCCGTCCTCTTCGCAGGTTGATTCCTGTGCACCTCTCCTGGGCCGCTTCCGTGTGGACTTTGAGGCCTTCCGGAGGAAAAGGGAGGCCCTGGGTGACGACTTCCCTTGTCGCTTGCTAAAGCGTCGGAAGTACTTTGCTACCAATGAGTAGTCTCCTCCTTTCCTGTTTCCTGGCCCACTTGCTGCATCTGCTGATCCTTGCTCCGCAGGCCTCTTCCTACTGAGCTCGCTGAAGCCGCCGAGGTGCCGCCTCCCTTGGCTTTGTCTCCTCCGCCGCCCCTGAGTGCCCCGAGCTGCACTGCCCTTGTGGTTAGGGCGAACGACAGGGTGGACCGTCACATATCGTGCGGCGGCCCTTCTGTCCCTGCGGTCTCCTTCCGCGGGCCCTCTCTTGGCATTGGCAGCCTGCCATGGGCTTCTCGTCTGGTCGCTGGCTGCGACTGGCTGAGGCACCCCTTGGGCCCTTCTCCTGAGGTTGGGTTGGACTCAGGCCGGGCTTCTGATGCGGTGCGGCCGGCCGTCGTGAGGGCGCCGGCCCCTAGCCTCCTGCCCGGGGCCGGAGCGATGGTCTGCGGTCCTCGACGCCCGCTTGGGGCAGACGATGGTGCGGTAGACGTGCTTGAGCGTGCTCGGGAGCGCCGTGCCCGTCGCCACGAATTCCTTCAAAGGGCGAGTGGCGCCGTAGACCTGCTTGGGCAGGAGCTCGCCGATGAAGACGCGCGCCTGGAAGCCGAGGGCCTGCGCCTGGCCGCAGAGAGGCGCGAGATGGAGGCCGCCGTTGCCCTCGCGCGTCATCAGCGCGACATCGATGATGAAAAGGCGAAGGCATCGCTGGAGGCCTCTCTGGCGGCTCGATCCCAGGCCGCTGAGGAGGCCCGGAGAGCAGACGGACGGCGAGAAGCAGCAGAAGAACGGGCTCAAGAGCTCTTGGCCCAGTGCCGCTCGTTGGAGGAGCAGGTGGAGCTGCGCGAGGCGGCCCTTGTGTCAATGAAGGTGGCCTCCGCTGATCCGGTTGAGCATCGGAAGCGCGAGGAAGCGCTGGTGCTGGAAGCTGCCGAATGCTCCCGCGAGTACGAGCGGCTGAAGACGAGGGAGCGCGTGGCGACGCAGGCGGAGGATGATGTCACCGCGCGGGAGACGCGTGTCTTGGAGGAGGTTGGTCATCGGGTGGCGATGGCGCGCCAAGGCCTCGAGCGCGAGTTCGAGAGGAAGCTGGAACTGATCCGGGCCGAGGCCGAGGGGAGGACCACAGCCTTGAGGGCCCAGCGAGAGGAGGCGACGCGGTGGGCCGATGCTTCTCGGGCCGCCCTTGAGGCAGCGCAGAAGGAATCGTCCGCCCTTCAGGCCGAGGTGCTCCGTCTTCGTCAGCGGATGGAAGAGGCCGAGGCCGTCAAGCGCCAGAACGCTGATGAGATACGCCAGCGGCAGGTCCTGGAGCACATGCACGGCCCCATGCTGGCTACGCTCAGGGAGAGGGCTAACGCAGCCTTGGGCAACATCTGCGAGGCGACTGTCGGCGAGCCGCACACGATCAACTACGTCGGCAACCTGCAGTTCTTCACCGCTGTGGTGACGCAGCTGGAGGCACGGTCGGTCAGGGCCGACAGGTTGGTGGAGGAGAGGAGCCGCGCCCTGCTTGGCCGCGCCTTTTCCCGCGTCTTCAGCCATCTTCAGAACATGGACCCCCACTTCGACTTTGATGCCGCCATCGCCCCAGTCCCCCAGGCCGTCCGAGGCGACCTGGCGGATTGGGTGGAGAACAACGTGGATGCTGTCGTTCGGGCCTTCACTTCGGATGACGACGACGTGATGGTGGCTGCCGACGAGGGAGGCGTTGTGGATGGTCCCGGCGCCGCTGGTGGTGACGCAGACAACAAAGGCGAGTTCGGCGACGCCAGCGACAGCTCAGGAGGCGCTCCCGAGGGTGCATTGGGGGACTTGTCAGACTGACCATGTACCACTCCTGTCTTTTTACCCTGCATGGATAGAACTCAGGTGTTTGGCCTGACGGTTGTGAGAGCATTTTTGTGAGGGGAAGCCCCTCATGTAAGAACTTGTGTCCATTATATCAGTGGTAGTCAAATTGCGCGCGTGCCCTACGGTAGGCTGGTTTACCTTTGTTCCTCGCTGGCTCCAAGGCTGCCTGCAGGAGGGCGCTGCGCCTTGGGTGTTCTCTAGTTGCGACCTCAGGATGTGGGATCGTTGCTGACGGGAAACTTCACAGGCGTGGGCCTTCTTCACAGGCTCCGGGCCTTCTCCCGAGTGGGACGTCTTCACAGGCATTCGCCTTCTTCACAGGCTCCGGGCCTTTCCTAAACGGAATGGCTTCACAGGCATTTGCCCTCTTCACAGGCTCCGGGCCTTTTCCTAAACGCAATGGCTTCACAGGCATTTGCCCTCTTCACAGGCTCCGGGCCTTTTCCTAAACGCAATGGCTTCACAGGCATTTGCCTTCTTCACAGGCTCCGGGCCTTTTCCTAAACGCAATGGCTTCATAGGCATTTGCCTTCTTCACAGGCTCCGGGCCTTTTCCTAAACGATATGGCTTCACAGGCATTTGCCTTCTTCACAGGCTCCGGGCCTTTTCCTAAACGCAATGGCTTCACAGGCATTTGCCTTCTTCACAGGCTCCGGGCCTTTTCCTAAACGCAATGGCTTCACAGGCATTTGCCTTCTTCACAGGCTCCAGGCCTTTTTACGAGAAGACAACCTCCGTAAGCACCAAAAGGTCATCTCGTGAGGGAGCGCCAGCGGCAGTCAGGGCTGCGCTCGAGCTAGGCCTGGCCCGACTCGCAAGGGGCTCGCGAGGGGAGGCAGCTGTGGTGAGGCGGTGACCAGAACGCGAGAAATGGTTCGAACGAGACCAAGCACCCCTTCCCCGAACACACGCAAAGCTCAAATTCAAATTCAACTTAAATCCAGCGGGGGGAAAAGTTACAGCCAAAGGGAAAATGCAATGAAAGCAGACAAAAAGCCGCGTCCGGCACCTAATCTAGTCTTGGACGTCTTCTCACCAGCGCGGAGCTAAGTGCTGTCCACTGGGTGTGGGAGGGAGCCCCAGGGCTTGACGCCGGCACCCCTGAGACTCCGGGGCGTGTACAGCCCCACTCATTATTACGTGAAAGTGTCACGGGGCGGCGAGCTTCACAGGCACTGGGCCTTCTTCACAGGAACCGGCCTTGCTTCATATCGCCAGACGAGGGCCCCGCCTTGCGCCACAATCTAGTGCCACTAACGACGACCGGAAACCAGGACGCCGCAGGTGGGGTAGAGCGGTCGCCAGTGGTTCCCCCGACGACCACGGGTCCTCCGCCAGGGGCAGGCCCTCAGGCGCCTCCCCAGCGGAGGGCCTACCTTCTAAGAACACCTTGCTCCGAACGCCGCGGTGGTGATGTAGGATCCCTGCCCCTCTCCTGCAGCCCCCTGCGTCCTCCTCCCGAGGGGTAGGAGGCTGCGGGAGCGGGGCAGCTGCTCGCTGCGGCGACCTGCACCTCCTATGACCCATGATTAGCGTACGCCTGCTCTTGAGGAATTAACGGTACCCGATAGTCGCCGCCTCCAGCGTGGCCGACTGAGCCGTCCTGGGGCTCCTGGAAGGGCTCGGCCTCTGGCGTCTCGTCTCCCCAGCTGGGGCTGAAGAGTGAGCCCTGCTCGCCCTCGTGAGCGTGCCCTTGGTCCATCATGTGAGGCACGTATTCTTCTGGCGCCGCCACCCCGAATGCTGTGCTGTAGTGCTCCACGCGCCATGTGGCGTTGCTTGACGTGCCCACCACGGGGTGGTAGCGCGGTTGCCCGCTGGCGCCGTGGGACACATCGAGCCCCTCTCCTTCGCGCGCCGGGGGCGGGGGTAGCGCCAGCGGCAGTCTAGTGCCGGCGGATTCGCCGGTGTTGGGGTAGCCCTGAGGCCTGCGGGAGTGTGCGGGGCCTCCTCGTGCGCCGCCTTGGGCTGGGGGCGGAAGTTGCATGCAGAAGGGGTGAGCCCCCGAAGCGGCAAAGCCCAGGACTTCGGCGACCCGTTCCAGCAGCACGTCGCGGCCGCCCTCCAGCAGCCTGCACTGCAGCAGCTCCCGTGCTACCGTGAGCGCGGCCCTCGAGTTCGCCTTCTCCCGGCGGGTGTACGGTGTCGTAGTCGCGGCGTGGTTGGAGGCCCTCACCGCCGACCGCGCTTGCCGTGGCGTGAGGGTTGCGGAAGCTTGTCCGCGCCGCCCGCGGCCCGCAGCGCCCTGCGAACCACGAGCTGCCTGGGGCACGGGGTCGCCCGAGGTGGGCGGCTCTGCGCAGGCGGGCCACGCCGCCCATGGATCCTGGTTGCCTGCCTGGTCGCCGGACATGGTGACGACGATGCGACGAGAGGCGGAGCGGTAGGAAGGCAAATTCCGGTGCACCCCTACCTGGCGCGCCAAATGTTGGATCATGGGTTCCGGCAGACCCTTAAGGTTCGAACTCTGGGGTGCGCGCGGAGATTATGCCCTCTACCTCTCCGTCTCACAAGGATCTAAACTACAGAACGAACAACACAAGAGACACAGGGTTTATACTAGTTCGGGCCACCATTGTGGTGTAATACCCTACTCTAGTTTGTGGTGGGTGGATTTCCTCTTGGGCTGATGAGGATGAACGGTACAAGGAAGAACAGCCTCGCGAGGGTCTGTTCTTGGCTAGGGGATGAATTGCTGGGGGAGTTCAATCGCCCTTCTCTCTCTCTCTACTTCCTGCTCTTAGTGCTCGAGCAGATGCTTCTGCTCGATCCTGGGTGTGTTGCTAGCTCCGTTCGTGGATCCCCCCACCCTGGGGGTGGCTAGTCCTATTTATAGGCAAAGGCCCTGGGCCTCCTCCCAAATATTTGAGCGGGAAGGGCGCCAACAATTGGCCAATTCGAAGGGGAACATCTGGTACACTTATCCTGACTTAAGTCGGTCTTCGCCTGCCAAAGGCCCTGTGGTGATGCCGTTCTGGGATCCATGGTGACCTCCTTCCCACCGTTGGACTGGTCTTGGTCTTGTTGCACCGCAATGGGTGCCTTTGCTTGATCCTCTCGCCTGCGCTTGCCCCCTTTGCACCAAAGAGGACAGGGGAACGCTGCGCGGGCTGGCACCCGCCTGGCACCCTCGATCGTCATGGCTTGCGTCATGGGCACCTCGCGAGGTACCCCGCCTTGATCTCTCCGCCTCCTCGCGAGCCAGCCTAAGGAGGTCATGCCTGAGGAAGCGCCGTGTCGTCTGACTCGCGAGGCTTGGACCCTCGCGAGGGTCTTGAGTCTTGTGTTGAGGAGGATGGGCCGTGCTGGGCCCCCATTCGAGCCACGCCGCAGGCAGGCAAGTCTGGGGACCCCCGTTCCCAGAACGCCGACAGTGTCCGGCTCGAGGGGCTCGGAGATCCAAACATACCTGGTTTTTAACTTAGGCAAAGAAGTGTTTTCGGCTCGTTCCTCGATGACTGCTACCAGATGGGTGATCGGTGGGGAATTGATTTCCCTTTGATCGGGTTTGAGCCTGATCCGATCATAATCCGTTGCAGGCCCCAGGGCGGCGATGCGATCTTGCAGCTCGTTTAAGGACGAGACGTCTGTCGGATCCATCTTTTCGGAGTGTTTGAGGCCGATGCGGAGGTGATGTTTGGCGATCACGGGGGGCACCGTCTGCTTGACGGCCGTGCGGGTGCCCATGGTGAAACCGGCGAGCTGGAGGACGTGTCCGAAGTTAGTCTCCTTCCAGAAGTTATATCGTTGTTGATGATAAGGTGATAGAGGCAAAGGTGTCCTGTCTTTCGATGAGATGGTGGCTATCGTTTCGGAGGAAGTCGACTTTGACGATCCGACTACGAAAGTGCGAGGACGTCGCGCCTATCGCTAAACCAACTCCGAGAGGTTATTGACCACGTCGGAGCACGATCAACCTGACCACGAAGGTCTATTTCCTGCAGGCAAACGAAGAACAAGTAAGGAACTAAGATTGCAATCTGGATATTGCGAATATAAGAGGAAAGCTTTATTGATCAAGGTGGGGTTCTGTGACGCCTTTGTCTGGTCATTGAACACAAACGAAGTACGCAAAGTTGCAGTTATGGCGAACTTTTAATCTTAACAAAACCCAAAGTCTAAACGACACCCTAAGGGCTGTATATATGGAGGAAGAGGAGGGAATTTCGTGGCCTTTGAGGGAGGGGTCCGAAACCAACCCTAACTCTTGTTTCCCCACACATACGGACTCTAAAAATAGCCTATACTTAAGTATTTCGAAATTACATGGGCCTGGCCCAATAATAAGGTGACGCAGCACCTAATAGCCTATGGACGAATATTATGAAGTGGCATCTTGTATATTTCGTCCAAGGCTTCATGCACTCATTATGGTGGCCTCAAAGTCCTAAAATCATCACTTGAAACTCAGTTCTTGTTCCCCTTGCGCATGCCATCATCTCCATGCTTGGTCTTGCTCCAGTGTTCATCCCTCTTATCGATGGCAGGCCCTTCATTTGTAAGCAAAACAAATGTATCCAATTTAGGCAGCATCATATTCTCATGAACATTAGAATCATTACCAAGAAATGAAAGTACCTGATAATTTAATTGGCGTGCACGAGCTCTAGTAATTGGTCCAGTATGTATAGCAGCAGGGGCTGTGGGTGTAATAATGGTATTGATGTCCTCATCATCCTCCCTTTCTTGAAATGAAGTCGTCCTCGACGGAAGCTCATCTTCCTCACCCAAATAAGGCTTCAAATCTGCAATGCTAAAAGTGGGACTACCCCCAAAATCTGCAGGCAGCTCAAGTTTATATGCATTATCATTTATTTTCTCTAACACCTTAAAAGGACCATCAGCACGTGGCATTAGCTTTGATTTGTGCAAATTAGGAAACCTATCCTTACGCAAATGTAACCAAACAAGATCTCCAGGTGCAAAGACAACATGTTTTCTACCCTTATCTCTAGCAAGTTTATATTTAGCATTCATACGCTCAATGTTGTCCTTATTTAACTCATGCATTTTTAAGATCAATTCAGCATGTTGTTTAGCATCAAAATTAACCTTCTTCGAAGATGGAAGAGGCAACAAATCAATGGGTGCACGAGGTAGAAAACCATACACAATTTCAAAAGGGCACATCTTAGTAGTAGAATGCAATGAACGATTATAAGCAAATTCAATATGAGGCAAGCATTCTTCCCACATTTTCTTATTATTCTTCAAAATAGCGCTAAGCATAGTAGATAATGTTCTATTGACTACTTCAGTTTGACCATCAGTTTGGGGGTGACAAGTAGTACTAAAAAGCAGTTTAGTCCCCAACTTAGCCCATAAACATCTCCAAAAGTGGCTAAGAAATTTAGTATCACGATCTGAAACAATAGTATTTGGCACACCAGGCAAGCGAATAATTTCACGAAAGAACAAATCAGCAACATTAACAGCATCATCGGTTTTATGACATGGTATAAAGTGTGCCATTTTCAAGAATTTATCCACGACAACAAATATGCTATCCCTCCCCTTCTTTGTTCGAGGTAAACCTAAAACAAAGTCCATAGATATAACCTCCCAAGGAACACTAGGTACAGGAAAAGGCATATATAAACCATGAGGATTGAGTCGTGACTTAGCTTTTGGACATGTAGTGCAGCGAGCAACAAAATGCTCAACATCCCGTCTCATATTTGGCCAAATTAATGTGTAGCAAGTATGTCGTCCGTCTTCTTCATGCCAAATTGTCCCATTAATCCTCCTCCATGCGGCTCCTGCAACAACAAAATACGAACAGAGCTAGCAGGAATGCATAGCTTGTTAGCACGGAACACAAAGCCATCATTAATAACGAACTTGTTCCATGTTCGTCCTTCTTTACAATTCTTCATTACATCTTTAAAATCAGCATCATGCACATAATGATCTTTGATGGTCTCCAAACCAAATATTTTTAAGTCAAGTTGTGAAAGCATAGTATAGCGACGAGACAAAGCATCAGCAATAACATTTTCTTTACCCTTCTTGTGTTTAATGACATAAGGGAAAGTCTCAACAAATTCAACCCATTTAGCATGTCTACGATTCAGTTTAGCTTGACTTTTAATATGTTTCAAAGATTCATGGTCAGAATGTATAACAAATTCTTTGGGCCATAAATAATGTTGCCATGTCTCTAAAGTCCGAACAAGAGCATATAATTCTTTATCATAAGTAGAATAGTTCAGACTAGGCCCACTCAATTTTTCAGAAAAGTATGCAACAGGTTTGCCATCTTGTAATAACGCACCTCCTAATCCAATTCCACTAGCATCACATTCAAGCTCAAAAGTCTTATTAAAATCAGGAAGTTGGAGTAAAGGAGCATGTGTCAACTTATCTTTCAATACCGTGAAGGCTTCTTCCTGTGTAGTACCCCAAACAAAAGGCACATCCTTCTTTGGAAACTCATTGAGAGGTGCAGCAATGGTGCTGAAATCTCTCACAAAACACCTATAGAATCCAGCGAGGCCAAGAAAACTCCTCACTTGTGTGACCGTTTTGGGCTACGGCCAACACTCAATAGCTTCAATCTTGGCTATATCAACTTCAATTCCTTGTGGAGTAACAACATAGCCTAGAAAAGATACTCGCTCTATGCAGAAGGTGCACTTCCCAAGGTTACCAAACAAACGTGCATCACGTAGAGCAATAAAAACAGCACATAAATGTTCCAAATGTTCCTCCAAAGATTTGCTATAAATCAGTATATCATCAAAATAGACTACCACAAATCATCCAATGAAAGCATATAAAACTTTGTTCATTAGCCTCATGAAAGTACTAGGTGCATTTGTTAACCCAAAAGGCATGACTAACCACTCATATAAACCAAACTTAGTTTTAAATGTTGTTTTCCATTCATCTCCCTATTTCGTACGAATTTGATGGTATCCACTATGCAAATCAACTTTGGAGAATATTGTAGAGCCACTCAATTCATCAAGCATATCATCTAGCCTAGGAATAGGATGATGATAACGAATAGTAATATTATTAATGCCTCTACAATCAACACACATACGCGACGTACCATCCTTTTTCGGCACTAGAATAATAGGAACAGCACAAGGACTAAGGGATTCGCGAATATAACCTTTGTCGAGCAGCTAATGTACTTGACGCATAATCTCCTTCATCTCCTCTGGATTGGTATGGTATGGTGCACGGTTGGGTAGCGATGCACCGGGAATTAAGTCAATTTGATGCTCAATCCCTCGAATAGCTGGTAATCCCGGTGGCACGTCTTGTGGGAAGACGTCAGAGAACTCCTGCAAAATGTTAGTGACTGCAGGGGGCAAAGAGGAAGGCACGTCCTCGAATGAAAATAATGCCTCTTTGCACACAAAAGCATAGCAAACTGATTTGCTAAAAACAAGCTCATCAATATCAGATTTGGTGGCAAGTAAACATGCACTTTTCAATTTAATTTCAGAAGCAACACCAGATGGTTTATTATTAGGATTCATTTGTTGCTTAAATTCTTTTGCCCTAATCTGATTTTCACTCTTATTTTTCTCCTGTTTTGCTTTATTATCTCTATGAATATCATCTTTCAAAATGGTATCAGGAGTCATAGGAAGCTAAGAAATATTTGTATCCTAATGAACAAGAGTATACTGATTTTTTCTACCAAGTAATAAGGAACATGCTTGCATAGGTACCACATCACAATCAACATAATCAGCATATGTAGAGACACTAAAATGCACCCGAACAGTACGTGTTACCTTAACCTTGCCATTGTTGTTGAACCATTGGATGTAGTAAGGATGTGGATGTGGTCTTGTGGTGAGAGATAGCTTCTCCACCATCTCCATGCTAGCCAAATTGTTGCAGCTCCCTCCATCTATGATGACGCGAATAGAACATTCCTTCACAACTCCCTTTGTATGGAACAAATTATGCCTCTGATTTTGCTTAGCTTGTGTAACCTGCACACTCAAAACACGTTGAGCAACTAAACCTTCATACCTGCCAGCATCTTCAGCAGCCAGGTATTGCGTCTCATGATCAGAATCATCTCCACCATGTTCTTCATGTGTAATAAGAGCCAAAGTCTCCTCATCATAGTCACTAGCGGACTCATACCCACCATCCTCAGTAGCAATCATCACACGCTGATATTTGCATTCTCTCGCAAAATGTCCTCTTCCCTTACAACGACGACAAATAATATCACTTGTGTGCCCTGTTGACGCCATGGAAGAAGAAGAGCTCTGTGCAGGCCCGACAGGTGTGCTCTTGGCAGATAGTGGTGGTTGTGCCTGCTTTCTTGTATCACGGTTGGAGGTGGCACCTGAAGGAGGTGATGGTGCAGTGGAAGTAGATGATGCACGTGGTGTCCATGATGAAGTTCGACCTGCAGAAAAGTTAGTTCTCGCCAATGCTTGTCCATGCTGCACTTCATGTTCAGCTTTACAAGCAAGATGGAATAAACGAGTGATATTATTATAATCCTTATACTCTAGAATGGTCCGAATCTCTCTATTTAATCCACCCATAAAACGTGCAAGCATAGCTTCATTCTCCTCAACAATACCACATCTAATCAAGCCAGTTTGTAATTCCTGATAATATTCTTCTACAAAAAAATTCCTTGTCTTAAGCGCTGCAATTTTTGAAGTAATTCACATTGATAATATGGTGGAACCCAACGAGTACGCATAGCAGTTTTCAAAGCAGCCCAAGTAGCTGGAACAGGATATAATCTACAATGTTCAGACCACCAAACACATGCAAAGCTAGCGAAAGCACAAACAGCAGTGGGAACACGTCTCTCCTCAGGATATTGTAAACATGTAAATCGTTGTTCAGTTTCTAACTCTGAAGTAAGATATATATCAGGAACATATCTACCCTCAAATGGTGGAATATTCAATTTCAGTTTAGGGAGATGGTCATGATCTCGTACCTGAGGGGGAGCCCTAACATTGCCATTATTTGCATGTGGTTGACCTGGTGGTTGTGGTGCTGGTGGTTGCACGTAGTTCTAATTTTGATCAACCTCATCCTCGTAATCTCCCGCATAATCGTCCTCCTCCCCATCAGCAGCAGGAGCCACGGAAGTATCAACAGCAGCACCAGCAGTTTGGCCAGGCTGAAGAGGGACACGGCTCGCTCGGCGCAGGGCTGTTTCCCGATGTAGAGGTAGTCGTTGTTGTTGTTCTTGCTGCTGCAGAGGTGCGGCAGGTGCAGCCGGTGGTGGAAGACACGCAAGCAATTCATTAAATTTGTTATCAAGCTTTGTTTCGAACGTCTTCTCAAGGCCAGTGATCTTCTCCATGGCCTCTTCAAAATTGTTCAGCACTTCTTGCACATGTTCAGTCATCATTTGCTGAAACTTATCATGAAGCTCCTTGTTAGTTAAGTTCTCCCAGTCAATATCGTCGGCTTGTGATCCTGGCATGGTTAGCAGCAATAGAAACACACAAAAATATAATCCTATAGACTACTAACAAGTGGTGGTGGTGGTGGGTGTCACAAATCCGTCAAGCAAATCTCAAATTCTTACCAGTTCTTACCCAGCAGCAGGCGGTGATCGGCAACCGATGTAGTCAAAACTCTCAAAGCTTGGATAGAGCGATTACCAAGGAGAGACAAACGCACGATGTAGATGTATGTGGAGCTAGGAAGGCTTATAATATGGTAGCAAAAAGGGTCAGCAATAATCAATTCAGATATGCAAAGTTGAATAAACGCTTAACGACGGTACTGTGCTGGTCCTAGGCTAGACCATGCTAGAGACGCGAGCCTATAACACTAACAAAATCACGGCGCTGCACGTAAACAAGGGAAAAGCACACTCTGGAATTTTGTTTTTCGCTCTGTTTTTTTTTGCGCTCTTTTTTTTGCACTCTTTTTTTTTGCGAAAAATCCCTATAATGGCGAAAAATCCCAGATCAAACTGACAGGATGGGTAAAAAAATGACTATTTTTTCGGAAATCAGGGCAGCGACGACGAAAAAGTGCGACAAAAAATCACTATGATGGCGAGTGTCTCAAAAGACTCAGAAAAGCCTAAAAATAGGATAGGGAAAAAATATTTTTCGTCGCCGAAATTTTGGCCTAAAAACTGCCGGGGGTCACCAGACTCTTTTTTTTTTCAAGACCTACTCAGGCAAGGAAACACGAAACAGAAAATAGATGGATCTCGAAAACAAACCTAATATGAAAAGAACCCGGATTGGTGGTGGATATATGGTGGTAGGATATGGCAGCGGTGGTGGTATATGGTAGCGGTGGTGGTATATGGATACGGATCGGTGGTGGAATATGGATACGGATTGGTGGTGGTATATGGATACGGATTGGTGGTGGTATATGGATACGGATTCAGAGCGGTGGCGGATAAGCAATGGTGGTAGATGGCAAGGCGATGATGATGGTGCGGCGGCGGCGTGACAACTTATGACCAGAACTCGAAACTCTAAAAGACTAGACTCTAAGACCATCAACTTGACACGACGATGCAACCGCAAATTCAACAAAGTAAAAACCCTAAAAATATTATGCAAAGGCTCAGATTGGTTCGGATATGATGAACTAACCCTAAATTTTTTTTGTCTTTTTCATGGACTGTAGGTATGAAGAACAGACTCGATCTAAACTACGAAAAACTGTAAAATCTCACCGAGCAACATGGAAATCTGATACCATTTGATAGAGGCAAAGGTGTCCCGTCTTTCGATGAGATGGTGGCTATCATTTTGGAGGAAGTCGACTTTGACGATCCGACTACGAACGTGCGAGGACGCCGCGCCTTAGCAATCGCTAAACCAACTCCGAGAGGTAATTGACCACGCTCGAGCACGGTCAACCTGACCACAAGGTCTGTTTCCTGCAGGCAAACGAAGAACAAGCAAGAAACTAAGATTTCAATCTGGATATTGGGAATATAAGAGGAAAGCTTTATTGATCAAGGTGGGGTTCTGTGACGCCTTTGTCTGGTCGTTGACAAACAACGAAGTACGCGAAGTTGCAGCTATGGCGAACTATTAATCTAAACAAAACTCAAAGTCTAAACGACGCCCTAAGGGCTGTATATATGGTGGAAGAGGAGGGAATTTCATGGCCCTTGAGGGAGGGGTCCGAAACCAACCCTAACTCTTGTTTCCCCACACATACGGACTCTAAAAATAGCCTATACTTAAGTATTTCGAAATTACATGGGCCTGGCCCAATAATAAGGTGACGCAGCACCTAGAATAGCCTATGGACGAATATTATGAAGTGGCATCTTGTATATTTTGTCCAAGGCTTCATGCACTCATTATGGTGGCCTCAAAGTCCTGAAATCATCACTTGTAACTCCGTTCTTGTTCGCCTTGCACATGCCATCATCTCCATGCTTGGTCTTGCTCCAGTGTTCATCCCTCTTATCAATGACAGGCCCTTCATTTGTAAGCAAAACAAACGTATCCAATTTAGGCAGCATCATATTCTCATGAACACTAGAATCATTACCAAGAAACGAAAGTACCTGATAATTTAATAGGCGTGCGCGAGCCCTAGTAATTTGTCCAGTATGTATAGCAGCAGGGGCTGTGAGTGTAACAATAGTATTGATGTCCTCATCATAAGGCAAGCCATCGATCCTTCTATTGACAACACAATAGAACACTCAATGAAAGCACCATTGTCGGTGTGAAAACCGACAGATCTCGAGTAGGGGGTCCCGAACTGTGTGTCTGAGGATCAATGGTAACAAGGGACAATAGGACATGATGTTTACCCAGGTTCGGGCCCTGTTAAAGGAGGTAAAACCCTACGTCGTTCTTGATTGTATTCAATGAGTATAGGAGTTACAAGAGTTGATCTACCTAGAGATCGTAATAGCTAAACTCTAGCTGTCTAGCCTATGAGAATTCTGATAGGCTCTACAAACTAAGCCCTAGTTTATATACACACCGTGAGATCCCATCTTGGGGCCTTTTCCGGCACACCGTTCGAGGGGGATTTGATCACGGAGGGCCTCTACATCAACCTTGCTACCCTTCCTATGAAGCGTGAGTAGTATACCACAGACCTACGGGTCCATAGCTAGTAGTTAGATGGATTCTTCTCTCTCTCTTTGATCTTCAATTCAATGTTCTCCTCGATGTTCTTGGAGATCTATTCGATGTAATCTTCTTTTGCGGTGCGTTTTTTGAGATCCCATGAATTGTGGATTTATGATCAGATTATCTATGAATATTATTTGAGTCTTTTCTGAGATCTTTTATGCATGATTAAGATATCTTTGTATTTCTCTTCGAACTATTGATTTGGTTTGGCCAACTAGATTGGTTTTTCTTGCAATGAGAGAGGTGCTTAGTTTTGGGTTCAATATTGTGGTTTCCTCACTCAGTGATAGAAGGGGTAGCGAGGCACGTATTGCATTGTTGCCATCAAGGATAAATATATGGGGTTTATATCATTTTGCTTGAGTTTATCCCTCTACATCATGTCATCTTGCTTAAAGCGTTACTCTGTTCTTATGAACTTAAACTCTAGATGCAGGCAGGAGTCGGTCGATGTGTGGAGTAATAGTAGTAGATGCAAGCAGGAGTCGATCTATATGTCATGGGTGTGATGCCTATATTCATGATCATTGCCCTTGATATCGTCATAATTATGGTCTTTTCTATCAATTTCTCAACAGTAATTTGTTTACCCACCGTATGTTATCTTCAACAGAGAAGCCTCTAGTGAAACCGTATGGCCCCGGGGTCTGTTTTCCATCATATATTTTCCGATCTATAAACCAAAAAACCCAAAAATACCTTGCTGCAATTTCTTGATATTTACTTTAATTTGCTATTTTATTTATCTTTTATACCTATCTCTATTAGATCTCACACTTGTCTGTGACCGTGAAGGGATTGACAACCCCTTCTTTGCATTGTGTGCAAGTGTTTGTTAGTTTGTGCAGGTGCATATATTGGAGACATGCTTGTGCGTCCTACTGGATTGATACCTTGGTTCTTAACTGAGGTAAATACTTATGTCTACTTTGCTCCATCACCCTTTCCTACTTAAGGGAAAATCAATACAAGCTCAAGAAGTAGCAGGAAGAATTTCTGGCACTGCTGCCGGGGAGGTTCTACATCAAGCCTACCAAGTACGCATCATAAAATCTCATCTCTTGCACTTATATTATTTGCCATTTCCCTCTCGTTTTCCTCTCCCCCACTTCTAAAACGTTTTCAGAAAAACACAAAAATATTTGCCATCTTTCCAATTGCCTTTATGTCTTACTTGGTTTGTTTGCTTGTTCGCTTGGTATAATTGTTTGTTTGTTGAAAATAAAAAATCAAAGAATTTATGGATCCTCATCCACTTGCTAATCTTTTTAAAAGATCCAATTATGCTGAACCAATTGCTAGTGAGTTGAGTGCACTAGATTATCTTTATGAAGTTTTGCTTGAAACTCGTGAATCTGAAATTTGTGATGAAGTGTTGAAAGAAGTGATTCAGGATAGCTCCTTGAATGAAAAGCATGATTGCAATGATGTTATTATAAATTCTATTAATGTCAATTGTGCTAATAATATGCAAAACCTAAGCTTGGGGATGCTACTTTTGCCATGTCCACTACTTATTGCGAAGGTCATGATTGGGGTTATAATGTTTCTTATGATCTTAAAAATTTATTTAAGCCTCATGATGAATATTATATTGGAAATAATGTTTGCAATAATATTGAAAGTGGGTTTGGAAGAGTGTCAACTTTGGTAAAAACAATCCCACATATTTGGAGTATGATCAATCTTATGAATTTTTTTATGAAAGTGGGTTCAGAGAGGTCATGACTTTGTTTGATGATAATCCCACTATTTTGGAAGAGTGTCAACTTTGCATGTATGTGGATCATGAGGAGAAAATTTTATATGAGAGCTATATTTCTGAATTTGATTATGATTCTACATGTAATTATTATGAGAGACTAAAATATGGTTGTAGAAATTTTCATGTTACTAAAATACCTCTCGTTATGTCGAGATTGCTATTGTTTCTTTCTTCTTCCTTGCATATGCTAGTATTTTCTTATCTTGGTAATTTTTTTTCTTAAAAAATGCCTATGCATAGGAAGTATGTTATACTTAAAGTTTTTTTCACATGCTACATGATGCTCTCTTCGAGTTTCAATTGCTATCTTTCATGTGAGCATCATTAAAATTATAAATGCCTAGCTAAAAGGCTTTAAAGAAAAGCGCTTGTTGAGAGACAACCCAATATTTTTATTTTCCGTTTTTATGAAAATACACATTATTACTTCTGTAGTAATTGTGCTTTGGTGTTATAATTAGTGTTTCTGCCAAGTAAGACCTTTGGGGTGGTCTATTGTAATAGTTGATTTGATCTTGCTAGAAAACAGAAACTTTTGCAATCATTCCCAGAAATTTAAAAAAAAATCAAATAAACGTGATTTTGATCTGAATTTTCTATACAAGTTTTATATATAAATTTTCTAGATTGACCTAATTTTTCAGAATTTTTGGAGTTACATAAGTATACCAAATTTCCGGATTACTACAGATTGTTCTGTTTTTGACAGATTCTATTTTCTTTGTGTTGTTTGCTTATTTTGATGAACCTATGAGTAGTATCAGGGGGTATGAACCATGGAGAATTTGTAATACAGTATATATTACACCAACACAAATTTATAATGAGTTCAGAATAGTACCTAAAGTGGTGATTTATTTTATTATACTAACAGATCTTACGAGTTTTCTATTGAGTTTTGTGTTGTGAAGTTTTCAAGTTTTGGGTAAAGATTTGATGGACTATGGAATAAGGAGCGGCAATAGCCTAAGATTGGGGATGCCCAAGGCACCCCAAGTTAATATTCAAGTACAACCAAGCATCTAAGCTTGGGAATGCCCCAGATGGCATCCCCTCTTTCGTCTTCAATCCATCGGTAAATTTACTTGAGGCTATATTTTTATTCACCACATGATATGTGTTTTGCTTGGAGCGTCTTGTATGATATGAGTCTTTGATTTTTAGTTTGTCACAATCATCCTTGTTGTACACATTTTGAGAGGGACACACATTAGTCATGAATTTATTAGAATACTCTATGTGCTTCACTTATATCTTTTGAGCTAGGCAGTTTGCTCTAGTGCTTCACTTATATCTTTTTAGAGAACGGCGGTGGTTTTATTTTATAGAAATTGTTGAACTCTCATGCTTCACTTATATTATTTTGAGAGTCATTAAACAACATGGTAATTTTCTTAGGTTATGAATTTAATCCTAATATGATGGGCATCCAAGAGGGATATAATAAAAACTTTCATATAAAGAGCATTGAATATATGAGAAGTTTGATTCCTTGCATTTGTTTTGAGATATAAAGATGGTGATATTAGAGTCATGCTAGTGAGTAATTCTGGATTGGTAGAAATACTTGTGTTAAAGTTTGTGATTCTCGTAGCATGCACGTATGGTGAACCGTTATGTGATGAAGTCGGAGCCTGATTTATTTTTTGATTGTCTTCCTTATGAGTGGCAGGTGGGGAGGAGCGATGGTCTTTTCCCCTAGGAGCATGCGTATTAGTACTTTCTTTCGATGGCTAATAAAATTTTTCAATAAGTATGTGATTTCTTTATGACTAATGTTGAGTCCATGGATTATACCCACTCTCACCCTTCCACCATTGCTAGCCTCTCTAGTACAACGCGACTTTCACCGGTGCATTAAACCCACCATATATATATATATATATATATATATATATATATATATATATATATATATATATATATATATATATATATATATATATATATATATATATATATATATATATATATGCAAATTCCACCATTCCGATTATTATGACACATACCATCATTGTCATATTGTTCTCATATGCATGAGGCATTCATATAGAGTCATATGTTTGTTCTAGTATCGAGTTGTAATTCTTGAGTTGTAAGTAAATAAAAGTGTGATGATCATCATTATTAGAGCATTGTCCCATGTAAGGAAAGGATGATGGAAGCTATGATTCCCTCACAAGTTGGGATGAGTCTCCGGACTTTAATAAAATAAAAGAGGCCAAAGAAGCCCAAATAAAAAAAAGAGGCCAAAGAAGCCCAAACAAAAAAATAAGAGAAAAATAGAGAAGGGGAAATGTTACTATCCTTTTCCAGACTTGTGCTTTGAAATAGCACCATGTTCTTCATGATAGAGAGTCTCCTATTTTATCACTTTCATATACTAGTGGGAATTTTTCATTATAAAACTTGGCGTGTATATTCCAATGATGGGCTTCCTCAAATTGCCCTAGGTCTTCGTGAGCAAGCAAGTTGGATGCACACCCACTTAGTTTCTTTTTGAGCTTTCATACACTTATAGCTCTAGTCCATCCGTTGCATGGCAGTCCCTACTCACTTGCAACGATATCAATTGATCGGCATCTCCATAGCCCATTAATTTGCCTAGTTGATGTGATACTTTATCCTTCCTTTTTGTCTTCTCCACAACCACCATATTCTATTCCACCTATAGTGCTATATCCATGGCTCATGCTCATGTATTGCGTGAAAGTTGAAAAAGTTTGAGAACACTAAAAGTATGAAACAATTGCTTGGCTTGTCATTGGGGTTGTGCATGATGAAAAATTTTGTGTGATGAGGATGGAGCATAGCCAGACTATATGATTTTGTAGGGATAACTTTCTTTGACCATGTTATTTTGAAAGACATGATTGCTTTATTAGTATGCTTGTAGAATTATTGTTTTAGTCAATATTAAACTTTTGTTTTGAATCTTATGGATCCGAACATTCTTGCCACAATAGATAAAATTGCATTGATAAATATGTTAGGTACCATTCCACATCAAAAATTCTGTTTTTATCATTTATCTACTCGAGGACGAGCAGGAATTAACCGTGGGAATGCTTGATACGTCTCCAATGTATCTATAAATTTTTTATTGTTCCATGCTATTATATTATCCATTTTGGATGTTTTATACGCATTAATATGCTATTTTATATTATTTTTAGGACTAACCTATTAACCTAGAGCCCAGTGCTAGTTTCTAATTTTTCCTTGTTTTTTACTTTTACAGAAAAGGAATATCAAACAGAGTCCAAATGGAATAAAACTTTATGGTGATTTTTCTTGGACCAAAAGAAACCCACGAGACTTGGAGAGGAGGCCAGAATACCTACGAGGTGGCCAGAAGCACCCCTGGCTTGTGGGCCCCTCATAGACCCTCCAGCCCTAATCTTTGCACTATAAATCCTCAAATATTCCCCCTATACCAGAGGACACACAAAAAATACTTTTATGCCGCCGCAAGCTTTTGTTCCCCTGAGGTCCCATCTTGGGGCCTTTTCCGGCACTCCACCAGAGGGGGATTCGATCACGGAGGGGCCCTACATCAACCTTGTTGCCCGATGAAGCATGAGTAGTTTACCACAGAACTACGGTGTCGGTGTACTAGAGTAGGGGTACCATAGTATCCCGAACTTGTGCACGGGCAGTCGCAGCGTCCTGCGGCAAGGCTTGCCGGGCGACCGCCAAGGCCATCTATGGTTCCTGTTGAGCCATTCAAGAACAAAGTATTTTAAGCCAAGGAGACAAGTCCCCGGCAAGAGGAGCTTGCCGGGAAGGCCACTCGAGGCACAAGACCCCGGCAAGAGGAGCTTGCCGGGAAGGCCAACCAGAGCATCTCAAGGAACTTACCGCGACGCGCCACGCGTCCCGGCAGGACCCGGCGAGCGACAAGCTCCCAAACGCGGCAAGACAACGGCCGCGGCAAGGCATTTGCCGCGGCAAGCAACCACTCTGTACCTGCGCTCCAGCTCACCCACCTACGTGTCGCTCTGGGACCCTTCCAGGCGTACGTGGCGGGAGGCTGTGCAGCCAGGGGTACACTATGGCATGCAGCGCTGACAAGATAGCCATCGTGGCAAGCGGTGGCGCCCCTGATGGTCCCTTTTCTGCACCGTCTGGGCGACGTAGATAGGCATTTAATTCCTTTGTCCCCTGCCGTCAGGGTTAGGTATGATACACTGTGTAGGTAGCTGTACCTACCGCAACACCTTTCCATTTTTGCCCTTGCCTATGTTTCCACCTGTTGGAGACCCCTTGAGTATATAAAAGGAGGACCATGCACAACGTAGAGGGGGATCGCCCCCTGGAGGACGAACAGTAGAACACTCCCGCTCGGTCTCGTTAGCTGCTGGTGTGTACTGTAGCACTCAGCGCTCCCGAGCAAGAACTCAATACAATCCACAAAGCAGCAGTAGGAGTATTATCTCTCCCGAGAGCTCCGAAGCTGGGTAAAAACCCCTCGCGTGCCTCGCCTCGGTCCGCTCTTTGAGCGACCTCCGCCCCCCGCCGAACAGAGAAGGGGCTCCGTCCCCATAGGTGCTCGAGGGGCCAGATTTCCCCGGCATCTTTGGCGCGCCAGGTAGGGGGCGTCGAGGTTGTGTGAACCTGATCCGGCGTTCACGCGAGCTAGATCTTTATCGACTTCATCGACATGCCACCAAAGAACAAGGCTTTGGAGGCGGCTGCTCCGTCCGCGTCGAACCCACCGCCGCCAGAGCAAACGGCTGGTGGGGAAGACGTCGACGGAAGAACGGGCGTCGACGAGGTAGCCCACGGTGCCGCCAGGTCCAAGGACAAGGCTGCGCTGCCCGTCGGCGGCGTAGCAGGCTCCCACGACGATCGGGCATCCGTGGGTGCTCCGCGCCCATCTCAGGAAGCGCGGGACCGGTAGCGTCGTGGTACTCACGGTACCATACGTTCGCTGGACCCAAATCGAGCTGGCGGATCTCGGGATGCTCCAGGCCAGCATACATGCCAACGTGCTGGCGCGAGCGAGGCACGGTCGCCTGGACGGAATACTGCTCCTTCTAACATCGTTGGAAGTCCGAGCGTATCCCGCTCCTCGCACTGTTCGCCACCGCTACCCGCCACTCCAGCAGAAGCTTTGGCGCGAGCTCAACTGCTCCTAGATTTCCCTCCAACGCCAGACAAGATCAACGACTGGAGGGCCACCATTCAGAGCCTCATCGGCTTCGCCAACGGCGACACTCCGTGGCAGCCAACCACATCGCAGCCGTGGCAAGCCAGCCAGGTGCGAGCCGATGGAGACAAGACCGGTGGGGGTGTGACCAAGGTGCACTCCCCGCCCTGAAGGCCAAGATCGCCGACTCGCCGGGTCCACCGTGACAGCGACTCCACCGCTTCATCAGGTCCGCGAACTCGTCGAGATCAGCGCCACGTTCTTCACGAACGACAGCAAGAAGACGCTCGTACCCGCATCGAGCGCCGAAGAGAAACGCGGCGTCAATCAGACCGACGCGCTGGGCCCACTGTCGACATGCAAGCGCCAGGGGAACCAGGCGACCTGCCGTACGCGGGAGGTTGCCCTGCGTTTACTCATGAGCTGCGGCAAGTCCAGTGGCCCAGCACGAAGAATTTCAAGCCAGACGTACCAGAGAAGTACTACGGCAGGTTGCATCCGTCGGAGTTCCTCAGCATCTACACCATCGCGGTGCAAGCTGCCGGGGGGGGCGAGACGACAAGATCCTTGCCGACTACTTCCCGCTGGTGCTCAAGCCCAACGTCAGATCCTGGCTCATGCACTTGCCGGAAAACTCCATATCTTCCTGGCAGACCTATGCCATCAGTTTGTCGGCGCCTTTACGAGCGGCCACAAACCTCATGGCCAGGAGAGTGACCTTCACTTGCTTGCCCAGAAGGAAGGAGAGCCCTTGCGCAAGTACATCCAGAGATTCAGCCAAGTGCAACGCAACATCCCAGATGTCCACCCTGCCGCGGTCAATAGCGCGTTCCATCAGAACGTGCGTAACCGCAGGATGCGGGAGGAGATGGCGATGTGCAAGATCAGAGACGTCAGCGAGCTGTATGCCCTGGCCGATAGGTGTGCATGTGCTGAGGAAGGGAGGAAACTCCCCGGAGAGAATGCAGGAACAGGAGGATCTGACAGTGAGGATGCCGCCCCGGCAAATAAAAACCGGCGGCGGAATAACAGGAAGAGGAAAGGCAAAGATGTGCTAGTTGTTGAACAGTCCGGCGATGACGGTGGCGCCAAGAAAGCCAAAAATGGTGGCTCCGGCAAGGAGGTTGCCGCATGCGCCAACTGCCAGGTTGTGGCGGCCGCCGACAAGCAGGACGGCACCAACAAACAGTACTGCAAGATCCACCGCACCAAGGGCCATGACCTCCAGAGCTGCAAGAAGGTCGAGCAGCTTGTCGAGCTGCAAAAGGCCGAGTATGAGCGACGCGACAAGGAGAAAGCCCAAGCAGGTGCTGGAGGATCCGGTACGAAGCGCACCGGTCGAGGAGGTCGCCGCGGCAAGGCCAATCAGCGGCAAGGAGACAGACCTCCCCGCGGCCGCGACAAAGATGAAGACGACGACGACGAAGACATGGATGATGACGAGACCAGTGAGCAGGAGTTTCAGAAAGCCACAGAGGTCTTGTGTGTTGACGGCGGTGCTTCTCTGCATACTTCACACCGCCAACTCAAGCAGTGGGTGCGGGAAGTCAATGCGGCAGAACCACCCGTCGAGTCACGCAAGCTTCTGAAATGGTCCAGCACGCCTATCATCTTTGACACTGAGGACCACCCTAATCGCACAACTGCGGTCGGGTGTTTGCCGATGTTGGTCTCACCAACTATCCGCAACCTCAAGGTCACTAAGATGCTAATTGACGGCGGGGCCGGCTTGAACCTGATCTCCTCCGCTGTGATCCGGAAACTCCAAGTCCCTGACAGCGAGCTCGAAGAGACCGGCACATTCCAAGGAATCAACCCGGGAAGGAGCAAGCCGAAGGGAAGATCGGGAAGGAGCAAGCCGAAGGGAAGATCACGCTGCCGGTGACATTTGGCAGCGAGTTAAACTTCAGGACTGAGAGGATCACTTTTGACGTTGCCGATTTTCCATAGCCTTACAATGGAATTCTCGGCCGTCCAGCGCTCGCCAAGTTCATGGCGGCCTCTCACTACGCGTACAACATGTTGAAGATGCCAGGCCCGATGAGTGTCATCTCTGTCCCTGGCGACAAGAAAGATGCTCTTATCTGTGCCGACAAGATCTACCGGGAAGCAGCAACCGGAATGGATCGCGAGACACTTGCCGCTGAAGCTCCCGGGGGGAAGAAGAAGACCAAGTCCGGCAAGAGTTCTGATGCCCACTCCGGCAAGCGCACCTCTTCGGAGTGCTGCGCTACCGTCGTGAACGCACCATCGAGCTCCACCGGCAAGTGTAAGAAGACGATGGCAGCTCCGCCAGCGACCAAGAAGGTGTCCGCCAAGGAGGACGGCACTGGTGGTACTTTCACCATCAATGCCACTCTCGACCCTAAATAGGAAAGCGCGCTCGTTGCTTTCCTGCAGTCGAATGTCGATGTGTTTGCGTGGCAACCATCTGACATCCCCCGCGTTCCCAGGAAAGTAATTGAGCACCACCTTGCCGTCTGTCCTCATGCGCGGCCCATCAAGCAGGAAGTCAGAAAACAAGCAGTGGAGCGCCAAGAATTCATCGCAGAAGAGATCAAGAAGTTGGAAGCAGCGGGCCTTGTTAGAGGAGTGCTCCATCCGACGTGGTTGTCCAATCCTGTAGTCGTGCGCAAAGCAAACCAGAAATGGAGGCTTTGTATTGACTTCACCGATGTCAACAAAGCTTGTCCCAAAGATCCATTTCCCTTGCCGCGCATTGACCAGATTGTCGACTCCACGGCCGGATGTGATTCGCTTTCATTTCTTGATGCATACTCAGGATATCATCAGATCTTCATGGCAGAAGAGGATGAGGAGAAAACCGCATTCATCACTCCATGTGGCACGTACTGTTTCGTACGAATGCCTTTCGGTTTGAAGAATGCTGGTTCAACATTTGCAAGGGTAGTCCATACTGCTTTTGAAACGCAAATACGCAGAAATGTGGAAGCCTACATGGATGACATAGTGGTCAAGAGCAGGGACAAAGCAACTCTGATTCAAGATCTAGAAGAGACTTTTGCAAATCTGCGCAAGATCAGCCTCAAGCTCAACCCCGAGAAGTGCGTGTTTGGATTCCCTTCCGGCAAGCTTCTCGGGTTCTTCGTGTCTCAGAGGGGAATTGAAGCCAATCCCGACAAGATCAAGGCCATTGAGCAGATCGAAGCACCGAAGCGCGTCAAGGATGTGCGGAAACTTGCCGGCTGCGTGGCGGCTCTCAGCAGGTTTATCTCTAAGTCTGCTGAGCGCGCCCTGCCGTTTTTCAAAATCTTGAAAAAGGCAGGTCCAATGAAATGGACTCCGGAAGCGGAGGCTACGTTGCAGGACTTGAAGAGATACCTGTCCTCCACTCCAATACTTGTCGCACCTAAGCCACAAGAGAAGTTGCTGCTGGATCTGGCGGTAACCAATCAAGTGGTTAGTGCTGCGTTAGTAGCGGAGAGGGAGGCTGATGATGAGCCAGCGACCACGGCAAGCACACCCAGCGACAAGCAGGGGGCTTCTCCGACAAGCTCTGGTCCCGACAAAGATGGATCTGCGCAGACGTGCGAAGAGATGCAGCAGAAGAAAATGGTGCAGCGCCCAGTCTACTTTGTCAGTTCCCTTCTGCAGGGGGCTAGGTCAAGGTACTCTGGTGTGCAGAAATTGCTTTTCGGCCTTATCATGGCCTCGAGAAAGGTGCGCCATTACTTCCAAGCACATGAGATCACAGTTGTCACTCGCTTTCCGCTGAAGAGGATACTGCAGAATCCCGAAGCAACAGGCAGGATTGTTGAGTGGGCACTGAAACTGTCAAGCTTTGGCCTCAAGTTTGAGAGCACTTCAACTATCCAAAGCAGAGCATTGGCAGAATTCATAGCAGAGTGGACGCCAACACCAGATGAAGAAATTCCAGAGATGAGCATCCCTGTCAAGGAAGCAAGCAAAGAGTGGTTGATGTACTTTGATGGTGCTTTCTCGCTGCAAGGCACCGGTGCTGGCGTGCTGCTTGTCGCACCCACCGGAGAGCACGTCAAGTACGTGGTCCAGATGCACTTTCCCAAGGAGCAAGCAACAAACAATACTGCAGAGTACGAGGGATTGCTTGCCGGTCTCAGGATCGCGGCAGACCTTGGGATCAAGCAGCTCATTGTCAGGGGTGACTCGCAGCTTGTCATCCGCCAAGTGAACAAGAATTATCAGAGTCCGTTGATGGAAACTTAGGTTGATGAAGTGAGGAAGCTAGAAGAGCGCTTTATCGGCCTACAGATGGAACACGTTCCAAGAGCTCAGAACGACATTGCTGACGGCCTGTCAAAGTGCGCATCACTTAAGTTACTTGTGGAACCAGGGATCTTTGTGCTCAAGCTGACTCAACCGTCTGTGACGCCATCAACTGGACAGAGCAAGAAGAGGAAGTTGGTTTCTGGTGACTATTTTCTGGCAGAGCTTCCCGAAGCCGCCGCCAAGAAGGTCCCCAAGATCAACGCCAAGAGTGCTGAGGAGCAGTCTGCTCCGACAAGCCCCAGGGCTTGTTTCGTTGTAGCAGACGCTCCCGACAAGTTTTGCTCCGGCAAGCTTGCCGGGGATCGTCAAGCTCCGGCTGAGCCGCAGGTTCTCGCCGTGGAAGCGGATGTTCCCGCAGCAGCAGATATGCCTTTAGTCCTTGCTGTCGAGCCACAGGCTCCAGCATGGGCACAGCAGATCGTCCGTTTCCTCCAGACAGGAGAACTTCCCGAAGAGCCAGAAGAAGCGGAAAGAGTAGCCCGGCAGTCTAGTATGTACCAGTTCGTCGACAACGCACTGCACAGAAGAAGACTCAACGGTGTGAAATTGAAGTGTATTCCCCGGGAAGATGGACAGAAGCTGTTGGCAGAGATACATGGAGGCATATGTGGTCACCACATTGGCGCAAGAGCACTTGCCAGCAAAGCTTTCCGGCAAGGTTTCTTTTGGCCGACAGCCCTCCAGGATGCAACTGCACAAGTAACCAAGTGTGAAGCGTGCCAGTTCCATTCCAAGCAGATACACCAGCCAGCTCAAGCTCTCTAGACGATCCCTTTATCCTGGCCATTTTCGGTCTGGGGGATCGACATCCTCGGCCCCTTCCCCCGAGCAGTCGGGGGCTTTGAGTATTTGTACGTCGCAATCGACAAGTTCACAAAGTGGCCGGAAGTGGAACCAGTGAGGAAGGTGACAGCACAGTCAGTAGTCAAGTTCTTCAGGTCGATTGTTTGCCGCTTCGGGATCCCTAACCGGATCATCACCGACAACGGTACGCAATTCACGAGTCGCACCTTCATGCAGTACGTCCAAGATCTTGGCGCCAAGGTCTGCTTCGCTTCTGTTGCTCACCCCAGGAGCAACGGTCAAGCGGAGAGGGCAAATGCTGAAGTGCTGCATGGACTCAAGACCAGGACTTTCGACAGGCTGCACAAGTGCGGAAGAAACTGGATCGAGGAGCTGCCGGTGGTTCTTTGGTCGATCAGGATGACGCCAAATCGAGCCACTGGCCAGACACCTTTCGCTCTAGTCTATGGAGCAGAGGCAGTTATCCCCATGGAGCTTGTATACGGGTCACCTCGAGTGCTTGCTTATGATGAGCTTGAGCAAGAGCAGCTGTGACAAGATGACGCGCTGCTCCTTGAGGAAGATCGTCTTCAGGCTGCTGTGCGAGCTGCTCGCTACCACCAAGCTTTGCGCCGCTACCATAGCCGCAAAGTTAAAGCCAGAAGTCTCGAGGAAGGCGACCTTGTTCTTCGGCGTGTTCATTCCGCCAAGAATTCCAACAAGTTGACGCCGAAGTGGGAAGGCCCTTACCGGGTGAAACGAGTCACTAGGCCTGGCGCTGTCCGCCTTGAGACCGAAGATGGCTTTCCGGTGAGCAACTCCTGGAACATCGAGCATCTTCGTAAGTTTTACCCGTAAGGCGCGGTTGTTGGACCCTGTCCAGCAACCACCATTTTGTACAAGTCTTCCCGCTGTTGCATGTAATCCTTTGTACAAAGCCAGGCGCAGACCCTGAGCAAAGATAAATCGCTGGCGCCCTAAGTTTTAGCATGCATGCTGAGTCGAGTCTCGTCCTTGGTTAGGGTTGACAGTGCTTAGTTGCGGCTAACCCCTAACTTAGAGGTCGGGTGTGCGTCCCTTTGTCGTTCTTTTCGTTTCCCTTGGTTCGCAGGGCTCGCATATCCTGACCAGACCACTTGAGGACAAAAAGGAGAAGAAGGACGGACCAACATCTAGACCCCGGCAAGCCAGTGTTGCCGGGGGCTGCAAGTACAAAGATTAACCCACGGCGAACCAGAGTTGCTGGGGGCTGCAATCTCAGATAAATTTTTCATCCCTTATCATGCATTCTCTTATGGACTAAGGTATGCGAAACCTCATTTCTTCCTAAAAGCTACCGTGCTCCCTTAACTCTAGGCCCTGGGGCTCGTTCCCGGGGCCAGATTTGGTCGTAGTCGCGGCAGCAAAGGGACGAAACGAGGAGCCTGAACCTGCCTCCTCCCTGCCTCCACCAAAAGCGTGAGAAAGGTCGAGCGACATGGGAAGACGACAGGGCCTGCTGCCGGGAAAAAAGTGTCTATCTTAAAGATATTAAGGATTTGCTCCTTGGCGTGGGTTCCACCCACAAGACAATTGACCCGGCAAGCATCCCCTTTTCATTAAAGAGCATTCCACTCAGGTACAGTTCATAAGAGAATGAAAAACATGAATAATGGGATTACAAGCTTTAAATGCAACTAAGGCCCGAGGGCTTACAAATTAAAAAGAGATAAGGTGCCCATAATCCTTTTCTTGTTCCTATCTTCAGGAGGTAGGACAAGGAGGCGAAAAGGGCAAAAGGGGCGCCTAGACGAGCTACGGGTGGCAGAAGACACCAAGAGAACGTCTCGGTGGTCGTCTAGAGGCTGGATGGTGATGGCAGCGCCGGAAGAGGGCTCGAAGACGAGGCGGCAGGACGTCAGCACGCTGTCGAGGGCGTCATGCCCTGGTACTCCGAGTCGACGGCCTTGCCGCCTGCCCTCTTCCTCTTCCGCAGCCTCCCTACGCCAGCCGCCCAAGGAGACGGCCCCGAGAAGCTCGAGGAGCCGGCGACGCGGATGATGGGGTCATCGGTGCCACGCGGAGCGGCGCCCGACACCTAGTCGGACCCGTCATCCTGCCGCCCGCCACCCTCGTCGTCGCTGTCGTTGTCTTCCTCGTCACTCCCGCCCGAGGAGGAGTCTTCGCTATCGGAGGAGCTCTCCACGCAGCACCTTGCGCGAGTCCCGAAGCACCCGAAGACCTTGACGGAGAGGAGATCGCCCTCCATCAGCTTAAAATGGAGGGTGAGCCCCGCCGTCAAGCTGTGGATGCGGGTGAACGTCTTCCACCCTCGACCAAGATACATCACATTAGGGGCCGGGAAATCAACGCCGACTCGCGTACCGCTGATTCCGCAGCCCCTCATGTGCAACCTCAGTGTCTCGGGCGGATCCAACTCCATCTCGCTCGCAAATGGAGTCGGGAGACGGAGACGACAACGAGGCGGCCGACGCAGCCTGACGAAGAACTCGCAAGGGTCGTCCCCGATATGATCCGCCACGGGAAGAGGAACCGCTGGCGGAGGCGAAGCCGGCGAGCTGCCCCGTCCACCTCTTCCCCGAGCGCCTCGGCCTCGCCCTCGACCTCGCCCGCGGCCTCGCCCCCTCCCTCTTCCCCTTGCGGCTGGCTCTGCCACCACGGGTGCGGGAGAGGGAGGGACGCGCTGTCTAGCGGCGACCCTCGTCGCCATCGTTGAAGGACCAGGGTTCCCTTTCTCCATGGCGAAAGAGAGAGAGGGGAGCAGAAGCTGAAGGAAGGAGGAGATGAGAGAATGCGGGTATCCGTCCCACTATCCCGCTCCTTATAAAGGAGCGGGGTGGGGGCTCGGCCGCTCCGCTCAGCCAATCAAAACACGGAAGGCGCAGGGAACTAGGCCCGACCCGCTGCCTCAACCCGTGACGTCCCGGTTTCCCGCCTCCACCGTTCGCCACTCCAAGCGCATGGAGGCCGTGTGGCAGGCGTGTAGAGCTGAGGCGACAGATGAGGCGACCTCCCCCCACCCCGTGATCGTGGGGAGTGGACGCCTCGAAGACCATGCCTCCACGCCTCCCTCCGTTTATGGGGAAGATACGAACCGCCAGGAGGCGGGCGTTTCATTTTTCCGAATAAAGGACCACCCATGACCTCTCCCATGACGCCGCAATCGACGCGTGCCGTTCGGGGAGGGTGCGGTGGATGCGGGGTAAGGCACGAACATGACCCAGGCCGCGCGTGCCCGTGCCCTGTTTTGGGCCTGGCCCAACAGCGTTCGGCACCGTGTATGGCCCAGGCCCGGGGGCTCCTGTCGGTGTACTAGAGTAGGGGTACCCTAGTATCCTGAACTTGTGCATGGGCAGTCGCAGCGTCCCGCGACAAGGCTTGCCGGGCGACCGCCAAGGCCCTCTATGGTTCCTCTTGAGCCATTCAAGAACAAAGTATTTTAAGCCAAGGAGACAAGTCCCCGGCAAGAGGAGCTTGCCGGGAAGGCCACTCGAGGCACAAGACCCCGGAAAGAGGAGCTTGCCGGGAAGGCCAACCAGAGCATCTCAAGGAACTTACCGCGACGTGCCACGCGTCCCGGCAGGACCCGGCGAGCGACAAGCTCCCAGACGCGGCAAGACAACGGCCGCGGCAAGCAACCACTCTGTACCTGCGCTCCAGCTCACCCACCTACGTGTCGCTCTGGGACCCTTCCAGGCGTACGTGGCGGGAGGCTGTGCAGCCAGGGGTACACTGTGGCATGCAGCGCTGACAAGATAGCCATCGTGGCAAGCGGTGGCGCCCCTGACGGTCCCTTTCTACACCGTCTGGGTGACGTAGATAGGCATTTAATGCCTTTGTCCCCTGCCATCAGGGTTAGGTATGATACACTGTGTAGGTAGCTGTACCTACCGCAGCACCTTTCCATTTTTGCCCTTGCCTACGTTGCCGCCTGTTGGAGACCCCTTGAGCATATAAAAGGAGGCCCATGCACAACGTAGAGGGGGATCGCCCCCTGGAGGACGAACAGTAGAACACTCCCGCTCGGTCTCGTTAGCTGCTGGTGTGTACTGTAGCACTCAGCGCTCCCGAGCAAGAACTCAATACAATCCACAAAGCAGCAGTAGGAGTATTATCTCTCCGGAGAGCTTCGAAGCTGGGTAAAAACCCCTCGCGTGCCTCGCCTCGATCCGCTCTTTGCGCGACCTCCGCCCCCCGCGGAACCGAGAAGGGGCTCCGTCCCCATAGGTGCTCGAGGGGCCAGATTTCCCCGGCATACGGGTCCATAGCTAGTAGCTAGATGGCCTCTTCTCTCTCTTTGATCTTCAATACAATGTTCTCCTTGTTGTTCTTGGAGATCTATTCGATGTAATCTTCTTTTGCGATGCATTTGTTGAGACCCGATGAATTGTGGATTTATGATCAGATTATCTATGAATTTTATTTCAGTATTTTCTGAACTCTTTTATGCATGATTAAGATATCTTTGTATTTCTCTTCGAACTATCGGTTTGGTTTGGCCAACTAGATTGGTTTTTCTTGCAATGGGAGAAGTGCTTAGTTTTGGGCTCAATCTTGAAGTGTCCTCACCAAGTGACAGAAGGGGTAGCGAGGCACATATTGCATTGTTGCCATCAAGGATAAAAAGATGGGGTTTATATCATATTGCTTGAGTTTATCCCTCTACATCATGTCATCTTGCTTAAAGCGTTACTCTGTTCTTATGAACTTAATACTGTAGATGCAGGGAGGAGTCGGTCGATGTGTGGAGTAATAATAGTAGATGCAGATAGGATTCGGTCTACTTGTCACGGGTGTGATGCCTATATTAATGATCATTGCCTTAGATATCGTCATAATTATGCTCTTTTCTATCAGTTGCTCAACATCAATTTGTTTACCCACCGTATGTTATCTTCAAGAGAGAAGCCTCTAGTGAAACCTATGGCCCCGGGGTCTATTTTCCATCATATATTTTTAGATCTATAAATCAATAAAGCCAAAAATACCTTGTTGTAATTTATTTATATGTACTTTAGTTTTCTCTTTGATTTATCTTTTATACCTATCTCTATTAGATCTCACTATTGTTCGTGACCGTGAAGGGCTTGACAACCCCTTTTTCGCGTTCTGTGCAAGTGTTTGTTTGTTTTGCAGGTGCATATATTGGAGACTTGCTTGTGCCTCCTACTAGATTGATACCTTGGTACTTAACTTAGGGAAATACTTATCTCTATTTTGCTGCATCACCCTTTCCTCTTCAAGGGAAAAATCAACGCAAGCTCAAGAAGTAGCATAGCTTCCACATGGTCGAGCTAGCGGCCATGGAGTACGATCGTTGGCAGGTCCGCTACCACGGCGCAGTGGCTAGGCTCAGTTTCCCCTTCGGCACACATCCGGTCGACTTCATCCCGCCGGAGCCGGGGTAGTGAGCTCGGCTATATCACGGGAGGACCGTGAAGTGAGGGAGCGCCTCGAGGCCGACGCCACCAATGAGGCCTACATGCAAGAGCTCCGCTCGCGGCACCCAGAGCTCGTGGAGGCAGAGCCGATTATCTTTACCGGCGCGGAGGGCAGCGACGTTATCGTGCTCTCCTCCGATGACGAGGTTGAAAGCGACGAGGATGGCGGCGCGGAGGGCGTCGAGGTGGGCAGCGAGGACGAGGAGGTCGACGTCGACGAGTGGAGGATTGTCTTCCCCAACGACCCCTACGACGGCACCAGCCCGGAACCGGCTTTAGAGATTATGTTGTCTACCATGGATATATTTGGTTGATGTTTAGCCTGCTGTGCTTAACATGCCTTTAGATGCACCCAACAACAATAATATAAGATGTTAATTCATCCAATATGTGAGTATATTGGATGTAATAAGATCAACAACAACAACAACAACAACAACAACAACAACAACAGCAACAGCAACAACAGCAACAGCAACAACAGCAACAACAACAACAGCAACAGCAACAACAACAACAGCAACAACAACAACAGCAACAACAACAACAGCAACAACAACAACAACAACAGCAACAACAACAACAGCAACAACAACAACAGCAACAACAACAACAACAACAACAACAACAACAACAACAACAACAACAACAACAACAACAACAACAACAACAAACAACAACAACAACAACAACAACAACAACAACAACAACAACAACAACAACAACAACAACAACAACAACAACAACAACAACAACAACAACAACAACAACAACAACAACAACAACAACAACAACAACAACAACAACAACAACAACAACAACAACAACAACAACAACAACAACAACAACAACAACAACAACAACAACAACAACAACAACAACAACAACAACAACAACAACAACAACAACAACAACAACAACAACAACAACAACAACAACAACAACAACAACAACAACAACAACAACAACAACAACAACAACAACATAAGATGTTAATTCATCCAATATGTGAGTATATTGGATGTAATAAGATCTTATATAATTGCATGGAGGGAGTGTTATACTACATCATTATGCAATTGTTGTTTAGCTTCTAATATTAACTTAATTAGTTCTTTTAGTTACATATGTCATTGGTAAAGATCCGCGTTTCGACCATTTCTGCAACCAGAATGTCTTTCGCCTCTTTATTTACCATCTTTAATAGTACAAGCATACAACCCTGGTTCATCATTCTTCATTTGGTGCTTATGTAATTCTTCTTTTTTTATGTAGTTCTAGAACATATGTACCTGTGAATCGAATAATGCATTGGTTGTTGAACCTGATGGATATGCATAAAGTTATAGCCTACTTTCAAACTGAAATTCGGTACAATTTTGAATAGAAGCAATTAAATTAGGGTGAAAATACGCTCTGCAGGTCATTACGGCGCACACGGTCTATAATGCACAACGTGTGTGATATACATCATAATCCGACATGGTTCACAGAGAGGAAACATGTGTAACCATGCACAGAGTTGTTGTTTACAAAGCGTGTGTGATGTCAGACAATATCACAAATGGTGCGAGAAAAATAAATGTTTGTGATAATTGCCTTATCATACACGCTTTACAATCATGAACTATTTTTGATGTGGCGCGCATCATAAACGTTGCACCACAGAATACCAGATACGATGGTAATGCGAGCACAAATGAATACCAAGGATGGAGCATTTGGGATATGGGAGATATCACAAACAGTTGTCTGAAGACTCGCCTTTTGGATACATGCCAGCAACACATACGCTTAGTTATGCAAAATGTATGCATTGCTACTCCCTATCCCCGACAGTTTCTGGGTCGTGTGGGAAGGACCCCCCTTATCGCACACACTGGCTAGGCGATGGTTTAAAATGCCGTCATGGAAAGGGGTTAAAAACCGTTTGTATAGCAGCTCGCTCTACCAGTGAAGAGAGGTATCACATGTAAATATACTATCTTAGACATCTTTTATGATTGTGAGCCCCCATCAAATATTCCATGTTTGATCAAATAGCTGACATTGGATAAGGCAGACAATATAATGAGTTATGTTTGTTTATATTCACATAGAAATTATATTGGCATGGATCCTCTAACATGTGGTGCTTGCTTATAATCTATTGCTATCCAAAATTCGTACTAAGTAGAGATAATGCCTGTGCATCCAAAAACCCTTGAACCCAGTTTCTTGCCATGAGAGTCCCCATATCTACCTATGGATTGAAAAAGATCTTTCAAGTAAGTTTTCACCGGTGCATAAAGCAATAAAAATGCTCCTAAACATGTATGATCTTTTATTTGAAGGGAAAATAAGATTTATATGAACTTGTGATGGTAAAGAAATATAAGCGTCGGACTGCAAAATAAAGTTTGTTATCACAAAGGGCAATATAAAGTGACATACCTTTCCATTAAGAGCTTGCACATCCAAAAATAAAAAGCGCATGGCAACCTCTGCTTCCCTCTACGAAGGGCCTATCTTTTACATTTTGGTATTTGATTTTATACAAGAGTCAATAATGTTCATCCTTAATCCATTCTTAATTATTCTCTACATGGCAAGCATCATGTGGTGGGGAAGATCCAGGCATATATATCCAGTTGGATGTAGGTGATCCTGAGTTATTATTGTTGACATTATCCTTGAGGTAAATCAGTCGGGAGGTGAAAATTATAAACCCCCATCTTCCTATGTATTTGACTAAAACTTTTGCTCCATAAATATGCCATTAGTGCCAACAATTATACAAGACTAAATAATAGTTGAGTATGTGAACTTTCTAAACAAAGCTCTTACATAGACTCTTTCTGAAAATATAATAAATTGCATTGTTTTGCTGACATAGATCATAGTTTGTTAGTTTCCAATGAAAGTTTACGGTTCACACTTTAGCTTGTGAATGAATTGTTACTTTATCATGATCAGTTTTATGATAATATATTGTTTCTATGCTAAGGATCATAATCCTTTCATGTCAGTATTTTGTTTGATCGATACCTCTCTCCCTCTCTCTCTCTAAACATGTGGTCATGATTATCAAGTTCGGCTTTCGCTTGAGGACAAGGGGGGTCTAAGCTTGGGGGAGTTGATACGTCCATTTTCCACCATGTTTTCCTGCTGTTATTTATTATGTTTTGGGTCATTACTTCACTTTATGATGCTATTATAATTCCTTTTCTCTCTTATTTTGCAAGTTTCACGTAAAGAGCGAGATTGCTGACAACTGGAATTATGGACCTCAAAAAGCTAGACCAGAGATAGATATTCTCCACAACTCGAAATGACTCGAAAATTTAAAAATAATTATTTTGGAATTTATAAAAAATATAGGTGGAAGAATTACCCGAAGGTGGGCCACTAGGGAGTGACGAGATCAGGGGGCGTCCCCTATGGGGCCCTATGAGCTCGTGCCCCCCCCCCCACAGCAGGCCTCCAGTGCCCATCTTCTGCTATAAGAGGCTATTTGCCCTAGAAAAAATAGAGAGAAGTTTCGGGATGAAGCGCCGCCATCTCGAGGCTGATCCTGGGCAGGAGCACTTTTGCTCTCTGGCGGAGCGATCCCGTCAAGGAAACTTCCCTTCGGGAGGAGGAAATCGAAGCCATCAACATCACCAACGATCCTCTCATCGTGGGAGGACCAATATTCATCAACATCTTCACCAGCACCAGCATCATCTCATCTCAAACCTTAGTTCATCTCTCCTATTCAATCTTTGTCCCAAAACCTCAGGTTGGTACATGTGGGTTGCTAGTAGTGTTGATTACATCTTGTAGTTGATGCTAGTTGGTTTATTTGGTGGAAGATTAAATGTTCAAATCCTCAAGCATATTCAATACACCTCTGATCTTGAACATGAGTATGATTTGTGAGTAGTTACTTTTGTTCTTGAGGACATGGGAGAAGTCTTATTTTAAGTAATCATGTGAAGTTGTTATTCATTCTATATTTTAATGATATGTGTGTTGTTCTTCCTTTAGTTGTGTCATGTGAACATCGACTAGATGACACTTCACCATACTTGGGCCTAAGGGAAGGTGTTGAGTAGTAATAAGTATATGATGGTTGCGAGAGTGACAGGAGCTTAAACCCTAGTTTATGCATTATTCCGTAAGGGGCTGATCTGGATCCATATGTTTCATGCTATGGTTAGATTTATCTTAATTCTTCTTTTGTACTTGTGGATGGTTGCGAGAGGGGGTAATCATAAGAGGGTTGCTTGTTCAATTAAGAACAACACCCTAGCACCGGTCCACCCACATATTGAATTATCAAAGTAGCGAACGTGAATCAACTAAACAAGATGAACGTGACTATATGAAAATTCCAATGTGTCCTCGAGAACACTTTTCTTACCATAAGAGAATACTCCGGCTTGTCCTTTGCTATAAAAAGGATTGGGCCACCTTGCTGCACCTTTGTTACTATTCCTACTTGTTACTTGTTATGAATTGTCCTACTACAAAACTATCTATCACCACTACTTTCAGTACTTGCAGATAATACTTTTTGGAAACCGCTTACCATTTCCTTCTGCTCCTCATTGGGTTCGACACTCTTACTTATCAAAAGGGCTACAACTGATCCCTATACTTGTGGGTCATCACTCCTCTACCTCAGTAACCAGGGCTTGGTCCTTGCCATGGGCTGCCTTCCCCTCGGTCAGCTCTTTGCTGGCCTTCTTCGCCGTAGCTTTTTGTTCGGCTTCTTGCTGACCCTTTTCAGCTCTGCTCGGAGGGCCACAAACTCTAAAGTGGCAGCTCGCAAACAACCAAAAACATCTATATTAAAGCAATATATGTTATCACTTCAACATATTTTCATCTCAGGACTAGCTTCTGGCTTACCTTGTGCCTGACCCATCTGCTTTTTAAGAAAATCTATGTGATTTAGCTCCACTAACTCCACGGAGTTGGAGGTCGAAGCCGAAGCCGAGGCCTGCAAATTAAGTTGTTATTTTTCTCCGATTTCAATTTCGATCCTCTAGTTGGCTTTATCAATCCGACTAGAGTCTCGGGGACTACTGCATACTCCCTCCAACATGCATTCAGCCAAACCAACAATGACCCCAAGTTAGTTTTTTCAACTAACTCATGGTTCGGGGGCTACTGATCATTACACTCCTACGTGTATATTTGTCATTTGTGTTTATAGTCTTTGGACAAAAGTTCATTTCTGCACTTGTCGAGGGCTACTAGGCAGATCTGGCATTGAAAATAACCCTTAGACTTATGCAAGATAGCGGCAGGAAAGTATAACATACCTTAAAACCTTTAAAAATGCCTTTTAAGGCCTCCCTGATTCCAGTCTCCGTAGACCGAAAGCTATTCAGTGTCATGCCAAGAAGGGCACGGTGCTCCATAACGATGGAGGACCTTGCCAAGGCCACCTCCATCTCCTCGGGCCACACCATGAAGATCTGCCCTCTGGCAGGAGGGGAGGGCGGAGTCACCTCGGCTCCACCTCCCATAGAGGTGGGGACGGATATCGCCAGCTGCCATAATGGCTCAGGGGCAGCTGGGGCCAAGGACTCGCGTCGTCTGAGCCCATCTCCTTCTTTGGCGAAAGGGATTCTTTCCCATTGTTCCTCGGCAACCGAGGCATGGACCTTGGCCATAGGAACACTAGTGTCGCCTTCCGTGTGGATAGTGGAAGGGGCCTGGTGTGATGACTCATCCCCTAGCTCATTATGGGCAAGGAGGGAGGAGCATACACGTCGGTCCCGCTCTCCGCCATTTTAGGTGGACGGAGCTCATTCTCTGAAGACTGTCGCCGAGGAAGGCGTGCTTCAGGCTGTAAAAGCAGATGGTTGGTCACGCCTGAGGGATGAATATTGGAAAACATGTTGTGCAAAGTGTATCCAGCTACGTACCTCCTCGACAGCGGCTTTTACCTGCGCGGCTGCAAGAGGTCATCCTCTGAAGAATCAGAGAGCACAACTTGGCGAGGACGGATGGCTGACCTAGCTGGTTTACGGAGGCCTTTCAGCACCTTCTACGGGGCCGGGGAGGGTCATCCTCGCATCTTTGGATGTCACCCTTTACCTTTTGGGGCCTTCCCCCTCGTCCTCCTCCCCTTCCTTCTCCTCTTTCTACTTGCGAACGAAGGAGGCATGAGTGTATTCAGATATGGCCTCTGAAGGATCTCGGATGCCTAGACCTTCCCTCCTCTTTGGCTCCTTCTCCTTGACTGGGACCATGTATGGTGCCTCGGCCAAGAGAGCCATGAGTTGGGGAGTCTGGGCCTCTTCGGGCAATGTTGATGGGCTATGTGCCCTAGCAAGCCATTTCTAGGGATAGAAGGATGGGCATGATCATTCTGAATTAGAAAGTCGAAAGACAGTAAAAACAAACATAAGTAAGACTATTGTGTCTCTGTTGGGCCATTCTCGGTGTCAAGGCCGCAGTCTTCCCCTTTTGCGGGGAACTCATTCTTGGACGGCTTGAATACCGTCGTCCACATCCCATCCAAGTAAGTGCGGAAGAAGTTCCACATTGTTACCACATCCTCGGGCTTATAAAGCCACATCGGACTCACCTGGAGTTGAAAGGGGAAGCATGCGGTGTTAGAGAATAACGTCGATCACATCCACTAGCTTGATTTTCTTATCCTTCATGGATTGGATCTTTTTCTGAAGCACCGCCACCTCCTCCAGATTGCCCCAATCCAAGCCATTCGTCATCCATGAGACAACCTCCTCGGGGGGGGGGGGGGGGGGGCTGAGAAAGCCAGGACCTCCATTTGGCCTTCAACGGGTAGCTCAATGATGTAAAACCACTCTCAATGCCACATTTTGATTGTCGCCGCAAAGGTGCTTTCTAGCCAGATCACCTTCTGGAGCTTATTGATCATGGCCCCACCACAATCAGCTAATTGAGCATCTCCGCTCTTTGGCTTGATGTTGAACGTCTTAAGCCATAAGGCAAAGTGCGGCTCGACGCGAAGGAAATCCTCGCAGACGGTGATGAACGCCACGAGGTGCATAATAGAGTTTGGGCCTAGAGATGAAAATCTAGCCCAAAGTCGAAGAGAAACCCCCCCCCCCCTCATGCACAAAGGGGGCAAGGGAAGCCCAGGCCTCGAATGAGGTGGGGGGGTGAAGATCACCCTCTCCCCTTACTTGGAAGTGGGGATGCATTGGATGGGCTCTAGAGCCCGGCAGGCTGCCCGACGGGGATGTACCCCGTGGTTCGGACGTCCTGGATGGTGCCTTCCATGACATTGGAGGCCACCCATTGGCCCTTCAGATTGGCGTTAGCCATCGCTGGTGGGGAGATGCAGGCATTGGAGAAAGGTTGAGAAGCTTGGGAATGGATCTAGGGCGTTGGAGCTCTATAGGCTTTGAGCAATGGCGCAAGAGATGGAAGTGTAGGGGGAAAGTGGGATTACTACCCCTTACCTTTATAGGTCAGTGAAAGGCGAAAGGTCCATTTTATTGCGGTGGATGAACCGCCATGTTCCAGTCCATGGTGTCGTTATACGTGCATGGGGTGAAACAATCATTGATGATATCCCCCAAAATACGGAGCACGGTCTCTACTTTGATGAGACGTGCCAATAAGAAAGCTGCCTCGGGCCACAATTCGAGCTACAATAATCGGCTGGCTCAAGTGCCGTGGGTGGTGACGGTTCAGTAAAAACTATAAGGCAAGAGCATCGTTCACACCTATGCAGTGGGCCTTTAAGACTAACCTATCTTAAGAAATCGGATGCCAAAGTATGAACCAAACATGCGGCCAGCGGGCGGTCCCATTAAGGGGAAGCTTGATAGTTTCTTTAAATAAAGAAGATCTTGGGTGATGCGGAGCATCCCAAGGTCATCCCGATGGACCTACCTTCATCTCCCCAAGTTCCAGGTGGAACAATGACACATGCACATGCAAGAGCTCTCGCAACAAAGCTAACATCTCTCCTTCGCAATTCCCTTTTGAATCACATGAGACATGGCTACTACCTCAAGTCGAGATACTTTGCATACTCAGGTACCAAGAAACTAGCCATGGTGAAGCTAAGGAGCAAGGCCGGATGAAGAAGGAAGAAGAACGTGAAGATGGAGAAGAAAAAGAGCAAGTCAGAGGCTGCCCGGATGATCTGGACCAAGTCCCGGACAACTCGAACCATCCCCGTGACGATCTGGCTACCGTGCACCAAGAGTACAGTAGCCCCCTCGATGAAGCCAGATCATTCGGACTAGCCCGGATGTCCGGATGTCGACCCGGACAACCGGACTCCCTGCAGCGGCTACGGTGCATCTGGACGATCTGGACGGTCGCACGGATCATCCGGACCCCCAAAGCCCGGATCATCTGGACCACCATCCGGATCATCCGGACCACATCGGCGTGTGTGACTTGGGCCGAAGCCCATGTAACTATACCTACCCCTAGACTATATATACTACTCCTCCGCCCATGTTTTAGCGTTAGCATTGTGATAGCTCAAGATTGAGACAGAGCTTTGCTCATCCACTTAGCCCTACTACTATGGATACCAAGAACTCCTAGGAGAAGATCCCCCAAGTGGATTCAAGACCCCCTTGTGGGAAGATCCTCCAAGGATTCAAGACCTCTTTCCTTCAAGGATTGGGAACTAGTTCCCCTTTTGTACCTCCCTTTGTTAACTTTGGATCTTGTATCTCCCCTTTTTATATGTGGATTTAGCACATGGGTGATTGGATCTAGTTGATTTGTGTGTTTTCCTCCCTTGTGTTCTCCGTGTTCTTCAAGAAATCCCCTCCTTTTCGTGAAACATCAGTCATTAGGGTTCCACCCCATATCATCTTGGTATCAAGAGCCATGGTTGATCAAGAATTTAGAGTCCCTACCCCCAATTCATAGCCTAATTTTGTGCGTTTTTGTCCAATTTCAGAAATCCCCGCAAAGATAGTCATACCAAAAAAATTGTGATGTTTGATGATGTTTTGTTATATTTCATCCGTGGATTCGTTGTGCTGCAAGTGGATCTACCTATTCCCCACCATATCCACCACGAAATCCACCCAAATCCCCACAATTTTTCATTTTCCTCACCATTTTTGTGTTCATCCCGAGCCCTAGCCCGAGCAGATTGACCTGCTCGGATCATCCGGACCAGGTCCTGGATCATCTGGCCATCGCCCGGATCAGCCGGACCTCCACCCGAATCATCCAGTTTCCACTGAAAGAACTGAATTTTCTTCAGAAAATTTCAGCCACCGTCATATTTTCTCATAGCCACCTTCGACCACCACCATTACACTTCCGCAAACCCATTGACATACCTTGTCATACAACCGCTTTCCGCTACCACCATTTGATATTTGCTTTGATAATTTGAGTTTTGATTCTTCATTTCCTAGCGTGTTTCGGCTAACTAGGAACTATTCGACATCGACACGATCGACGCTCATCATCGCCATGAATTTGTCATCGACAACGATCACTTCACCATGGTGATACCATCAACTGTAAGCAAGGATGGTAACCTCGACGACATCATCGTGTATTCTCCCTTGCCATTGCATTGTTAACCCTGAGCCCATTTTGCGTCACTTTCCTATCGAGACTAGCCATTTGAGTATTGTCGGGCAATGTTACTTGCGCACTTTAGTTATACACGTCCCTCACAGCTATCATAGCATGCATATATCACCATCTCATTCTTGTGTTATCAACTGTTCCCGCATATACATCATTGCTACCTCGGTTCAAAAATTTCACATAAGTGGCCAAAGGAAAAGATCAAAAGAAATATAAACTTTTAAGCAAAGAGAAAACAAAGAGATTATAAGCAATAGCCATAGCACCGCCACATTGCATATCATATTGCCATATTCCATCATCTTGAATCATTGTGAGGATACCTCTGGGAACCATACATACATATCATAATTGGAATAGTAAGTCGATGTGTTTTGTCTCTTATAGGTAGTGCACAAGTTTCGTATCCTCCTATTAAGCAATCGTGCTAGCGTCTCTCTAGAGTTGTCCAACAAGAGCATTTTCCGTGGATTCCACATTTTGAGCTCGTTCCTTGGTTGCACGACCTCATTTATCTATGTGTGTGTGTGTGTGTTTTCGTGTGCCACATATTGCTTTTGGTCTACTTGTTTCACTTGCATTTTTAAGATCAATTCAGCACGTTGTTTAGCATCAAAATTAACCTTCTCCGAAGATGGAAGAGGCAACAAATCAATGGGTGCACGAGGTAGGAAACCATAAACAATTTCAAAAGGGCACATCTTAGTAGTAGAATGCAACGAACGATTATAAGCAGATTCAATATGAGGCAAGCATTCTTCCCACATTTTCTTATTATTCTTCAAAACAGCCCTAAGCATAGTAGACAATGTTCTATTGACTACTTCAGTTTGTTCATCAGTTTGGGGATGACAAGTAGTACTAAAAAGCAGTTTAGTCCCCAACATAGCCCATAAACATCTCCAAAAATGGCTAAGAAATTTAGTATCACGGTCTGAAACAATAGTATTTGGCACACCATGCAAGCGAATAATTTCACGAAAGAACAAATCAGCAACATTAACATCATCATCGCTTTTATGACATGGTATAAAGTGTGCAATTTTCGAGAATCTATCCACGACAACAAATATGCTATCCCTCCCCTTCTTTGTTCGAGGTAAACCTAAAACAAAGTCCATAGATATATCCTCCCAAGGAACACTAGGCACAGGCAAAGGCATATATAAACCATGAGGATTGAGTCGTGACTTATCTTTTTTACATGTAGTGCAGCGAGCAACAAAACGCTCAACATCCCATCTCATCTTTGGCCAAAAGAAATGTGTAGCAAGTACGTCCTCCGTCTTCTTCACGCCAAAGTGTCCCATTAATCCTCCTCCATGCGCCTCCTGCAACAACAAAAGACGAACAGAGCTAGCAGGAATGCATAGCTTGTTAGCACGGAACACAAAACCATCATTAACTACGAACTTGTTCCATGTTCTTCCTTCTTTACAATTCTGCATTACTTCTTTAAAATCAGCATCATGCACATATTGATCTTTCATGGTCTCCAAACCAAATATTTTTAAGTCAAGTTGTGAAAGCATAGTATAGCGACTAGACAAAGCATCAGCAATAACATTTTCTTTACCCTTCTTGTGTTTAATGACATAAGGGAAAGTCTCAATGAATTCAACCCATTTAGCATGTCTATGATTCAGTTTAGCTTGACTTTTAATATGTTTCAAAGATTCATGATCAGAATGTATAACAAATTCTTTGGGCCATAAATAATGTTGCCATGTCTCTAAAGTCCGAACAAGAGCATATAATTCCTTATCATAAGTACAATAGTTCAGACTAGGCCCACTCAATTTTTCAGAAAAGTATGCAACAGGTTTGCCATCTTGTAATAACACACCTCCTACTCCAATTCCACTAGCATCACATTCAAGCTCGAAAGTCTTATTGAAGTCAGGAAGTTGAAGTAAAGGAGCATGTGTCAACTTATCTTTCAATACCGTGAAGGCTTCTTCCTGTGCGGTACCCCAAACAAAAGGCACATCCTTCTTTGTAAGCTCATTGACAGGTGCAGCAATGGTGCTAAAGTCTCTCACAAAACGCCTATAGAAACCAGCGAGTCCAAGAAAACTCCTCACTTGTGTGACCGTTTTGGGTTGCGGCCAACTCTCAATAGCTTCAATCTTGGCTTTATCAACTTCAATTCCCTGTGGAGTAACAACATAGCCAAGAAAAGACACTCGGTCGGTGCAAAAGGTGCACTTCCCAAGGTTACCAAAGAAACGTGCATCACGTAGAGCATTAAAAACAACACATAAACGTTCCAAATGTTCTTCCAAAGATTTGCTATAAATCAATATATCATCAAAATAGACTACCACAAATCGTCCAATGAAAGCACGTGAAACTTCGTTCATTAGTCTCATGAAAGTACTAGGTGCATTAGTTAACCCAAAAGGCATGACTAACCACTCATATAAACCAAACTTAGTTTTAAATGCCGTTTTCCATTCATCTCCCAATTTCATACGAATTTGATGGTATCCACTACGCAAATCAACTTTGGAGAATATTGTAGAGCCACTCAATTCATCAAGCATATCATCTAGCCTAGGAATAGGATGACGATAACGAATAGTAATATTATTAATGCATGTACAATCAACACACATACGCGATGTACCATCCTTTTTAGGCACTAGTATAATAGGAACAGCACAAGGACTAAGAGATTCGCGTATATAACCTTTGTCGAGCAGCTCCTGTACTTGACGCATAATCTCCTTCGTCTCCTCTAGATTGGTACCCTATGGTGCACGGTTGGGTAGCGATGCACCAGGAATTAAGTCAATTTGATGCTCAATCCCTCGAATAGGTGGTAATCCCGGTGGCACGTCTTGTGGGATGACGTTAGTGAACTCCTGCAAAAATTTAGTGACAGTAGGTGGCAAAGAGGAAGGCACGTCCTCGAATGAAAATAATGCCTCTTTGCACACAAAATCATAGCAAACAGATTTCCTAGAATCTAGCTCATCAATATCAGATTTGGTGGCAAGTAAACATGCACTTTTCAATTTAATTTCAGAAGCAACACTAGATGGTTTATTATTAGGCTTCATTTGTTGCTCAAATTCTTCTGCCACAATATGATTTTCACTCTTATTTTTCTCCTGTTTTGCTTTATTAGCTCTATTAATATCATCTTTCAAAATGGAATCAGGAGTCATAGGAAGCAAAGTAATATTTTTATCCTTATGAACAAGAGTATACTGATTGTTTCTACCATGGTGTACAGAATTTTTATCAAATTGCCATGGTCTACCAAGTAATAAGGAACATGCTTGCATAGGTACCACATCACAATCAACATAATCAGCATATGTAGAGATACTAAAATGCACACGAACAGTACGTATTACCTTAACCTTGCCGCTGTTGTTGAACCATTGGATGTAATAAGGATGTGGATGTGGTCTTGTGGTGAGAGATAGCTTCTCCACCATCTCCATGCTAGCCAAGTTGTTGCAGCTCCCTCCATCTATGATGACGCGAATAGAACGTTCCTTCACAACTCCATTTGTATGGAACAAATTATGCCTCTGATTTTGCTCAGCTTGTGTAACCTGCACACTCAAAACACGTTGAGCAACTAAACATTCATACCTGTCAGCATCTTCAGCAGCCATGTATTGCGTCTCATGATCAGAATCATCTCCACCGTGTTCTTCATGTGTAATAAGAGCCAAAGTCTCCTCATCATAGTCACTAGCGGACTCATACCCACCATCCGCAGTAACAATCATCACACGCTTAGATGGCCATTCTCTCGCATAATGACCTCCACCCTTGCAATGTCGACAAATAATATCAAGTGTTTGCCCTGTTGATGCCATGGATGAAGAAGAGCTCTTTGCAGGCCCGGAAGGTGTGCTCTTGGCAGATAGTGGTGATTGTGCCTGCTTTATTGTATCACGGTTGGAGGTGACAGCCGACGGAGGTGCCGGTGTAGCAGAACGTGTGGAAGTAGATGATGCACGTGGTGTCCATGATGAAGGTCGACCTGCAGAAAAGTTAGTTCGCGCCAATGCCTGTCGATCCTGCACTTCACGTTCAGCTTTACAAGCAAGATGGAATAAATGAGTGATATTATTATGATCCTTATAGTCTAGAATGGTCTGAATCTCTCTATTTAATCCACCCAGAAAACGTGCAAGCATAGCTTCATTCTCCTCAACAATACCACATCTAATCAAGCCAGTTTGTAATTCCTGATAATATTCTTCTACCGAATTTTTTCCTTGTCTTAAGCACTGCAATTTTTGAAGTAATTCACGTTGATAATATGGTGGAACCCAACGAGTACGCATAGCAGTTTTCAAAGCAGCCCAAGTAGCTGGAACAGGATATAATCTACAATGTTCAGACCACCAAACAAATGCAAAGCTAGTGAAAGCACAAACAGCAGCAGGAACACGTCTCTCCTCAGGATATTGTAAACATGTAAATCGTTGTTCAGTTTCTAACTCCCAAGTAAGATATATATCAGGATCATATCTACCCTCAAATGGTGGAATATTCAATTTCAGTTTAGGGAGATGGTCATGATCTCGTACCTGAGGGGGAGCCCTAACATTGCCATTATTTGCATGTGGACGACCTGGTGGTTGTGGTGCTGGTGGTTGCACGTAGTTCTGATGTTGATCAACCTCATCCTCGTAATATCCCACATAATCATCCTCCCCCACATCAGCAGCAGGAGCCACAGAAGTATCAACAGTAGTACCAGCAGCTTGGACACGGGTCGCTCGGCGGAGGGCTGTTTCGCGATGTGGAGGTAGTCGTTGTTGCTGTTGTAGAGGTGCGTTAGGTGCAGCCGGTGGTGGTGGTGGTAGACGCGCGAGCAATTCATTAAACTTGTTATCGAGCTTTGTTTCGAACGCCTTCTCAATGCCATCTATCTTCTCCATGGCCTCTTCAAATCTATTTAGCACATCTTCCACCTGTCCACTCATCATTTGTTGAAACTTATTATGTAACGCTTTGTTTGTCATGTTCTCCCTGTCAGTCTCGTCGGCTTGTGATCCTGCCATGGTTAGCAGCAATAGAAACACACAATAATATGATTCGACAGACTACTAGGAAGTGGTGGTGGTGGTGTGGTGGACAGTCACAAATCCGTCAAGCAAATCTCAAATTCTTACCAGTTCTTACCCAACAGCAGGCGGTGAACGACAACCGTTGTAGTCAGAACTCTCAAAAGCTTGGATAGGGCGATTGCCAGGGAGAGTCAAACGCACGACGTAGATGTATGTGGAGCTGGGAAGGCTTATAGTATGGTAGCAAAAAGGTCAGCAATAATCAATTCAGAGATGCAAAGTTGAATAAACGCTCAACGACGGTACTGTGCTGGTCCTAGGCTAGACCGTGCTAGAGACGCGAGCCTAGAACACTAACAAAATCACGGCACTGCACGGAAACAAGGGAAAAGCACACTCTGGAAAAAAATCGCTCCGTTTTTTTTGCACTTTTTTTTTGCGCTCCTCTTTTTTTTTGCGAAAAATCACTATAATGGCGAGTGTCTGAAAACTCTTCCCAGGTCAAAATGACAGGATGGGTACGAATTTTTTTTGACAATTTTTCTTTCGGAAATCAGGGCAGCGACGACGAAAAAGTGCGACAAAAAATCACTATGATGGCGAGTGTCTCAAAAGACTCAGAGCAACCTAAAAATAGGATAGGAAAAAAATATTTTCGGTCGCCGAAATTTTGGCCTAAAAACTTACCGGGGGTCTCCAGACTCGTTTTTTTTCAAGACCTACTTAGGCAAGGAAACACGAAACAGAAAATAGATGGATCTTGAAAACAAACCTAATATGAAAAGAACTCGGATTGGTGGTGGATATATGGTGGTAGGATATGGCAGCGGTGGTGGTATATGGTAGCGGTGGTGGTATATGGATACTGATTGCTATGGTATATGGATACGGATTCAGAGCGGTGGCGGATAAGCAATGGTGTTAGATGGCAAGGCGATAATGATGGTGCGGCGGCGGCGTGACAACTTATGACCAGAACTCGAAACTCTAAACGACTAGACTCTAAGACCAGCAACTTGACACGACGATGCAACCGCAAATTCAACAAAGCAAAAAACCCTAAAAAGATTAAGCAAAGGCTCAGATTGGTTCGGATATGATGAACTAACCCTAATTTTTTTGGCTTTTTCGTGGACGTTAGGTATGAAGAACAGACTCGATCTAATATACGAAAAACTGTAAAATCTCACCGAGCAATCTGGAAATCTGATACCACTTGATAGAGGCCGAGGTGTCTCGATGTTTCGATGAGATAGCAATCGTTTTCTGTGGGAGTCGACTTTGACGATCCGACTACGAACGTGCGACGACGTCGCGCCTTAGCAATCGCTAAACCAACTTCCGAGGGGTTATTGACCACGCCGGAGCACGATCAACCTGACCACGAGGGTCTATTTCCTGCGAGCAAATGAAGAACAAGCAAGAAACTGAGATTGCAATCTGGATATTGCGAATAAAAGAGGAAAGCTTTATTAATGAAGGTGGGGTTCTGTGACGCCTGGTCTGGTCGTTGAATAGAAACGAAGTACGCGAAGTTGCAGCTATGGCGAACTTTTAATCTAAACAAAACCCAAAGTCTAAACGACTCCCTAAGGGTTGTATATATGGAAGAAGAGGAGGGAATTTCGTGGCCCTTGAGGATGGGGTCCGAAAACCAACCCTAACTCTGGTTTCCCCACACATACAGACTCTAAAAAAATAGCCTATACTTAAGTATTTCGAAATTACAGGGGCCTGGCCCAATAATAAGGTGACGCAGCACCTAGAATAGCCTATGGACGAATATTATGAAGTGGCATCTTGTATATTTCGTCCAAGGCTTCATGCACTCCTTATGGTGGCTTCAAAGTCCTGAAATCATCACTTGTAACTCCGTTCTTGATCCCCTTGTGCATGCCATCAACTCCATGTGTGTTCTTGCTCCAATGTTCATCCTTCTCCAAGCTAGGCCCTTCATTTGTAAGCAAAACAAATGTATCCAATTTAGGCAGTATCATATTCCCCTGAACATTAGAATCATTACCAATAAATGAAATTACCTGGTAATTTAATTGGCGTGCGCGAGCTATAGTAATTGGTCCAGTATATGTAACAGTATGGGCTGTGGGTGTAACAATGGTATTGATGTCCTCATCAGGTCTCTTGAGGTCTTCTTTGCTTCTTCATTAATCTTGAGTCCGAGCCAGTTTCCGGTATCTCCACGCGTCGTGTAAGGGCAATAATGGTGGGGCCGCCCTTGTAATGACCCATGAATGACTTTAGCGCACAGGGTAGAAACTACCAATTCACTCTTACCACCACGCTCTTATTCTTAGCCACGTATGTCGCATGCATCGCGTGGGGTAGGTAACAGAGGTGCGTGGCGTGGGAGAGCATCAAGGCGAGGGCCCAGTCTGCTTGAATTGGTGGAGGAGGACAATGGTCGCCCGTTGAGGGAGCGGCTCCCCTCCCCGGCCCACCTATAAAAGGAGGGGTGAAGGGAGGGCGGAGTCATTCATCCTTGCGTTCCTCCTCCTCTGTTTTCTGCTTCATGCTGGTTATGTTGAGGAGAAGAGCCTGGTGCGAGGCCCTGGGCTCCATTCTGAGGCTCGCATCACCAAATGTTTTTTTGACTGAATACTGTGAGGCAAAAGCCCCACAATCCTTTATTGAAAACTCCCACCAAGAGGTCCAATACAAGTTCAAACAAAATATGTACAGGAAATAAAAGGCTAGGCTAAATCTAACTATAACTTACCTATTTACATACAGCATGCAGCTATATACAACCAGAAGGATTACATGCATTGAAGAAATAACATAACTGCCAGGAAAAGTCAAGGTATTGCATTGATCCATTGCAACAGAAGGGGCTTCACAGCAACCTTCATTCTATGAGAGTGTAGGGTTATCTCATGAACGAACTTCGCCTTCCATGCTCCAAAAGTAGGCCTGATGTGCCTAAAGATTCTTTCATTTCTGGTTGTCCAAATGCACCATGCAGCCAGGAACACTACCTCAAAAAAGAAAGGATGATGAAAACCTCTTTGAGCTAACAGTATGCATTCCCTGTTGGACAAACCAGCTTGCCAAAATATTTGCAAATAGTTCCAAACTTTGGTACTGAAATTGCACTTAAAGAATAGATGATCCCTATCTTCATGCAGCTGTGCAACACACATAGGGTAAAGATTATCATCATCCTCAGATCTCCAATGCCTTCTGAGAAGCATATCTCTAGTGTTTAATCTGTCATTTAACATGAGCCAGGCAAAAAACCTTGATTGTCATGGTGCATTTACTTTTCCAGATCCATTTGCAAGGATCATCATCAGGCAAAGAGGAATGCATGAGCACATAGTAACTCTTGGCAGAAAAAAACTCCTTTCCCAGGGGTCTAGGACCATGAATCAGGTGCATTATGATCTATCCAATCCCTGGATGTCTAGCTGTAAGGTTTGAAGTTCATCCATTGCCTCCGTAGATAGAGGGAATTGAAATTGCGCTTCAAGGTCCAAGTCCTGAATCAAATCTTTGACTGAGAGCTTATCATCCAGAGTAAAGGAGAATAGACATGTAAATCTCTCTTTAATTAGATTGGAGCAAGCATTGAGGGTCCATGAGTCATGCCAGAAGAGCGCAGTGTCACCTGAGTTAATTACAACAGTTGAGTTTGCTCTATAAACATCATTAATTTTCATGATGTCTCTCCACGAAAAAGATCCACATTAAACTGTTGCATGTGGAACTAAACCATTATAGTATGTGTCCTAGATTAGGGAGACCCATGGAATATCTGCCTTGTTGTAGAATTTGTGGAGGTGCTTAGTGAGCAAAGCTCTGTTTTGAATAGCCAGGTTAATGATACCCATGACCCCCTTGTCTTTAGGTTTGCAAACCATAGGCCAAGCTGCTAGGGACTGCTTTGGGGTGTCAGAATTTCCTCTCCACAAAAACTGTCTCATAATTCTCTCAAGTTGTTTGATAATTGCAGTAGGCAGACTGAGACTGCATAAAAAATAAATTGGCATGGATGATAGAACAGATTGAAGTAATGGTAACCTTGCTCCTTGTGATAGAAGGGAGGAAGCAGCAGACAATCTCCTTTCCACCCTATCAACAACAGGGACAAGATATACAATCCTAGGCTTAGTAGTTCCCACAGGAAGCTCAAGGTATGTGAAGGGCAGTGTTCCCACTTGACACCCAAAAATTGTTGCAAGTCTGGCTTTTTCTTCAGGTGACACATTAATGGGCAGAATACATGACTTGTGGAAATTTACTTTCAAGCCTGTGGATTTATGGAATGCAACCAACTTCTCCCTGAGAGCCAGCAGTTGCGTCTCATCATGTTGCACAATGAGCAAAGTATCATCAGCATATTGGACTATTGGGAAATCGGTGTCATTGGATGGAATGGGTAAGGCTAGCAGGCCATCAGAGAGCATTTGTTTACCACAGATTGTAGTAAATAAGCAGCAATCAAAAACAGTAAAGGTGAGACTGGATCTCCCTGCCTAACTCCTCTATTGCAGTTAAACTGTTTCCCTGGCACTCCATTTAGCATGATAGAAGATGATCCTGATGACAGAAGCTCCTTAACCCAAGATATCCATTTATCATCAAAACCTTTGTGCTTTAACATTAACAAGATCAAGTCATGTTCCACAGTGTCAAAAGCCTTTGCAAAATCCAATTTGAGTATAAGAATTGGTCTCTTGGATTGGTGGCATTGATGAATGTACTCCAGGCTCTAGGCAATACAGTCCTGAATGGATCTAGATTTGAGGAAGCCATATTGATTTTTATGGACACATGTGAGGATAACCTTTTGCAGCCTGTTAGCTAGAAGTTTAGTTAAAAACTTTAGACAGGTATTTGTTAGAGAAATTGGCCTGAAATCATTTGGCCCCTCTGGTGATAGGACTTTTGGGATTAGAGTAACCAGAGAACCATTAATGCTCTGTAGAGAGATCTTGCCATGAAAAAAGTCAGAGAAGAGCATGCAAAAGTCTTCTTTCATAATGTGCCAGCACCTCTTGACAAACAATCCAGTAAATCCATCAGGGCCAGTAGCTCTGTCCAAAGGGAGTCCCTTTAGTACTTCATTAATTTCCTCATCGGTGAAAGGCCTAGATAAATCCTGTAGACCTGGGATAGGCTGAATAAGTTCTCCCAAATTAAACTGCATATCAATGCCATGTGCAATTCCCATTATGTCCCTGTACGAGGCCCACAGTAATCCAGCCATTTCACTATGTGTGGACACAGTCAGTCCATCCTCAGCGAGTAGACTGGAAATCGAATTTCTTCGAAATCTTTCTGTTGCCATAGCCTGAAACCTCTCCCACTTTAATCCACTTGATTGTACATCTCTGCTTCCAATAAACATACTGCAAATGAAACAGATCCTCAAGATGGAGCTTAACTAATTTTCTGAAGTTAAACTCAAGCCTGGTCAGGGGTCTCTGATCTTCCAAGTTGTCAAAGGCCAGAATAACAACATTACAAGCTTGCATTAACAATTTTAACCTGGACAGTCCAGTGTGCCATCTTTTAAGATCATATCTCAAACGTTTGAATTTCTCAGTCAAAACTGCAACTGCATTCGTCTTGTTGACAGGAGCAGACCATGACTGTTGAACACAACCAGAAAAACCGGGCATATCAACCCAATAGTTTTCAAATCGAAGCACTTTAGCTTTGGAGATGGATGTTGAAATAGAAACAACACAGGGCACATGATCAGAGCTAGTATTTGCCAGGGGATAAACCATGGTGTTAGGGAACTCCATGGTCCAATTAGCTGTGGTAAAAAACCAATCAAGTTGCTCAAGAAGTGGGTTCTCTTGCATGTTTGACCAGGTGTACTGACGCCCTTTCAGAGCTAGTTCAATCAAACCCAAGTGACCAATTATCTCATTGAATATTAACATGTCATTGACATCTCCTCCAGGTTGGTTTCTGTTTTCAATAGATCGTATGAAATTGAAATCACCAAGAAATAACCAGAGTTCATCCTAGGGTATGTTTATGTGATATAACCAATGAACAAAATCATCTCTTGGTTGTCCTTGGCAAGGTCCGTAGACATTAACCAAAGTCCACTTTTGATTGTTATGAACTAATGAAAAATTAACTATGACGCCATAGCTCTGAATCTCAACCAGAGAACCCACAAGTGCAGATGAGCACCATAGACCCAAAATCCCTCCAGAAGCTCCAACAAAAGGGGAATAAGCAAAGTTATCAAAATTCTTAGGGCAGAATTTTGTAATGGAGCGCTGATCAAAATAGTCACATTTCGTTTCTTGCAAACAGATAACAGAGCATTGAATCTCTTCAATTTTGGCTCTAACAGCCCTCTGACGAATGTCTGAATTTAAGCCTCTAACATTCCAGCACAGAACCTTCCAATCCTTATTATGATGTGTACTCATTTGTAAAACTTTAAAATCATGGAGGCGCACACACACAATACTACATAATAGCATTGCAAAAGGTAATAACCAGTAGCCATAGAATAGAACATCAGACCAAAAGTAACATCCAGTGCCAGGAAAGAAGTCTAAAGAAAAACATGCAAAAGCATAGTCTTGGCAGTACAGGGACCTACCTCCCTATAATGGAGTAAAAGTTGTCACTCAACATCAGGAACTTGTGGCGTTGAAGAGGATTCGGTAGCAGCCATAAGCTGCTCCACCGATAACTTCTCCTTTGGAATGCCTGGCAAAGCGCCAAGTGTTTACATGATAGATATTGGGGTAGGTGGTGGAGCTCAGTTGCTGCATCTTGGGGCGCTTCAATGGAAGGGATGACTCTGGGCTTCTTAGCTCTCGATTGACGCAGAGATTTGGGCTTCATGGGAATGGCAGAAGATGGTTTGAAACCCTGGAGCTTGGCAGCACTCCTAGTCATCATGCGATTCGAGAAATCTGGCCTTGGAGATGCAATTTTCCTCTGTTTCTTCTTGCGTTGTGCACGAGAAGAAAAACTCATGCTGGCAGGTACTAAAGGTTGGAGAGGTGCACTGTTATAAGGAACCACATCCTCAAAAGTTAACTGACGAGCAGCAGGTTTAGGAGGTGGTGGTAAGGCCAATTGAGGATCTGTGCGCTGCATCATAGGCCACTGGAAGAGTCCCAAACTCTCAAAATCCTGAGACCAAGATCTCTTGAGAGGAGATTGAATGTCCTCAAAGCCAAAGTGCAACTGCCGTGGTATGGCTGCTATAAGAAAGGTGGCCACAAGAGATACAAAAGATCTCTACCAGATCATATCCGGCGGCAAAACAGGTCCAAACACTACTCTGGCAGCTCCAACAAAGAGTGGAGGCTGGAGAGGAGGCTGATATGGAACAATTGCTAACTGATTTTCCTCCTGATGTTCCACAATATGTTGATCATCCACAAGCTGCAGTGGCAATTCTTCATGAATCTCATTGTCTTCCTGAATCTCATTTTCATTGATAGGCTGCACCTGATGTTCCTGAACAAAAACCTGTGGCTGCACATCCACCAACTAAGGCTGCAACAACTCTGTCTGCTCGAGTGGCTGAATAGGTCCAAGATCAGGCTGGGAAGGAGGTGTATTGATTTCATCCTGACCATGCAGAGGTGGCTGTACCTGAGGCCCAAAGATGGGCTCATTCACAAGGCCCAAAACCGGCCCATCAACTGCATGGTTTTGTTGGGAAGAGTCATTGGAGCCCAGGGAGGGGTTTAAAACCATAGAACTTTGATCTTGTGGAATCTGCTGCAGGAGTTGTTCATGTTCATCTTGTTGATCATGTGCAGGTTGTCCCCAACCCTCTCCATTGTCCTGCGGCTGCTGGAGTGGTTCATCAGGCTCAAGGGGCTGGGGAACATCATTCCACCCTAGAGTTGGGTAAGGTGGAAGGACCCAGAACTGCTCAACAGGTTGCAATTCTCCTGGCATGGGGTGGGGATTGCCGTCAAAAGGCATTACATCCTCATCCTGGGGCAGCTGCTCTGCAAATACTGCCGTCAAGATGTTGCATCAAGCTGTCCACGAAACAATGGCACCTCCTACAGTTGCAAACTATCTAAAAACTACATCTCTTGGCACTAAAACATTGCCAGGGAAGGATGCATAAACCACAGAATGGACCAAATGATCATCCTCTTTGTTCCAATAATGGAATTGGCCAAAAGTGCCAACAATCTCTAACAAATTTTCAGTGTTGCGGTAATCAAGCGGGACACCAACAAACATAAGCCAACCAGTGCGATGACCTTGCAGGGCCCTGTGACCAACTCCATCATCATGATTGATAAATCTCAAAAAAAATCCTCGCCCTGCTGATTAAGACCAAGCGGCCATGGCGAATGATTGACAAGCGCACTACGCACTACTGGATCTTGCATCTGATAGAGACCAACACCCTGAAACCAAGTTTGAGTGGACAGTACCGGAAGCTGGAGCTCGTCGAGGATGAAGTAACGGACTTGCTAGCGAAGATGAGGCACATCTTCAGGCGGTGGGAGTGGCTCGATGATCCCAACCATGTATGATCCATGGCGTCAGGGCGGAGTTCTTGCCGGTGTGTAGTAGGTGCGAGGCACCCGATGCAGGCCAGCATCGACGATGTCATGGCCAACCGGGAGAAAACGACGTGGATCAAGTTCGTAGTTGGCCATGGCGGCGAGGTGGTGGAACAGGTGGCGGCGATGGAGATGAGCGGTCGGCTGTCTGCAGAGGAGGGGAATCCATGGGTGTGGCAGAGGATCTTTGCACTGTTTAGGAGCTTGAAGCGTCGAGGGGGTTTTCCTTGATGGCGCGAGACTCGAGGTCGGTGGTTGGGGTTCGACCCTTGGGAACCCTAAATTTTAGGTGGCGACCGTGTACAACCTTTTTTAACGTGACCAAGCCGTAAGCACCTGCGACAACGTGTGTCATTCGTGCACTAGTCCAAACTATGACCCATACCTAGGCAACGCGAGCAGTCCCAAACTTGGGCGGCAAGTTCTTCAACAAGCTCATCCAGACCTTGTAGGTCACGTACCACTTCCAAAGGTGATCTGGTAGGTGACGTAGGTGTCTCTGTTATAAGCTCAGACCCAACCATAGAGGCAGGTGGCGTAAAGGGCCCATCATCCTCAGACGCAGTATCATCATTCGATAGAATTAATGGATTTTGGGACGATCCTTCCAAACAAACCATAACTTGAGAGGTATCTGGGGAAAGGATGACACTGGCCCGATCATGATTGGATGTATCCCGTGTATGGCGGAGTTTAGGCGAGACAGACCCAAACCGAATGACCGGAGTTGCCTCCGCCGACAAAGCTGCCGGCGGTGACCTAACATCAGTCTCATTAACCCCAAAATTTGCACTCAATAACTCGTGAGGCTCAAGAGTATAACCAGCATCTTGTTGGACTATGGAAATGTCCTCTGGTGATGCATTGTAACGATAACCACGACATGCATCATAATTGAGAAACGTAGCAAAACGCGAAGTCTTGCGAGGCTGAAAAGCATCCTTAGAACGCAAATATGATTTAGCAGGAGCATGCATCATAGTGCCCATTCCCAAACGAGGTCTACGCTTGGATGGACTAACTAAGGTCCATTCTTCATGACATTTCTTTTGCCAAGAGGCAAACTCTCTAACCCAATTCGGACACCCAAAACCCCAGAGGTGAAAATAGCATTTAAACTGGGGGCAGATGTAGGTTCGTTGATTTAGGATGAAAAAACCCACTGCTTTGCATGAAACATTAGAAGAGAAGACACGATCACGTAAACATGATGCCTTCAGAGATGAACAATATCCTCCAATTGCCGCTTCAAGCACAAGTGCCACATTGTCCCCGGTCAGGCAGAAGATATGCCTTGCAAAAGAAGCCACCATGGTGAAGTGACCCGAATCATCAGAGGGGTGCACCGTGCGATGCATGGTGCGCCAGATCTCCTATGACATGCCCATGCCAGAAGAAAAATCTAGACCTAAGGTGATGGACGCATGGATCGCCATGAAGGTGACCACCCAAGGGGAAGATCAAGACGCCGGAGAGAATGAGCAGATGGGTGATGATTTTCGGCTAGATGTGGAGATCACCGGAGATGCGGGGGTGGCGGCTAGGGTTAAGGTGGTGGGAGGTGGGGGAGCCATGATGTCAAATTACTGCCCAGGCGCGTGAGGTCCGCATCGCCAAATGTAGGTGCTTGGGGAGTGAGCCTGGTCCATGTTGTGGGGAATGTCATTTCCCCCCATCGTGAGGAGAGGCTTGCCCCTTCCGCCCTGGTCGGCTGCCCATCAGGCAGCGCGGTGTCCGTGAAGGAAATATGCCCTAGAGGCAATAATAAAGTTATTATTTATTTCCTTATTTCATGATAAATGTTTATTATTCATGCTAGAATTTTATTAACCAGAAACTTGATACATGTGTGAATATATAGACAAACAGAGTGTCACTAGTATGCCTCTACTTGACTAGCTCGTTGAATCAAAGATGGTTAAGTTTCCTAGCCATAGACATGAGTTGTCATTTGATTAACGGGATCACATCATTAGAGAATGATGTGATTGACTTGACCCATTCCGTTAGCTTAGCACTTGATCATTTAGTATATTGTTATTGCTTTCTTCATGACTTACACATGTTCCTATGACTATGAGATTATGCAACTCCCGAATACCGGGGGAACACTTTGTGTGCTACCAAACGTCACAACATTACTGGGTGATTATAAAGGTGCTCTACAGGTGTCTCCAATGGTACTTGTTGAGTTGGCATAGATCGAGATTAGGATTTGTCACTCTGATTGTCGGAGAGGTATCTCTGGGCCCTCTCGGTAATGCACATCACTATAAGCCTTGCAAGCAATGTAACTAATGAGTTAGTTGCGGGATGATGTATTACGGAACGAGTAAAGAGTCTTGCCAGTAACGAGATTGAACTAGGTATTGGGATACCAACGATCGAATCTCGAGCATGTAACATACCGATGACAAAGGGAACAACGTATGTTGTTATGCCGTTTGACCGATAAAGATCTTCGTAGAATATGTGGGAGCCAATATGAGCATCCAGGTTCCGCTATTGGTTATTGGTCAGAGATGTGTCTTGGTCATGCCTACATAGTTCTCAAAGCCGTAGGGTCCGCACGCTTAAAGTTCGATGACGGTTATATTATGAGTTTATGTGTTTTGATGTACCGTAGATAGTTCGGAGTCCCAGATGTGATCACGGACACGACGAGGAGTCTCAAAATGGTCGAGACGTAAAGATCAATATATTGGACAACTATGTTCGGACACCGAAATGGTTTCGGGGAGTTTCGGGCATGTACCGGAGTACCAGGGGGTTACCGGAACCCCCCGGGGAAACTAATGGGCCTATTGGGCCCTAGTGGAGAAGAGGAGGAGCGGCCTAGGTCAGCCGCGCGCCCCCTCCCCTCCAATCTGAATGGGACAAGGAGGGGGGGCGCCCCCCCTTTCGTTTCCTCCTCTCTCTCCTTCCCTCTCCTCTCCTAATCCCACATGGAAGGGGGAGTCCTACTAACGGTGGGAGTAGGACTCCTCATGGGGCGCGCCTAGAGTGGCCGTCCCCCTCCCCCTCCTCCACTCCTTTATATATGGGGAGGAAGGCACCCCTTGGAGACACAACAATTGATCTCTTGGATCTCTTAGCCGTGTGCGGTGCCCCCCTCCACCATAATCCACCTCGATAATATCGTAGCAGTGCTTAGGCGAAGGCTTGCATCAGTAGAACATCATCGATCGTCACCACGCCGTCGTGCTAACGGAACTCTCCCTCAAAGCTCGGCTGGATCGGAGTTCGAGGGATGTCATCGAGCTGAACGTGTGCTGAACTCGGAGGTGTCATACGTTCGGTACTTGGATCGGTCGGATCGTGAAGACGTATGACTACATCAACCGCGTTGTGCTAACGCTTCAGCTTTTGGTCTACGAGGGTACGTAGACAACACTCTCCCCTCTCGTTGCGATGCATCACCATGATCCTGTGTGTGCGTAGGAATTTTTTTGAAATTACTATGTTCCCCAACAGTGGCATCCGAGCCTGGTTTTATGCGTAGATGTTATATGCACGAGTAGAACACAAGTGAGTTGTGGGCGATACAAGTCATACTGCTTACCAGCATGTCATACTTTGGTTCGGCGGTATTATTGGATGAAGCGACTCGGACCGACATTATGTGTACGCTTACGCGAGACTGGTTCTACTGACATGCTTTGCACATAGGTGGCTGGCGGGTGTCAGTTTCTCCAACTTTAGTTGAACCAAGTGTGGCTACGCCCGGTCCTTGAGAAGGTTAAAACATCACTAACTTGACGAACTGTCGTTGTGGTTTTGATGCGTATGTAAGAACGGTTCTTGCTCAGCCCGTAGCAGCCACGTAAAACTTGCAACAACAAAGTAGAGGACGTCTAACTTGTTTTTGCAGGGCATGTTGTGATGTGATATGGTCAAGGCATGATGCTATATTTTATTGTATGATATGATCATGTTTTGTAACCGAGTTATCGGCAACTGGCAGGAGCCATATGGTTGCCGCTTTATTTTATGCAATGCAATCACCCTGTAATGCTTTACTTTATCACTAAGCGGTAGCGATAGTCGTAGAAGCATAAGTTGGCGAGACGAAAACGATGCTACGATGGAGATCAAGGTGTCGCGCCGATAACGATGGTGATCATGATGGTGCTTCGGAGATGGAGATCACAAGCACAAGATGATGATGACCATATCATATCACTTATATTGATTGCATGTGATGTTTATCTTTTATGCATCTTATTTTGCTTTGATTGACGGTAGCATTATAAGATGATCTCTCACTAAATTTCAAGATAAAAGTGTTCTCCCTTAGTATGCATCATTGCCAAAGTTCGTTGTGCCGAGACACCACGTGATGATCGGGTGTGATAAGCTCTACGTTCATCTACAACGGGGCCAGTTTTGCACACGCAAAATACTCAGGTTAAACATGACGAGCCTAGCATATGCGGATATGGCCTCGGAACACTGGAGACCGAAAGGTCAAGCGTGAATCATACAGTAGATATGATCAACATAATGATGTTCACTATTGAAAACTACTCCATCTCACGTGATGATCGGACATGGTTTAGTTGATTTGGATCACATGATCATTTAGATGACTAGAGGGATGTCTATGTAAGTGGGAGTTCTTAAATAATATGATTAATTGAACTTTAATTTATCATGAACTTAGTCCTGATAGTATTTGCATAACTATGTTGTAGATCAATAGCTCGCGATGTTGCTCCTCGTTTATTTTTTGATATGTTCCTAGAGAAAATAAAGTTGAAAAGATGTTAGTAGCAATGATGCGGATTGGATCCGTGATCTGAGGATTATCCTCATTGCTGCACGGAAGAATTATGTCCTTGATGCACCGCTAGGTGACAGACCGATTGCAGGGGCAAAAGCAAACGTTATGAATGTTTGACAAAGCTCGGTATGATGACTACTTGATAGTTTAGTGCACCATGCTTTATGGCTTAGAACCGGGACATCAAAAATGTTTTGAACGCCACGGAGCATGTAAGATGTTCCAAGAGTTGAAATTGGTATTTCATACTCATGCTGTGTCGAGAGGTATGAGACCTCTGACAGTACTTTGCCTACAAGATGGAGGAGAATAGCTCAACCAGTGAGCATGTACTTAGATTATCTGGGTACTAAAATTGCTTGAATCAAGTGGGAGTTAATCTTCCAGTTAAGATAGTAATTGACAAATTCTCTAGTAACTATCACCAAGTTACTAGAACTTCGTGATAAACTATAATATGCAAGGGATGACGAAAACAATTCGCAAGCTCTTCGCGATGCTAAAATCGGCGAAGGTAGCAATCAAGAAAAACATCAAGTGTTGATGGTTGACAAGACCACTAGTTTGAAGAAAAAGGGCAAAGGGAAGAAGGGGAACTTCAAGAATAATGGCAAGCAAGTTGCTGCTCAAGTGAAGAAGCCCAAGTCTGGACCTAAGACTGAGACTAAGTGCTTCTACTGCAAAGGGACTGGTCACTGGAAGCATACTACCCCAAGTATTTGGCGGATAAGAAGGATGGCAAAGAGAACAAAGGTATATTTGATATACATGATATTGATTTGTACTTTACTAGTGTTTATAGCAACCCCTCGGTATTTGATACTAGTTTAGTTGTTAAGAGTAGTAACTTGAAACGGGAGTTGCAGAATGAACAGAGACTAGTTAAGGGTGAAGTGACGATGTGTGTTGGAAGTGGTTCCAAGATTGGTATGATCATCATCGCACACTCCCTATACTTTCGGGATTAGTGTTGAACCTAAAATAAATGTTATTTGGTGTTTGCGTTGAGTATGAATATGATTTGATCATGTTTATTGCAATACAGTTATTCATTTAACTCAGAGAATAATTGTTTTTCTATTTACATGAATAAAACCTTCTATGGTCATACATTCAATGTAAATGGTTTACTAAATCTCGATCGTAATGATACACATATTCATATTGTTGATGACGTACTTCAAGTGCTCCCTGGAGGGGGCGACGATTAGCACGCTAGCCCCTGCACCTTGTAGGGAAAAGGCACCATCTAAATATATAATCCATTCTTGGGGTGCTTCCTTGCCGGGGATGACTATTTCTGGCACTTCCTTGTCAGGGGTTGGCGTCCATTCGGCAATAAACTCTGCCAACGCCCTGCTCTGGATTGTTGATGTGCTCTCAAACTTCACGCCAAAAATGGATAACTCCAAAGCCCACTCCACTATTCTGCTGGTAGCCTCAGGGTTTTGGAGCATCCTTTGCAATGGGAAATGAGTGACAATCATGATATCATGGGCTTGGAAGTAGTGGCGCAGTTTCCTTGAGGCCATGATGAGACCAAAGATCAACTTTTGCACGCCGGAGTACCTCGATCTAGCCCCTTGTAGTAAGGAACTGGTGAAGTACACTGGGCACTGGATCACTTTCTTCCTTGACATGTCCTTGGGGTTTCCCTCGCTGTTGTGCTCATTTCTGTCCTGATCCTTCTCTGGCTATGCCGGTCCTTGCTCACTCTCTGCTTCATCCACTTCCCGCTGCACGACCAATGCTGCACCAGCCACTTGGTTAGTTACCACCAGGTATAGCAGCAACGGCTCTTGTGGTTTGGGAGCAACCAAGGTGGGCACAGTGGACAAGTAGGTCTTCAACTCTTGCAAAGCTGCATCTGCTTCCGGGATCCGCTTCATGGGTCCTGCCTTCTTCAAGATTTTGAAAAATTGGTGGCGCGCTCGGCATACATGGAATTGAATCTGCTTAGCGCGGAAACGCACCCTGTCAGATGCCTCACATCCTTGAATGTTCTTGGCGCTTGGATCTGCTCGATAGCTTTAACCTTGTCGGGGTTGGCTTCGATCCCCCAATGGGATACAAAGAACCCAAGTAGCTTGCCGGAGGGAACACGAAACACACACTTCTCCGGGTTGAGCTTCAAGTTGATTTTGCACAGATTGGCAAATGTCTCTTCTAAATCCCGGATAAGGGCTCTATCCTTGGTCTTGACCACAATGTCATCTATATAAGATTCAATGTTTCTGTGCAACTATGGCTCGAAACCAATCTGGACTGCCCTTGCAAAAGTAGACCCGACACTCTTTAATCCGAATGGCATGCGGATAAAACAGTACGTACCACATGGGGTGATGAATGATGTCTTCTCTTCGTCTTCCCTGGACATGAAGATTTGGTGATACCCAGAATATGCATCCAGAAAGGAAAGCAAATTGCAGCCTGAAGTGGAATCCACAATCTGATCGATGTGCGACAAGGGAAATGGGTCCTTCGGGCAAGCCTTGTTGAGGTTTGTGAAATCTATGCAAAGCCTCCATTTCCCGTTAGCCTTCCGAACAACCACTGGATTTGCTAACCACGTTGGATGTAGTAATCCTCTGACCAAACCAGTTATTTCAAGCTTCTTGATCTCCTCTAAAATAAACTACTGCCTCTCCAAGGCCTACTTCCGGACCTTCTACTTGATGGGTCGGGCATGTGGGCAGACAGCAAGGTGGTTCTCGATTACCTCCCTGGGAACAACGAGGACATCAGATGGTTTCCAAGCAAACACATCGATATTCGCCCGCAGGAAGGCAACGAGCTCGCTTTCCTATTTGTCATCGAGGGTGGCGGTGATAGTGAAAGTACCATCAATGCCAGCCAGCCCTACCGGGGCCTTCTTCACTTGGGGTGCAGTGACCTTGGATCTCTCAGTGTTGGTACTCTCCGGCAAGTCATCAATAGGCGCAGCATACTCTGAAGAGGTATGCTTCCCGGATTCCTTGCCAGTGTCATTGCTATCCTTCTTCTTTCCTCTGTCCTCCTTGGCAGGAACTGCTGCTGCCGCTGCCTCTGTCGCGACTGTGTCCCGTACATCCTGTCACGTAAATGATTGCATCCTTCTCATCTGACAGGATGAAAATGACTCTTATCAGCCTAGGCATCTTCAAGGTGTTGTAGGCATAGTGGGATGCCGCCATGAATTTAGCCAGAGCTGGGCATCCAAGGATCCCATTGTACGGCAAGGGGAGGTAGTTCAGTTCCCCCAAACGTCACCGGCAGCGTGATCTTTCCCTTAGGATGACTCCTGCCGGGATTAACTCCTTGAAACGTGTCGGTGACCTTTAGGTCTTCTTTTTCTATCTGAAGTTTGCTGATGACTGCCGGGGAAATCAGATTCAACCCAGCCCCGCCGTCCACCAACATCTTTGTGACCTTGAGGTTGCGAATTGTTGGAGAGACCAACAATGGCAAACACCCTACCGTAGTGGTACGATCAGGATGGTCCTCTTCGTCAAAGATGATGGGCGTGCGCGACCATTTGAGTGGTTTCCGGCCCCCTGGTGCTGGTTCCACGACATTGACCTCACGTGCCCACTATTTGAGTTGGCGGTGAGAGGTGTGCAGAGATGCACCCCCGTCAATGCACAGGGCGTCAGTGGCCTTCTGAAACTCCTGCTCGCTGGTTTTCTCTCCATCCCTCCATCACTCTCATCATCACAGGCTTCCTTTTCTTGCCCTCTAGCGGGCTTTCTTTGGTTCTGGAAAGGTTTTCCGGGGCGATTTACTTCACCGCCACGGCCCTTACCGCCGGCTATATTCTGACCCTTTTCTTTGTCACGCTTCTCATATTCTGCTCTTTGCCTCTTAACAAGCTGCTCAACCTGATAACACTCCTGAAGGTCGTGGCCTTTAGTCCAATGAATCTTGCAGTACGACCCATCGCCTTTCCCGGCCTTCTCGGCAGCCGTGGCCTCCCAGCAGTCAGCGCACACGGCAGCTTCCTTGCCGGGGGCCTTGGCCTTAGCCTTCTTGCTGGTATTAGGTGTACCCTATCCTTCAACAAACATCACTGCCTTATCCTTGCATTTCTTACTGCGTTTCTTGCTATTCTTTTGACTGGTGGATCCGTCATCATCATCTGAATCGACGTTGGTGCAATCCTCCTACCCGGGTAGCTTTCTTCCCTCCTCCATCCGAACACACTTATCCACCAAGGTGTAAAGCTCCTTCACAGTCTTGGGCAGCCGCACGTTCATCTTGGAACGGATCCTGCTGTTGCGCACATTGGACTGGAAGGCAACTATCATCACTGCTGGATGGATATTTGGGATGTTCCTATGAACCTTGCTGAACCTCTTCAAATACATCCGGAGGGTCTCAGCTTCTTTCTGTTGGCGAAGCTGCAAGTCGCTAGGCCTGCCTGGCTCTTGATGGCCGCCGGTGAAGGCACCAATGAACTCATGGCACAGGTCAGCCCATGACGAAATGGAGTTCTCCGGCAGGTGCATTAGCCAAGACCTCACATTGGACTTGAGAGCCAAAGGGAAGTAATTAGCAAACACCTTCTCATCTCTTCCCCCGGCAACCTGAACAGCGATGGTGTAGATGCTCAGAAACTCTGCCAGGTTCAGCCTCCCATCGTACTTCTTAGGTATCTCTTGCTTGAACGTTCGAACGGACGGCCAATGAACTTGCCGCGGCTCACGAGTAAAGAGGCGGGGCATCCAACCATGAAAAGGTAGGCGCCCGCCAATACTGAGCGCATGCTCGCTGACGTCGGGGCCATCGCACCCATCGGTCTGGCGGTGGTTGTCGCGGCGTCGCTCAACGACGGCGCGCGCATCTCCCCTCCACCTATCCTCCGGGGCTTGCCGTCGGCCTAGACGTGCTCGAGGGTCAGAAGAGGTCATCAAGACGTCATCAGGTTCTTGATTCTGCTACGCTCGCGCTAGCTTTCATGGCGGGGACTGCACCATGGGGGTGGCCCCTTCCGTTCGACCAGTAGTGTGAGCCGTCATCATCTCTTGGGGAGGCCATGGTGGGCCAGCTCGCTGCGAGCCCCCTGCCTCGGCGAAACTGAGCTGACTCTAGATGGTGGCACGCCATTTGTTCATCTGCTCGACCGCTGGCGGAAACCTTAGCAGCAACTGAGCCCGCGCCATGGCCTCTGTAGCGGTACCCATCATGGGTGATGACGATGTAGATCGCATCGATGCTCAGCTCCTGATGGTGCCAGCAGCGATAGTACCACGCCCCCGCTGTTGCGGAGCGGCCACCAGGATGGCATGGTGGCGTGGCGAAGGCGCTTGAGGGTCAGCAACTCCGTCGGGCGCAGCAACTTGGTCGACCTGTCCCGAGGGAGGCGCACGCGTTGTGGTCGCTCCCGTGGCGGGGGCGGCCGGAGGGCGGTGATTCGCCCCGGACCAAGTGCCATTGATGCGGCTGTGCCCGTCGGCGAGAGGAAGGTGTGTGGACGGAGTAACCCCTTCATCCGTACCTTGTGGAGCGTGGCCATCGAGGTGTTGCTGATGCTGCTCTCCTCCGGCATCTCCTACTCCCACTCTGGTCGCGGGGGTAGTGGTGATGGTGCCGCCTACTCCGACCACATCCCCAGCGGCGTCCACGTCCGCGTGCGCCTCCGCGTCCCCCGTAGCATTGGTGGCTGCAGGCGACGGAGCCTTCGAGTTGGATGGGTGAGCCGAAGTATCGTATTTCTTCTTGGGCGCCATGGCTGACGGCACTGTCGAAGATGAAGATGGCGATGAAGATGACGCGCTGCACACGCTTTCAGGTTTGCGCTATTGATCCCACTAGTTGGCACGCCAAAGATGTCGTGGGAAACCACGGCCACCTATGGGACAAAGGGTCCCATGCTGGTTCGGCAGGGGGGAGTCACGTTGCACAAAGAGCAGAAGAGCGTGGGGCAGCACGACAGAGATCACACAGGCAATTTTACCCAGGTTCGAGCCGCCATGAGGCGTAAAACCCTACTCCTACTTTGGTGGGTTGACGGTGGAAGAATGGTGGTGGAGCGTAGTACACTTGCCCGGCAGGGTCGCCCCAGGGGACCAGTGGCTATGCGTGGTGTGTGTGTATCCAACCTTCTAACCCTTTCTACGGTTGCCATGGGCCTCCTTTTATAGGTTAAAGGGTCGCCACAATGGCAAAGTAGTCATCATGCACTTATAAAATAGCAAACAGTGCTATCATACCTAACCTTGCAGGCTGACAGGGTGCATTAAATGTGCCGCTGAATGTCACATCATCACTTGCCCGGCAAGCCTTGCCGAGCTGTTTTGCCATCTTCACACATGCTCGCTTGACACGTCCCAGGACGGGTGTCGTTCGTAGGCATCTCCTATGGAAGGAGGCTGCCATGTGGCGAATGGCTACCACTTAATGACTCTACGGCTTGACACTGCACTGATTGTGTAACGCCCCGGATTCGATGCGCCAGGTGTCCGCCAGTTATTCGCCGTCCTTGCCATGTCATGTGCTTGCGTGTCGCACTTTGCCATGTCATCATCTGCATTTCATATCATGTCATCATGTGCATCGCATTTACATATGTGTTCGTCTCATGCATCCGAGCATTTTCCCCGTTGTCCGTTTTGCAATCTGGCACTCCTATGTCACCCGGCGCCCCCTCTTGTCTCTTTTCATGTGCGGGTGTTAAAATTTCTCGGAATGGCCCGAGGTTTGCCAAGCGGCCTTGGTATAGCACCGGTAGACCGCCTGTCAAGTTTCGGGTCATTCGGAGGTCGTTTGATACTCCAACGGTTAACCGGGTAGCCGCAAAGCCCTCTTTGTGTTGCAGCCCAACACCCCTCCTAAGTGGCCCATAACCCATCTAAGTCATCCCCATCATCTCGGTCGTCGGATCACGATCGCGTGGCCGCAAACTACACCTCATTTGGAGCTTCCTAGCCCCCTCTACCTATAAATAAGTGCACCCCGTCCAAATTCGCGGTCCAAACCCTAGCCATCTTCCTCCTCGCGCCGCCGGACACGTCCAACTCCGGCCGGACATGTCCAGCCTCCACGTCGCCCGGCCAATCCCGCGCCGCCACCTCAGCACCTCCACCGCCGCAGCCACTCCCATCGCGCCACTTGTCGCCCGCCGCCTCCAGCCTCCTCTCTCCTCCTCCGCAGGCCCACCAGGCCCGGGCGCAGCCCGCCGAGCCCATCGGGGCCCAACCCCGCTCCATCGCCGGGTCCCGTCCCCGCCGCCTCGCGCCTCGCCGCCGACCGCCGCCGCGGGCGCCGTCCGCCGCGCCACCCCGCGCCCGGCGACCTCACCGGCGTCGCCGCCCGGGCCCGTCGGGAGCCGCCCCCGCCCGCGCCTCCCGCGCCCCGAGCTCGCCGCCGCCTCCTCCCGTCGCCCGGCCTCGACCCCGCCGCCTGCTCCCGCTCGCTGTAGCCGCCGCGCCCCGCCTCCGGCACCTCGCCCCGGCGCCCCGCCGCGGCCATGGCGCCACCGCCCGCTGCCTGGTGCCTCCTCTGCCTAGCTCCGGCGCCGCCCCTCCTCGACGTCCGCGCCCGCCCCGACCACTTCATCGCCGGATCCACGCCGTCGCCGGCCATCTCCCCCGTCTCCGGCGAGATCCGGTCGCCGGTTCCAGATCCACCAGTTCGTCCAACCAAACGCGGCATCCCCGCATCCCGGATCCCGCTGTCCCGCGTTGACTTTCGCGGAGGTAAAATTCACTAAGTCCCCGATACTCGGACATTATCATGACATGTTCATCGCATCATAGCTCTATGCATATTACTCCATTTCATGCGTGTAATATGTCAAATTGTTTGCCTCGACGAGTATTTCATTTCATTCCATTGCACCATGTTCATTTGAGTTCATGTTAATGCCTGAACCATCGTTGCAAAACTGTTATATGATGTTGTCTGCTGTCTGTTATCAGAACATGCTCTTTTGTTATTTTTGTATCTTGATGTGTGATTGTGTTTTGAGCATGAAGTCTACATGAGTTATGAGCTATGACATGTCATATTTGCTGTGGTGTAATTCAACCGTCATGATATGCCATGTATTGTTTGTTTCAAGCTTGCAAACTAGCCTCCGTGATGTTGCTGATTTCAGAGACTTAGAATTTCACCAAGTCTGTGTCTGCTGTTATTTTTATGCCATGTATTCATGTTGCTATAGTGAGATCCATGCCTCTTTTTAGGATAATCAGTAAGGATGTTTTGTATATATGGTTATGCTCTATCCATCTATGCTCCTGGTTGCATTTATATAGTGCTCTAACATGTCTTAATCTTGCTCTACTTTTGCTATAAAATGTTCCTGGCAGATTGTTTACATGTTATTCAATATTGCCAAGGTTGTTGTGATTGATCCTTGCATACTATGTTGTTGTTCTTGTCGTGTCTAGCTTCTATGCCATGTCTAGTTACTGGGTGTATGCTTAGTTTGTCATGCAATGCCTCGTAGTGAGTGCATGGAGCTCGTAAACATGCTTACTTGTTATCTGTTTATGCCATGCTCCAGTTTTTCACTAAGTCTGAATCTGTTTACGATACTTGCTATGTTTACATGGGTGTCATCATATCTTCTGATCCTTTTTGGCTCATGGTCACTAAGGGACTTTTGTTAAATGCTTTGAGTAGATGCATTCAGTGCTCTAGTATGACATGATAGCTTGCTGTAACATGTTGTTTGGTAGCTCTGAATATTGCAACCTGATGTTATTCTGCCATGTCCTGTGAATTCTGCTAAGTCTGTGAACCTGTTATTATTTGCAATCTTGCCATGTCCTTTTGAGCATGTTCTAGTAGTTTCTGGAGTTAGCTCACTGTTAATGTTTTGTCATTCTTTACCTGTACTTCATTTCCATTCCTTTTTTTATCATGTTATCATGTTGTAGCTTGTAGTTTTGGTGCTTGTCATATGCCTAGTTGCTGTTATGGACAGATTGTTGCTATATCTTGTATAGAGTGCATGTGTTGAACCGTTGCTCCGTTTTGAGCATGCTCTACATGAAACTTGCTTAGTTTTGCATGTAGTCTCATATTATCATGCTGCATCCTTGTTTTGAGGTGTTTTCTTGATGTTTGTATGCATTTTACATCGATGCCATGCTTAACTTGTTTTGCTCAGATCTTCTAGACCGTAGCTCCGAATCTAATGAACTTTATATGTAACTTGACTAGAATTTCGTGCAGATCATCTTGATGCATCTTAACTTGCTGTTTAACAACTTGAATACAATGTTTATTCAGATCTGGACTAATTTCGAAATTTGCATATGAGGACTTACCGGAATTGTTCTATGTTGTTTCGGGCCTCATTTAAACTTGTCTTGTTGTGTTGTTCTTGTATGCATCATCTCTTGCCATGAATAGATTCATGTAGCCTTGTCATGCATCATACTTGGTTGAGCATCATGCCTTGTACATGTGCGGTGTGTTTACCGTGTTGTGTGCTTCTTCTCGATAGTTCCCGTTTCGTTGCGATCGTGAGGATTCGTTCGTCTACGCTTGGTTCGTCTTCGTGGCTTCATCTTCTTCATGGACTCGTTCTTCTTCCTAGCGGGATTTCAGGCAAGATGACCGTCACCTTGGATCTCATTACTATCATTGCTATGCTAGATGCTTCGTTCTATCGCTATGCTACGTTGCCTACCACTTGCTGCTCAAGCCTCCCAAATTGCCATGAACCTTTAACCTTTGTCACCCTTCCTAGTAAACCGTTGTTTGGCTATGTTACCGCTTTTGCTCAGCCCCTCTTATAGTGTTGCTAGTTGCAGGTGAAGATGAAGATTGCTCCATGTTGGATTATGTTTATGTTGGATATCACAATATCTCTTATATTATTAATGCATCTATATACTTGGTAAAGGGTGGAAGGCTCGGCCTTATGCCTGGTGTTTTGTTCCACTCTTGCCGCCCTAGTTTCCGTCATATCAGTATTATGTTCACGGATTTTGCGTCCCTAACGCGGTCGGGTGATTTATGGGACCCCCTTGACAGTTCGCTTTGAAGACTCCTCCAGCAAGGCCCAACATTGGTTTTACCATTTGCCTCACCTATGCCCTTTTATTTCCCTTGGGTTTCCAGAGCCCAAGGGTCATCTTTATTTTAGCCCCCCGGGACAGTTCTCCTTCGAGTGCTGGTCCAAACTGAGCGATGTTTGGCGCCCCCTGGGCAATCAGGGTCTATGCCAACCCGACGTCTTGCTCATCCGGTGTGCCCTGAGAACGAGATATGTGCAGCTCCTATCGGGATTTGTCGGCACATCCGGCCGGCTTTGCTGGTCTTGTTTTATTACTGTCAAAATGTCTTGTAGCCGGGATTCCGAGACTGATCGGGTCTTCCCGGGGAGAAGGAATATCCTTCGTTGATCGCGAGAGCTTATCATGGGCTAAGTTGGGACACCCCTGCAGGGTTTGATCTTTCGAAAGCCATGCCCGCGGTTATGGGCAGATGGGAATTTGTTAATGTCCGGTTGTAGTAAACTTGAAGTAAACTCTTCTAAAATACACCAACCGTGTGTGTAACCGTGATGGTCTCTTTTCGTGGTGGATCGAGAGGAGAACACGGTTTCGGGGTTATGTCTGACGTAAGTAGGAGTTCAGGATCGCTTCTTGATCATTACTAGTTGACGACCGCTTGCTTTGCTTCTCTTCTCGCTCTCATTTGCGTAAGTTAGCCACCATACATGCTTAGCCGCTGCTGCAACCTCACCACTTTACCCCCTTCCTTACCCATTAAGCTTTGCTAGTCTTGATACCCATGGTAATGGGATTGCTGAGTCCTCGTGGCTCACAGATTACTACACCACCAGTTGCAGGTACAGGTTATGCGATGATCATGACGCGAGAGCGATGTTTATTTGTGTTGGAGTTCTTCTTCTGCTTCTTCTTCGATTGAGGGATAGGTTCCTGGTCGGCAGCCTGGGCTAGCAGGGTGGATATTGTTGAGTTTCTGTTTATGTTTCATCCGTAGTCGGATGTTGATCTTGTATATGATGTGTTGTTGTATTCATGTGACATTCTATGTCTTGGTTGTATCCCCACTATTATGTAATGTTGATGTAATGATATCCACCTTGCAAAAGCGTCTTCAAGATGCGCTTTTATCCTTGGTGGGACCTTTGAGTTCCTTTAGGATAGGGTCGCATCTTGGGCGTGACAGATTGACTACGTGGGTCGTGGAGGAGTAGTTGGGTGAGGTGGTTTTGCCTCCGCGAGTCCCGGCAGGCCCTGCTAGAACGTCTTGGATGTTTTCTTCCGATGGTGACCCCGCACTCGCCGAGTTCGCCTGCCCGGCAAGGGAGGATTTTCTCCTGGTGGTATCTTGCTTCTCTGGGTTGATCTTGGTCCCCTTGAGCTGCATGTTGGTTCTTCGAAGATCTTGGTTTCTTGTGCTCTGACTTGGGTTGGTGTCGTAATCTCCTTCCCGCGCCTGTGCACAGTCTGGGCAACAGATCCAGGGTTTGTTGCACCAACAATGTACATTCAAGAGTATTACAAGGAAATGAAGATTGCAATGATACAAGCCAATGTCACAGAAGATGAGGAGAAAACTATGGCATGCTTCTTGAATGGACCCACCCTATCAAGAAGATTGCGGATTTCCAACCATACTCGAACCTCCTCAAGCAAGTGCACCAAGCTACCAAGGTGGAGCGACAAGTGCAAGATGACTACAAGTACACCAAGTACTCTTCCAAGATCTACTGTTCATACACTCAAACTTCAACGACTACGACACCTTCTACCTCGATGAAAGCTTCACCAAGCAATTGTGACAAGTCAAGTTACAATAAAACTTCGACATCTTCAAGTTGTCCTCCTACTACAAGAAACTTCAAGCTGAGAGCTTCATCATCACCTACTCCAATGGATGAGACCGTAAATACGAGTTCCATCAAATGCTTCACATGTAAAGGCCCAGGCCACAAGACATTTGAGTGCCCCACTTGGCGCACCATGATCGCCAACGACGACGGCACCTATGACTCCACGAGTGAGGAACAAATAGAAGAACTTGAGCACATGGCCATGCACTGGAAAGTGAATGAAGATGAAGATGACCAAGTCTTTTGTGACAATGATTCGAGCCCCACTCTTGTTATCTCCAAGGTCTTGACACCTCAACACCAAGAAGACGGAGACCAATGTAGCCACATCTTCCACACCAAAGCGGGAATCAATGGACGTTTCGTGAGGGTCATCATTGACGGAGGAAGTTGCCACAATTTGGAAAGCAAAGAGCTATGTTCCAAGCTACAATTGGTAAAGATTAAGCATCCTCGTCCTTACAAGGTCCAATGTATTAGCGACTCTGGCACCATTCAAGTGGAGCACATGGTTCAAGTCTCCTTCAAGATTGGCGCATACGAAGACACCTTGGAGTGTGATGTAGTTCCCATGTCAGTTTGCCACCTCCTACTTGGACGACCTTGGCAACTCGACCGCGGCGTCATCCACAACGGGCGAACCAATCACTATAGCTTCATGATGAAGGGAAAGGAGTACGTGCTATGACCTATATGTCCAAGTTAAGTGATCGCCAACAAGAAAGCATCAACCCATCATGGAGAGAATAGTGAGGGAGTGAGCCACCAAAAATGGAGTGAGATCCACAAGCCAAAATTGAGTGCCTCCATAATGAGCGACAAGGAAAACCTAGTGCTTTTAACCACCAAAATAGATATGAGAGATGAGTGTCAGAGCCCATCGACTATTCTTCACTATGTCCTAGTGTGCAAAGATGAAGTGGCGAGAACTAACACCTCTCGCCATCTACATCTGGTGTTGTCTAATCAATTGCAGGAGTTTGAGGACGTGTTTCCCGATTAGCTACCTCCCAGACTACCCCCACTTCGAGACATCGAACACCACATTGACCTCATCCCTGGTGCACCTTTACTGAATAAGGCACCATACCGCGTCAACCCCGAAGAAACTAAGGAAATCCAAAGGCAAGTACAACATCTCATTGAGAATGGGCATATGCATGAGAGCTTAAGTCCTTGTGTAATTCCGGTCATTCTTGTGCCTAAGAGGGATGGTAGTTTTTCGCATGTGTTTTGATTGCCGCACCATAAATGCTATCACCATTCGCTATAGGTATCCCATCCCATGCCTTGATGATATGCTAGATGAGCTTAGCGGTGCCACCATTTTCTCAAAAAATGATCTTAAAAGTTGCTATTACCAAATCCTCATTCAAGAGGGGTAATGAATGTAAAACCGCTTTCAAAACCAAGTTTGGCTTGTATGAGTGGTTAGTCATGCCTATGGGCTTATCAGAAGCACCTAGGACTTTCATGCGTGTGATGTAGTATGTTCTTCGCAAATACATTCTCATATGTGTTGTGGTCTACTTTGACGATATACTTGTGTTTAGCGAATCTCTAGAAGATCATGTCACCCAGGACGTTTTGCAAACTCTTAGAAATGAGCGGATTTATGCTAATATGTAGAAATGCACATTTGGTGTTGACAAGCTTGTTTTTCTAGGTTTTGTTGTGTCTTCTAAGGGTGTTCATGTAGATGAAGCTAAAATTGATGCTATTAAAACTTGGACACAACCAACCAACTTGCAAAAAGTGCATAGCTTCCTTGGCTTAGCAGGTTTATGTCATCACTTTGTTAAGGACTTTAGCACCATTGCTTCACCATTACATGCTTTGAGTAAGAAGAATGCACGGTTTGTTTGGGGACCCTCTCAAGCTACCGCATTTGATGAGATTAAGAATTTTCTTACACATGCCCCTTTTGTTGCATTACCCAACTTTGATAGAACTTCTGAGGTACATTGCGGCGCTAGTGGTAATGGCATAGGTGGCATGTTGATGCAAGAAAAGTGACCCCTCACTTACTTTAGCGAGAAACTTTCCGGAGCACAACTTAAATATCCCATATATGACAACGAGTTGTATGCTTTGGTGAGAGTCTTGCATGTTTGGGAGCATTATCTTTGCCCTCATGAATTTGTTGTTCATACGGATCATGAAACGTTTAAATATCTTAAAGGTCAAACGAAATAGAATAAGTGACATGCAAAGTGGAGTGAGTTCATTGAGTATTTTCCTTATGTGACCAAGTACATCAAAGGTAACGAAAAATGTTGTGGCGGACGCTCTTTCTCGCAAATGTCTGATTGTAACTCAACTTGAATTGAATGTATAGGATTTGATCATCAAAGACTTGTATGTGCATGATGTTTCATTTGCCATTCCTTATGAAAAATGTCTAACGCAAACTTGGGAGCGGTATTACATCAAGGATGGTTATCTAATGTGAGCTAATAAGCTTTGTATCCTCGAGTCTTCTCTTCGTTTGTTGCTTTTGCAAGAGGCTCACGGCGAGGACTTATGGGACATTTTGGGCGTGACAAGACATTCGCCACACTCTCCAAAAACTACTTTTGGCCCAAGATGTTTTGCGGCGTCTCCCGCTACACCAACTGTTGCTCTACATGTTGCAAAACTAAGTCTAAAGCTCAATCCCATGGTCTCTATATGCCACTTCCTATTCCTTTCACCCATGGGAACATATAAGTATGGACTTTGTGCTTGGTTTACCTAGAAATCAAAATGTAAAAGATCGATATTTGTTGTTGTGGACCGTTTCTCTAAGATGGCACACTTTATTCCATGCAACAAGAGAGACGATGCTTCACCTGTTGCAAATCTCTTTTGCAGGGAAATCTTGTGTCTACACGGAGTTCCCAAGACTATTGTGTCGGACCGCGACGTCAAGTTCCTTAGCTACTTTCGGAAGACCCTATGCACCAAGCTCGGAATCAAGTTATTCTTCTCGTCGGCATACCATCTGCAAACCGTTGGACAAATAGAGGTCACCAACTGGATGCTATCTACACTTTTACGAGTCTTGATCAAGGAGAACATCAAGGAGTGGGAGGAATGCTTGCCCATCGCCGAGTACGCCTACAATCGAGCAAGACACTCTACTACCAGCAAGTCCCCCTTCGAGGTCATCTATGGATTCAATCCATTGTCCCCATTGGACATTCTACCGCTACCTCTACAAGAGCGCATCAACATGGACGTGTGTGCATGAGCAAGCTATCTCAAGAAGGTGCATGAAGATACAAGGCAAACAATTTAGCACCAAGTACAACGACTCGCGACCAAGATTAACATCAACAAGCAGCCCATGATATTCAACATTGGAGATCTTGTGTCGTTACACCTTTGCAAGGACCGCTTTCCCAACGAACGCATGTCCAAACTACTACCTCGAGTCAACGGACCCTTCAAGGTGCTAGCATGCTACAACAACAATGCATACAAGATCGACATCCCACACAACAAGTACAACATGACTAACATCTTCAACGTCACGGATCTATCTCCCTTCCATGGTGACGAAGATTTCGATCCGAGGTCGGATCTTTCCCAAGGGGGGTGATGTGGAGCATCCAAAGGTCATCCCCATGGACCTACCTTCATCTCCCCATGTTCCAAGTGGACTGATGACACGTGCATGTGCAAGAACTCTCGAGACCAAGGTGACATCTCTCCTCTCGCAATTCCCTTTCGAATCACATGAGACATGGCTACTACCTCAAGCGGAGACACTTTGCATACTCGGGTACCAAGGAACTATCCATGGAGAAGCTAAGGAGCAAGGCCGAATGAAGGAGGAAGAAGAATGTGAAGACGGAGTACAGCAGCCCCCTCGACGAAGACGGATCATCCGAACCAGTCCGGACGTCCGGACGCCGACCCAGACAACTAGACCCCCTACAGCGGCTACGGTGCATCCGGATGATCCGGACGGTCGCCCGGATCATCCAGACCCCCGAAGACCGGATCATCCGGACCCCTGAATCCTGGAAGCCCGGCATGTGTGACTTGGACCGAAGCCCATGTAACTCTACCTACCCCTAGACTATATATACAATTCCGCCCATGTTTTAGGGTTAGCATTTTGATAGCTCAAGATTTAGATATAGCCTTGCTCATCCACTTATCCCCACTCCTATGGAGACCAAGACCTCCTAGGAGAAGATCCCCCAAGTGGATGCAAGACCCCCTTGTGGTAAGATCCTCCTAGGATTCAAGACCTCTTTCCTTCAAGGATTGGGATGAACTAATTCCCCTTTTGTACCTCCCTTTGTTTACTTTGGATCTTGTATCTCCCCTTTGTGTATGTGGATTTAGCACATGCGTGATTGGATCTAGTTGATTTGTGTGTTTTCCTCCCTTGTGTTCTTTGTGTTCTTCGGAAAATCCCCTACTTTTCGTGAAAGATCGCCCATTAGGGTTCCACCCTACATCGTTGGATTTACATGAAAACCACCTAGAGAGAAAACTCGCCTCCTAAGCCGATAACTTCAAGCCGGGAACATTGGTCCAGTGATATGTATGATGTCCTCGACTTCGAAGACAAGTTCAGGGGATATTGACGGTGTCCTGGACTAAGGGATACCAACATAGTTAGCCCATAGTCCATTGGCCAAGTTTATGGCCCGCCAATCTCACAAGGAAAGACTCCGGGAGCCTCGAACCCATAAGTCACTACTGCAGGATGGTCCAAACGCGACAGTCGAATCAGAGACCCTTCGACGAAACTATGTGTGATGCATCAACCACACACGGTGATGTAATAAAACCGTCAAAAAAGATGCAAAATGTTTGCGATGGCGGCAACATCAAACATGGTTCATTTTAGATTTGCGTGTGCGATGAGTGGCAAATGGTTAATCCAGAAGAAATGTTTGCGATCATGCAGAACAACAGAAACGGGCAGCCAGATGAGGGTGTGTGTGATATACGGCATACAGTTCACTAGGATGAAGTGTGTGTGATTAGGCAACACAATGGAAATGGTTCAACTGAACAAGATGTGTGTGATATGCGGCAAACAGGTCCATAATGTGAAATGTGAGCGGAAACCAATAATTAACACAGACTATTGCTGCTAATAAGTCGTGTGATTTGCTCTATCTACAGAAGAATAACATGTATATGTATAAATAACTGAAATAAGCATCCAATTACATAAGTGACTATACAGATCATTCGCACACACCTCAATAAACAATTGCATGCATTCTAAAGTAGGAGAAACAAGCGTCTAGTCATCTACTTCTTGTGACGCTCCCACCACTGCTCTGTGGCTCGATCCATCATCTGGGACAGGAAGAAGACACTTCCCCATGTCAACGATCTGCCTGTACATCTCATAGCTTGTGTATGCGTCCTTGGCCGTGTACTTGATGTGTTGTTCATCCAGTGTCTCATGCCAAACACTGTGCCAGGCATTCTTGTCCTTCTTTCTCTCATCCTTCATCTTCATGTAGTAGGGGTCGATGATGGCCGAGGCGAGGACAACCAGGGATTTCAGTTTGTTGTTGTCGCTGCCCCAGACCTTGTAGTGGTGCTAGATGTTGACAAGATTCAGGCATTTCAAGCCCGAACCTTGAGCGCTTTTAGATCGTTGGTGGTGTCCACCATAGCGAAATTGTAGTCGGAGCTGTTCATAAACCTGGAGAAATGCTCGCAAGCCCTTGTGGCCAGGTGGTAGTGGTAGAGGAGGACGTCATGTCGCACACACAACTGGGTGACGGCGACCTTCTGATCATGCCCGACATGACCGATGGTGTACTGGAGGTCGAAGACGACCACTTCGTACTTGTCCTCGGCAAGGAACTGCTCCATAGTTTGGATGGAGCTCTCCACCGAGATCGGATTGTTCGTGTACACCACCGAGAGGGCCTTCCCCCTCACATGGGTGTCCACTACGTGATGCATTGTGAACTACCCGCCGTTGTTGTCGTCGGCCGCTGGGAGCACCATTGGAGCCACAGGGAGTGCCATTGGAACCGCTGGATGTCCTCTCTATATGTGTCGTCGTGGGTGTGCTTATTGTGTCGTGTGACGTGAGAGATGAAGGTAAATGGTCGCAGGAATAAATGGGGGCGGGCAGCCTGGATTGTCGGTGCGTCCACACGGCAGTTTTTGCAGCGGGTAACTGCATCGTTGCGCCGCAACCGCATGCACATGAACGTGCGTGATCATGCACCGTCCCCAAACACTGCAGCGCGTGTGGAGGGACGAGGGCATAGCACCCGGAGGGACGCAAGAGCAGAGCACGCGCGGCGGGACGCGAGTAGAGCGTGCTGCGGCCACCTCAACCGCAAGCAACCACACGCATAGAGCAGTTGAACACGCAGGAAATGGTTGCCTACAAGCCGGCCGACAGTTGCCCCGCTGCATAGAGAGCGGTTGTGTGCTACTACCTCCTTCTTGGTCTATAGTCCCCTTTATATTCTATGCCATACTTTGCCCTTAAGTTTAACCAACAAAATGTTAATGCATGTAATAAAAATTATATAATTGGAAACTATGTTCAAATACGAATCCAACTATATAATCTTTGGCGACATGCATTTGTATTTTATTAGTTAAATCCTACTTATAAACCAGGACAGGGATATAGCAGGTAATTAAATCACAAACATTTTTTATTAACATTATGTGTACATGGCCTTTCATCCTCCTCTCGCACGTCTTGTCACCACGCTGCCGCAGACGGCTTATAGTGCAAGCTTGCGCAGCGCGCGGGGGCGTTCTTTTGGCCAAACGGTGGCTCGAAGTGGCACCAATGAATCATCAGTGAGCCCGTTCCCGCGCAACCTCGCAGGTTCCCGCGCAAGCTTCCCGTCCGACTCTGTGAAATCCCCCAAAATCCCAATGTTTACCGGCCTGCTATATAAACCCTCACATTCGGTGAGTCCTGCGTCGCATTTTCCCTGCCTCCCTATAGCTTATCTCATCTGCTTCTCCCACAATTGCCAATGGCACCGGTCCGTCATTGGCGCTCAGCCACTCCTCCGTCATCAGAGGACAGCTCCAGCTGGGAGGCTACACCGCGGAGGTGACGCAGTCCCCGGCGTAGTGTAGTGCGTGTGGCGTCCCTGTTGGGTGTGCGGGAACACCCACCACACGCTCCGCCGTCGCTGCCCATTCACAGCTATTACCGGCCGCCTTTGCCGCCACACCACCGTCAAAACCCAGGGCCATCGCATGCTTTGTCGCCGCGGCTTGAAGGCGGGAGGTAGTCGTCGTGGCCGCCACCCCACTGCCGGCCACCGTGGCCATCACCCACTCTGCCACTGCGGCCCGAAGGCGGGAGGTGGTGGTTGTGGCCGCCACCCCATAGTTGGCCACCAGGATCATCACCCGCTCAGCCACCGCCGCCCGAAGGCGGGATGCGGAGGTGGGGGCCCGCAGTGCGTCAGCGACTATAGACCAAGAGCCTTACCGCCGCCATAGCTGCAGCACACGCCGCCTCAGAGGCAAGGAATCAGGAGATCTATGAGGAGAACCACCGCTTCGAGAAGGGTCATCTGAAGCGGAAGATGGCGTTCGAGGTGAGCATCGCTAAAGGTGTAGCATCGGCTGGCACCGTATTGCAGTTGTCCAGCTCGTCTGTAGGCTCCTCCTGCTCTGCCTCTTACTAAGCGCGCTCAACAGAGGAGAGGCTGCCGGAAGTAGTACAGAGCCCCTCCGTAGTAGTAGTAGTAGTAGTAGTAGTAGTAGTAGTAGTAGTAGTAGTAGTAGTAGTAGTAGTAGTAGTAGTAGTAGTAGTAGTAGTACTTAGGGGCTATTTTGTTCAGTTCATCTGACTATAGATGTGGGGGAACTGTACAACATACTTAAAATTAGCTAGTATATATAGTTGAACTAGCTATTTCAGTATGTGGTTGGCAACAACTGGGGAAAAGTTTGGTCCGTTCAGCTGCCGAGTTGACCTGTTTGTATAAATAACGAGTGCTTAATCTAGGAATGAAATCTATGCTTAATTACTGAATTTTAGTTGCAAAAATTAGATAGTGCTAGTGATTTGTAGCTGCATATTTTGACAAATCGCAGTGTTATAGGTTGACAAATGGCAATGTTACTAGATCAATAAATGTCAATCTTTCCAGTTTGACAAATGGCAACATACCCAATATGATAGATGCAAATCTTACCAAATTGTTTGTACGTGGTTGCACACAGGTCATCCAAAACAACCGTTTGCATTGAAGGGATGCACAAATCCTGCTTGGCACATTTTCTCTTGGCTTAGCGCCGAAGTCTGGATTTGCATACAGTATTCAATCTGAACCATTTGCGTTGAAGAGATCAACAATTCCTGCGCTGCGAGTTTTCCCTTAACTTAAGGGGGTAGACCATAGATCTCACTTTGCATACGGATGTTCTATCTAAAACGTTTGCGATCAAAAGCTGCACAAATCCTGCTCAGCACATTTTCCCTTGGCTTCCTGGGGAAGCTGTCGGTTTGCATACGGTGTTCTAACTAAAACGTCTGTGATGAGTGTTTTATATTTAAAAACCATTGACATTTTTTCAAAAGAAAATCGTTTGATAAGTTTGTACATTAAGAGAGAAAAACACAAGTTCGTTCAAACCATATCTTTCATTCAGTCACACTGCGAATTTATATTCATATGATCGAGATACAATATTAAACCCTAAAATAAACTATTTCCACGGCGGTGGAGGTGGCGTGCCGCGCCGTTGTTGTCGTTGTCGTCCTCCGGGACGCCGTTGTTGAAGTATTCAAGGCAGCATGGGATGTTCTTCACTTGTAAATCAAACATCATGTCATCGCGTGATCGATGGGCGGGGCGCGGGAGGACGGCAACTAGCGGCACTGAGAGGGAGCAGTCGACGGAGACATCCCATGCCGCTGAGGGGGGCACGCATGGGCACGGGCACGGCGGGTGCAACCAAATGCACGAGGACCGGCGCCGCGATGGGTGGAGGGGCGCGCGCGGGCACGGTCGCTGGCGCTGGCATGTACACGAGCTCGCGTGGGTCCGCGGAGACCTCGCTGACGCCCGCGGCTTCAAGCTGTGCGACGGTGTTCGGCGACTAGCCCATCAATGCTACGGGGATGGTCGCTGGCGCGGGCACGGGGATGGGAGCTGGGGTAGCAACTGCCTTGGCCAGCTCGTTTAGGGCCATGTCCATGAGTCCCCATTCATCCTTATTTTCTATCTCCTCCGGCTCAAAGTTGACTTCACCAAACTTGAAGACTAGTGACAGATGATCCTTCTGCGTCATGGCATTGGTGGAGGTCTGCAGGAGGGAGGGGAATGGGAGGCGAACAGTAAGGCCGCCCATATTAAACAGTGGATCGAGCGCCATTAATGGAGAGGAAGGCGGGCGGTCATGGAAGTCAAAGGGCTCGCTTCCCAATGAGCCTGCCAGCGTATAGCTCGCACGCTTCCCGCTGAGCATGCGCATTGGTGGAGAGCTTGCACGCCTCTTGGTCAGCCTGCGCACCGGACTGCGCTTGCACGCCTCCTGTTCAGTCAAGCAGCTGTCCGCACGGCACCTCCTATAGCCATTAAAACAAAGACACGTGCCGTCACATGAATGGTTAATAGAACGCACACGATTTGAATTATACAAACGTTTGAGATATTAAACTGGCCGCTGTTTTTTCAAGAGTTAGTTAGATAAATGCCACTCCAGTTATGGCGATTCATAAAAATGCCACTGCAATTTCCAAACTTTGAAAAATGTCACTGCAATTTTTGTAAACTTTAAAAACTGCCACTCCAGAATTCGAAAAATGCCACTAGAAATGGCATGAAATGGAATTTTTCAAAGTTTAGAAATTGTAGTGGCATTTCTCGGAATCGCCAGATTTGAAGTGGCATTTATCAAATTAACCCTTTTTTCAAAACGCCTTTGTTGGTTGTTATTGGAGTGCGCCTTCTCTCAAAATGGACACGAAAAATACCACAACATGTCGGGTGCCATTCCATGATAGCATGCCAAGTTTCATGAATTTAAGAAGAGTTTTGAATTTACTAGAATTCAAAAACAAAGTATCTCAACATTTTGCCGGCAATTAACAATGCCCTAGTGTTTGAAATTCATTCCCATTTCTTGCATGGGACCTAAGCATGCACCCAAGGACACATATTTGATTTTTCAACCAATTTATATGCACTGGAGCATGTGCATGTAGTTCAAATTTGAATTATGCACATAAAACGCCTAGAAAACCCAGTTAATGTATAAAAATGTCCAAACGAACCCAAACAAATTCCAAAATTTAACACAACACTCCTATTGTTCTATGTTGACACTAGAAAAAATTTGAAAGCAATAAGAGGCCACGGATATTGTTTCGTCCCCAAAGGTGGCACGTTCCCTACCGAAACCATCAGGCTTATTGTGAGAAGCTTATACCCAAACCTACACCAAATGGGAAAAAAATTTACCACGGCATTTTGATGCTGCTCCATGATAGCATGCCAAGTTTCATGAATTTCAGATGAGTTTTGGATTTACTAGAATTTAAAAACCAGGTATCTCAATGTTTGCGGCCGAGTGACGGTGGCAGGGTGTTTGACATTTATTCCCATTTATTGCATGGGACCTAAGCATGCATCCAAGGACACATATTAGAATTTTCAACCAATTTATATGCATTAGAGCATGTGCCTGTAGTTCAAATTTGAATTATTCACATAAATGCATAGAAAACTCAGTTAATGTATAAAAATGTCCAAACGAGCCCCGAAAAAATCCTAAAATTAACACAACACTCATTATGTTCTATGTTGACACTAGAAAAAATTGAAATCAGGAGGACGCAACATATATCGTTTCATCTAGAAAGGTGAACCGTTCCCTACCGTAACCATGAGGCTTGTTGTGAGAAGCTCTTGTTTGTGAGAAGCTGTGGTTTGTGAGAAGCTGTGGTTCGTGAGAAGCTTATATACCCCAACCTGACCCAAATGGGACAATATTTTTACCACTGCATGTTGATCGCGATTTCAGCTAGAATTTAAAAATAAGGTAACTCAATGTTAGCGGCCGAGGGACGGTGGCAAGGTGTTTGACATTCATTCTCATTTCTTGCATGGGACTTAAGCATGTAACCAAGGACACACATCCCAATTTTGAACCAATTTATATGCACTGGAGCATGTGCATGTAGTTCAAATTTGAATTATGCACATGAATGCATAGAAAACTCAGTTAATGTATAAAAATGTCAAAACGAACCCCAAAAAAATCCAAAATTTAACACAACACTCCTGTTGTTCTATGTTGACACTAGAAATTTTTTGAAAGCAATAAGAGGCAACGGATATCGTTTCGTCCCCAAAGGTGGCAAGTTCCCTACCGAAACCATCAGGCTTGTTGTGAGAAGCTTATACCCAAACTTGCGCCAAATGGGACAAAAAAATTACCACGACTGTCGGCGTACTGGGAACCAGGGTAGCCATACTTGCCTGTCTGTGGCCCACGTCGCATTCTTGGTACGGCCCGGTAGGGCCCAGCTGGTCGACCAGCTGCTCAAGACCCTCGCGAGGGGGCCAACCCTAGCGAGGAGAACGACCAAGACCCCCTCAGGGAGCGGCCTCACCTAAGCTGCTCCAGAGGGGCAACCAAGACCTCTCCCAAGAGTGGCCTCAGCTAGGCTGCTTCGGGAGGGCGGAGATCTCAAGGCAAGGGCTACCTCAGGAGGAGGCAGTGACGCAAGCCATGACGAGCCATGCCAGCGGGCGCAGTTTCCATATCGGTGCAAAGGAGACCACACAGGCGCATGTTCCTGAGGGGCGAGACAAAGGTTTCCCCTTTGGTGCAACAAGACCGAAGACCGCAAGGACGGCAGGAAGGATGTCATCGCCAAGCCCACCACCGCGTAACCGCCTGCCCTCTTTGCACGCGAAAACCAGCTGTCGTCAGGATAGGAGCGTCCTTGTATTCCCGCTCAAATGATCGTTGTGGGATTCCCTTCCCTCCTAAACATTTTGGGGGAAGAGGACCCTGGCCGCCTATATAAGTAGCTAGGGTTCCCATCATAGAGGAGGATCGACCAACCCATTGGGACTTAGCATAGCAAAGGAGCAAGAACATCCGCTTCCTCATCCCTCTTGAGCTTGCCCCCTGAGCTCAGGAAACCACTGTACTTGTTCATACTCGAGCCCTCGCGAGCCAATCCACTAAAGCAGGACGTAAGGTTTTACACCGCAAGATGGCCTGAACCTGGGTAAACTCTTGTGTGCTCTACTTGTTTTGCTTGCTTGCATTCCATTCTCACCACCAGGAGAAGAGCGAGGCGCTAGGTAGGCGTGTAGTGGGACAGATCTTCGTCATGCCCCTGTGTTCGAACCTTAAGGGTTTTGGAGACCCTGAAATCCGACATTTGGCGCGCCAGGTAGGGGGTGTGTCGAAGTCTCGCTTCTCCGACGACCTCGCTCCGCTCTTCTCCATCGACCTCGTTTCACCGCCATGGTGGACACTTGCCGAGCACGCAACGCCCGCCGCGCCGCCAACGTTGCTCAGACGGTGCCCGCGGGTAACGGCGCACCACTCCGTCCCAACTCGCCGGTCGCCAATGCGGCCACGGATCTAGCCTTTCACGAGCAGCAGGACTCGTCCCTGCCACTGTCCGTGCGGCGCGAAGGCCGCACGGCGACCCCATCACCTTCGCTGGGCGCGGCCTCGTCCTTGCTGGTCCACCGCGGGCCGGTCTACCAGCAACCTGCGCTACTGATGGCGCGGGAGCTCCTATGCTACCGTCCGGCGGACGGCCTCTACGACGAATGGCTCCACCGCATCACCGAGCTCGTCAACGCCGCCGGGGAGGCGCCCGCGCCGACCCATTCCTCTCGCCCTCCGTCGCCCATGGCGGGGAACGAAGACCACGGCGCTCCGCCCCCACTTCCACCGCGCGGCGCCGGCCAGGGGCTCAGGCGCGAGGCTCCACGGCGCGAACAGCCCCGCAGGGCCCCCGCGCGCGACGAGGAGAGCTGCCAGGTGGTCCCGCACCCCCAGGCAGAAGCGTGCGTGCTCCCCCCTCAGCAGCACCAGAACCGCGCCCCCCAGGAGGTGGTGGCGCCCGCACCCCAAGATCCAGCACCGCAGGCGCAAGGGGCGCCATCAATCATGAGCGTGGCTAGATGACGCGCCCTAGCTCCTGAGCTACGGCGCCTCGTCTGGCCCGGCAAGTTCAAGTCGGACCTGCCTCCGCATTACGATGGCGCCGCCGACCCGGCGGAGTTCCTCCAGCTCTACGAGCTCAGCATCGAGGCAGCGAACGGCACCGAGCAGGTCATGATGAACTGGTTCACCATGGCCCTCAAGGACGGTGCACGCTCCTGGCTCCTGAACCTTCCTCCATGATCCATCTCTTCTTGGGAGGATCTTCGCGAGCGCTTCATCGCCAACTTCCAAGGTACCCGCGACCGAGCTCCAGCGGCCGCAGACCTGCGCCGCGTGAAGCAGCAGCCTGGGGAGACCCTGCAGAAGTACATCCAACGCTCCAACACCGTGCGCCTCAAGATCCCCAGGGTCTCCGACGAGGCCATCATCTCGGCGTTCTCCGACGGTGTCCACGATGTCAGGATGGAGGAGCTTGCCATCCATGAGGACCTGTGCACGGCCCTTGAGATGTTCAATCTCGCGGCAAAGTGCGCCAGGGCAGAGGAAGGCCGCCTCTCCCTCCTGGAACTGCCTGAGGCGGAAGCCGACGACAAGAAGACCAAGGCCAAGGCAGCAAAGCGCAAGGGACCTGCCGTGTTGGTTGTGGAGCCAGAAGTAAAGCGCGGCTATGGCTACGATGATCCTCCAAGAGACAACCGTCTGTACTGCGTCTTCCATGATGTCCATAGCCATAACACCAACGACTGCCAAGAGCTCAGGGCGATGTGCGGCGGGTGCATCGGGCAGCGCCCTAAGCGCGACAACCGTGGCTACGGCCGCGGAGGAGGCCGTGGCAGAGGACGCTGGGATGGCAGGAACTCACGCCAAGGATGGCGTGATCAGCCTTGTGAAGACCGCTGGCAGGAGCAGCCTCGTGACGCCCCCTGGCGTGACCAGCCTCATGAGGGTCGCCCTCAGGGCAACGCGGGCCTGCCTCCGCTGCCACCACCGCCAAGAAGGAACGACGACAACCACCACGGAGACGAAGCGAGGGGCTTCCAGGAGCCACACGGGGTCACGTGCATCCTGGGAGGAGCCCACGCTCCGGCTTCTCACCGCATCTTCAAGCAGTTCGCTCGTGAGGTGAACGTGGCGCTCCCCACGCCTGACGTCGCGCGCAACCTCAGGTGGGCCAAGCAGATCATCACCTTCGACCCCAAGGATCAGCTCAGGTGCACTGCCGCGCCAGGCACTCTCCCGATGCTCTGCACCCCGACCATCAGTAGCGTCCACGTGACCAAGACCCTCATCGACGGTGGGGCAGGGCTCAACGTCCTCTCCGTCCAGATCTTCGAGACTCTTCAAGTACCCTACGACCAGCTGCACCCGACCAAGCCATTTTACGGAGTCATAGATGGCTCCACCCTCCCGATGGGGCAGGTACGCCTCCCCGTCACCTTCGGCGACCGCGACAACTACCACACTGAGCTCATCGACTTCAACATCGCCAACATCAACCTCCCGTACAACGCCATCCTAGGGTATCCGGCCCTCTCCAAGTTTATGCCGGCGACCCATCATGGCTACAACGTCCTCAAGATGCCTGGAAGTGGCGGAGTCATCACGATCACCTGCGACGAGAAGGAAGCAGTACGTTCTCTGGAGCGCGCCTACTAGACTGCGACGATCGAGAGCTCCGACGGAGACGAAGCCGTATTCGCCCTGATGACCGCCCCCAAGAAGAAGAAGCAACTGCCCGACCCTCAGGCCTCGGGGGCTCCCGACGGCACCACCTCAAGCTCCGCGCCTGCTGACGAGGCGCCCTCCACCCTCGCATAGGGAGGCGCACCCGTCGCCCCTCTCAGGACGGGCTCGGGGGCTCCCCTCAGGGGGACCCCGGACCTGGTCGTGAGGGAGGTGACCGGGCACCACTCGCGGGCGCGCCCCGCCGTGCGTGGTCATGAGCCCAGGGTGAGCCTCATAACGCTGGGGGCTCAGGACCCCATCGACCAAGCTACCAAGGAACCTTACCCACCTACTCAAGACCCAAGCAACCAGTTTCGCGTCTGCATCGACATCCCGAGCCTCAACAGGGCTGCCGCCCAGGGCCTCTTCTAGCCGATGGTGGTCGGCTGGGGGAGGGCCTTCCCCTCTGGTCTCTGCAACGCGGCCGCCACATACCAGCACTTCGTACAACAGGCCGCGAGGGCTCAGGAGGCTCAGCGGCAGGCGGTCTTGACGGAGCAGGACCAGGACCCCCGCGACCGCTGAGAGCCTCCGGAGCCCCTGGTCCTTGGGAGCTCGGCTCTTCTCAGGAGCAACCAGCATGGCTCGCTTCTCCAGCTACCCCAATTCCTCTTCAGCAGCAAGTACCAGGTGATGTCTCAGGTATTCCGTCAAGGGCGCCCCTCAGGCTGCATCATCCTCGAGCTGTTGGGGGCTTACCCCCACAACTGTCTCTTTTTGTGCATGAATCAGAACTGGTTGCTTCCTTTTGCGTTATCTATATGGTTGGCACCCTCACCGTCACTAAGGTCGTGAGCCCTTCTGAGCCCATCCGCGACCGCCCCATGATTAAGGCTGGCACGACGTCTGTGCTCGGGTCCATCCCTGCAGCGTCGCTAAACCCAAGGGCTGAGCTCTGTCTCGTGAGCCATTCCCGTGACGTCACCTCCCGTGGTCCTTGGTGCCTTGTTCTCGCATGGGCTAATCGTTGGTGGGTAAGTAGGGGCCCGTGGCAAGTGCCTCACTCCCGCAGGAACCGCGCGCCGGTAGTTTATCTTTTGGACTATAGCATGAGAAGACTGGGCACGACGTCTGTCCTCGGGTCCGTCCCTGCAGCGTCGATAAATCCAGCGGTTGAGCTCTATCTTACGGGCTGGTCCTGCTAACGTCACCTCCTGGGGTCATTGGCTATGCGGCCTTCTCATGCAATGCCCTCTGGAGATGCGTTCGGCGCAGGTCTAGGCAACCCATCTCTTTTCACATTTTGCAGAAGAAGACTTAGGCTCAACCCACCTCAGGGTAGGGTCTCGTGAGTGATGTGTAAGCTCGCGAGAACTTCCTCAGAGTCGTTCAGCTCGTCCTGAGGAGGGCCCATATACACCCTGGCTGTCCCGCCGTGCAAGCCACGTGTCCGGACGGGTTGTACACGCCCGGGAGTCTCTCCCGGTGGGAGGCTCCCCTCCCACGATCAAGTGGAAGTGCTTAGCTCCGCGCTGGCAAGACCGTGGAGCGGTTGTGCCCACGAACCAGTGGAAGCACCAAGCTCCGCGCTGGCCGGACAGGTAGCTCTATGCTCCGCGCTAGTTATAAACAACTGAGGGCGGCCCCCAGCGGTCGCACCAACCTCAGGGAGCTTTTCAGCTCACGACGCTCACAACTTCTCCTTGGAAGGTTATCGCAAGGGGGGCTAGGCACGGGGGCTATGCTCAGGTCACGCCTGGCAGACGCCACCCTACCAGTTGCCCAGACACCTGGCTTTCTCGTGCCCCCATCCTAGGCGAAGGATCGTGAGCAAGGTATGGTGCTCGTTCTCCCTCATGAGAGCCGTTCATACGTCAAGGGGGACCCCTGGGCATCGCAACCCAGGGGCCTCACTAGTCATGTAGCCCCTCACTCCTTGGGCCCGGTGCTCAATAGCGGTCGAGGTATGCGCGGGGCTGGGCCCTGCCGACGCAGAACGCAAACGGGTCACTTGAGCGTTAAGGGGGACCCCTGGGCATCGCGACCGAGGGGCTTCACTAGTCATGTAGCCCCTCATTCCTTGAGCCTGCCCTGGTGACCCGGAGGGCTCAATGGCGATCGAGGTATGCGCGGGGCTGGGTCCTACCAACGCAGAGCACTTAAGCAAACATGAATGGAAGCAAGCACGGAAATCACATAATTCAAAGCCTAGCTATTACAATAAGCTCAAGTTCATCAAACTCAAACAAGTCTCACGCCTCCCCAAGGCACTCGCATTCTCCTCAGCAGGAACAGGTCAGGCATCGCCGGACGCGCCGGCATCAGCTTTCGCCTCTTCAGACGCATCAGCAACAGCCGGAAGGAACGCCTCCACCAGCTCTTTGACCTGCTCCGCCACACACTCAGCAGCCGCACCCCCCAGGCTCGCGGCCAGCGGCTGGGATAGCATGGCCAGGTCGAAGCTGGGGTCACGAAGGAAGAGATGGCCGCACACCTGCGCCAAGGCAGAGGTAAGAAGCGATCGGCCCTCAGTATCAGCTAACTGATCGATTGCAGATGCCACGTCGCCCAGGGCCTTCACAAGCGCAGCTAGGAGCCCGGTGGCGCCATCCGCCAGGGTGGCCAGCGGCTCTTCGAACCCCTCCCGATAGGCGATCCACAGCAGCTTGCGGGCCCTGGCTCGAAGGCGGCGAGGGCCACACGGCCCACCATCGCCATCTTCTCCGAGGCTGCGGGGGCGTCCTCCCTGGCCTTCAGCTCGCCCTCGCGCTTGGCTTGGGACGCCTTGGCTTCCTCGACCTCTGTCTTCAGCTTCTCCAGGCTCGCGCAGTCGGCGAGCTGCTCCTTCTGCAACCATGATGTCTCGGCCTTCTCGCCCTGGAGCTCCTTCTCCAACCTCTCAAGCTCCAGGGCGTGCTTCGTGCTCTCCTCATGGAGGGTCTTAAGTTCGTCTTCCGCCTCCTGACAATGCTTCTCGGAGGATGCTGCCTGGGCTTCCGCGGTCTCCCGTGCCCGTGTAGCCAAGGCAGACTCCTCCTGACCCTTGGCGATATCCGCCGAAGCCTGACTCCAGGTGGCCTGCACGGACTCCTCCGCTTGTAGCCACCCCGAGAGTAGGCCCAGGTGGGCGTCCACTGCACGGTCATCACCGTCCTGAAAGACAACGCGGAGCTGGTTCAGCGCAGCGAAGGCCGCCTCCAAGGCCTCGGGACCAGACCTCACCTGCTGACTCGGGGGCGCCACCATGACCGCCCACTCGGCTGAGGGCTCGGGGGCTCTTACCGGATTCTGGGCCGCTCACCTCCTGGCCTTAACCATGGCACCGTGACCTGGCATACCAGCGACGGTTGAAGCCTGCCTAGGGACTGGGTCTCGCAAGCGTGGGGAACTAAGCTACCGCAGGGACGGAAGAGAAGGAAGGTCTTGCCCTAACAAAGGATCTCATGAGGAACTGGGGTTTTGGCCTGGAACAGTCAAATGAGCGGGGGTGGCGTTTCGGTCCCCGTTTATAGACTGAGAAGGCAAATCGCCGGCCACTCGCGCTCGGGCACGCCAGTTTAGTCGCCCGCTCCAAGGAGTTGTCAAGTCACACGGTTACCAAGGCTGCGTGGGGAGTGGAGTCGTCACGTCCCATCCAACTGTCACGCGTTAGCCTGGCCCGCAGTCTTTGGGGCCCGCGGCGCTTCGTCCTCGGCTAGGCTTCGCCCAGAAGCCAACGCCGCGCGCGCCTTGGGCCCGGGGGCTACTGTCGGCGTACTGGGAACCAGGGTACCCAGACTTGCCTGTCTGCGGCCCTCGTCGCGTTCCTGGTATGGCCCGGTAGGGCCCAGCAAATCTACCAGCTGCTCAAGACCCTCGCGAGGGGGCCAGCCCTAGCGAGGAGAACGACCAAGACCCCCTCAGGGAGCGGCCTCACCTAGGCTGCTCCAGAGGGGCAACCAAGACCTCTCCCAAGAGTGGCCTCAGCTAGGCTGCTTCGGGAGGGCGGAGATCTCAAGGCAAGAGCTGCCTCAGGAGGAGGCAGTGACGCAAGCCATGACGAACCATGCCAGCGGGCGCCAGCGTGCGCCAGCGGGCGCATTTTCCATATCGGTGCAAAGGAGACCGCACAGGCGCAGGTTCTCGAGGGGCGAGACAAAGGTTTCCCCTTTGGTGCAACAAGACCGAAGACCGCAAGGATGGTAGGAAGGATGTCATCGCCGAGCCCACCACCGCGTCACCGCCTGCCCTCTTTGCAGGCGAAGACCACATTTTGTCAGGATAGGAGCGCCCTTGTGTTCCCGCTCAAATGGCCATTGTGGGATTCCCTTCCCGCCTAAACATTTCGGGGGAAGAGGACCCTGGCCGCCTATATAAGCAGCTAGGGTTCCCGTCATAGGAGAGGAGGATCGACCAACCCATTGGGACTTAGCATAGCAAAGGAGCAAGAACATCCGCTTCCTCATCCCACTTGAACTCGCCCCCTGAGCTCAGGAAACCACTGTACTTGTTCATACTCGAACCCTCGCGAGGCCAATCCACTAAAGCAGGACGTAGGGTTTTACACCGCAAGGTGGACTGAACCTGGGTAAACTCTTGTGTGATCTACTTTTTTTGCTTGCTTGCATTCCATTCTCACCACCAGGAGAAGAGCGAGGTGCTAGCTAGGCGTGTAGTGGGAGAGATCTTCGTCACGCCCCTGTGTTCGAATCTTAAGGGTTTTGCGGAGCTCGAAATCCAACAACGGCATTTTGATGTCGCTCCATGATAGCATGTCAAGTTTCATGAATTCCAGACGAGTTTTGGATTTACTAGAATTTAAAAACCAGGTATCTCAATGTTTGAGGCCGAGTGACGGTAGGAGGGTGTTTGACATTCATTCCCATTTATTGCATCGGACCTAAGCATGCAACAAGGACACAGATTTGAATTTTCAACCAATTTATATGCATTAGAGAATGTGCCTGTAGTTCAAATTTGAATTTCACATAAATGCATACAAAACTCAGTTAATGTATAAAAATGTCCAAACAAGCCCCCAAAAAATCCTAAAATTAACACAACACTCATGTTGTTCTATGTTGACACTAGAAAAAAATTGAAATCAAGAAGAGGCAACTGATATCGTTTCATCTAGAAAGGTGAAACGTTCCCTACCGTAACCATGAGGCTTGTTGTGAGAAGCTCTGGTTTGTGAGAAGCTTATATACCCCAACCTTCCCCAAATGGGATAATATTTTTACCACTGCATGTCGATGTCGTTCCATGCTAGCATGTCAAGTTTCATAAATTTCAGACGCATTTTCGATTTACTAGAATTTAAAAACCATGTATCTCAATGTTAGCGGCCAAGCGACGGTGGCAAGGTGTTTGACATTCATTCTCATTTCTTGCATGGGACTTAAGCATGTAACCAAGGACACACATTCCAATTTTGAACCAATTTATACGCACTGGAGCATGTCCATGTAGTTCAAATTTGAATTATGCACATGAATGCATAGAAAACCCAGTTAATGTATAAAAATGTCCAAGCGAACCCCGAAAAATCCCAAAAATTGACACAACACTCGTGTTATTCTATGTTGACATGAGAAAATTTTGAAAGTAAGAAGAGGCAAAAGATATCGTTTCGCCCCCAAGGTGGCACGTTCCCTACCGAAAACATCAGGCTCGTTGTGAGAAAAGCTTTGGTTTGCGAGAAGCTTATACCCAAACCTGCCCCAAATGGGACAATATTTTTACCACGGCATGTCGATGCCGTTCCATGATATCATGTCAAGTTTGATGAATTTTAGACGAGTTTTGATTTACTAGAATTTTAAAACCATGTTTCTCAATGTTAGCGGCCGAGCGACAATGTCAAGGTGTTTGACATTCATTCTGATTTCTTGCATGTGACCTAAGCATGCAACTAAGGACAAAATTTGATTTTGCAACCCGTTTTTATGGACTAGAGCACCTCTAAAGATGCTTCCTTCCTTTCCAGTTCGTAGTGGTATTTTTTGTTTTTATTCTCGTAATGCCAGGCCTAAAAGTCCTCCATCCGCATAGCAGAAAAAGTGTGCATGTAGTTCAATTTTTAATTATGCACATAAATGGCTAGCAAACTCAATTAACATATAAAAATGTCCAAACGATCCCCGAAATGATCCAAAATTTAACACGACACTCATGTTGTTCTATGTTGACACCAGGAAAAAAATTGAAAGGAAGAAGAGGCGACGAATATCGTTTTGTCCACAAAGGTGGCATGTTTCCCTAAGGGAACCATGAGGCTTCTTCTGAGAAGCTTATACCATAACCTGCGCCAAATGGGACATTATTTTTTACCCCAACATGTTGATGCCATTCCATGATAGCATGCCAAGGTTCATGAATTTTAGACGGGTTTTGGATTTACTAGAATTACAAAAGCAAGTACCTCAACATTTGCTGGAGAGCCACCGTGTCATGGTGTTCGAAATTCATCCCCATTTCTTGCATGGGACATAAACATAAACCCATGGACACATATATGACTTTACAACCCATGTTGGTGCACCGGAGGATGTGCATGTTGTTTAATTTTGAATGGTGCACCTGAAATGGCTAGATACCAATTTAATGTATAAAATGTCCAAACGAACCCTGAATAATTCCAATTTTTTTACGACACACGTATAGTTGCATGTTCACTGCAGATAAAAGTTCTAGCAATTCAAACACCGTCCATTACCACTGTGACGCCGGGCATTATGTAATTCAAATGAAGATGAAAAATCAAGTAGATCCCACATAGTTTATTATCACCAACCGTGTGAGACGCAGTAAGAAATATCCTGGAGCACCGTCGGTGGATAGTACGCCTATGGCTTATGCAAGAAGGTGCGTCGTCTATAGTCCACAACCGGCGTGTCAAGCACACTAGCTCGCTCCCCAAATATCATTTCATTATTCAATCGTCGCCGGTGAAAGATGGGGACGTGGACCCGCGTCGTGAGGGCAACTTCGGCGGCCCACTCCAGTGAGAGTGCGGCCACAGCCTCCATGTGCGTGCTAAAAAGGTGCATGAGCACAGTCGCAATCTGCGACCGGGCGGCCAGGGCAGCCCAAACAACCGTTGTTGCTTCTCCAGTGGCGGCAGCAACATCTGCGTCGGGGATAGCAACTGGCGGGAGCGGCACATCAGTTGTCCGTTCCGCAGCGGCGGCCTTAGCCCCGATGGAGGCTACCCATGACCATATCGAGGCCGCGCACGCCCAGCTCGTGGCGGTCACCACACAAATTGAATTAAGCTTCTCCGACAACGGTCGGCAACCCACGGCCGAAGAGCTGGCAATCGCCGAGAGCGTTCGAGCAGCCGTCCATTCCTCCGCCGCATACCTTGCCACGACGGAGCCCATCCAAGCCTAGATCACGGCCGCCCATGCCCAGCTTGTGGCGGCCAGTTCAAAAGAGATGGCGGACGCGGATGGCGAGATGCTTGCCGTTTATGGTGTGATGGATGCCATGGAGCCCCTTCCCAGGAGACCATCGGGCGCGAGCTAGACATGGAGGAGGCGGCGGAGATCGACGAGCACTAGCCATAGTAGTACTCCTTGTTTTGTTTAATTAAGACCGTCAGTCTTTAATTTGTTAGAGTAATGTTTAGGTCAGCTAGCTATGTTTAATTGCTGAACTTGCTCAATTAAGCAGTGTGGGTGTGCTGTAGTCTCCTTCGTGTACCCAAATTATGCAATGACGTGGATGACCACCGTAACCAGGGAAATTCGAACCAAAATTTTTTACGTTCAAACTCATCACACACTGGTTAAGCTATCTGAATCGTTTGTGATGTTCACATACCATACACAGTTCTGAAGAAGGGACCGTGTCTGATGACACTTTGCGCGCCAGTTTTTCGCTGAGCTCATTCAAAATTTTCGGCTTCCGCAGAAATATCTACCTCCCCACCCCCTCCCCCTTACCAAAAGCCACATTTCCCCTATTTCCGCCTTCCTTTCCAAGTTGAAACCTTCACTCCTTTCTTGTAGCGTCGCCTCGTTGTCGGCCACCCTCCTTCACGCTCCTCGGCCTCGTCTATCAAGGCAGGTATTCCACACCCGACCCCCATGCTCCTCCTCCTTCCACATCCCACATGCCCCGACCGCCGGCGTGACACCTTCCACCCAAATCACCGACCCCTCCACCAAATAAGTGCCGCCCTAAGCCATGGTGCATGTAGTGTAGCCAGGAGCTCAAGGAGCACTTGGCATCGGAGAAGCAAATCGCGGCCGCACATGCGGATGAGGTCGCGATGGCTGCCATTCATGCCGACCCCCAGATCTTGGAGGAGCACCTTGCCATTTGCTAGCTATGCCGGTTAAGCATGCTCGGTTTACCCGTTGCGTGTGCTGCTCCTGCCTTTCCTTGACAAATTCTAGTGAATTGTGCTACGTAATTTTACCGTGCAATATGTTGATCTAGTGTATATGTTCTATATGTCGTGCAGTGTGGTGCTCACTTATTAACTGTTTGGTTAATTAGTTGTCGTCTTCATTTAACTGTTTGGTTCAATTCTGTAAATGTGATGTTCAGTTCTTCAGGCTGCAATTTTGTATTGTCTTCCATGTGATAAATGAATTGAACTTACCTTTACAATATTTCCAAGTTGTCAAGCATGCTTGGTTTGGTTATACATTGTGCAATGTGGTGCTCAGTTAACATTTGGTTCATATGTTATGGTGTTTAGTTAACAGTTTGGTTCAATTCTGCAATGCGATGTTCAATAGTTGTGGGTGCATTCTGTTATTGTATACCATGTGAGAAGTAAATCGAATTTGGTTGTACTAAATACATGAGAAACAAATGCAATTGCTATATTTCCAAGTTGTTAAGCATGCTTGGTTTGGTTAACTGTCTGATCTTCTATTAGGAGTATGTTATATTGTGCAATGTGGTGCTCAGTTAACGTTTGCTTCATTTGTTGTGGTGTTTAGTTAATAGTTTGGTTCAATTCTGCAATGTGATGTTCAATTGTTGTGGATGCATTATGTTATTATATACCATGTGAGGAATAAATTGAATTTGGTTGTACTAAATACGTGAGAAACAAATACAATTGCTATATTTCCAAGTTGCTAAGCATGCTTGGTTTGGTTAACTGTCTGATCTTCTATTAGGAGTATGTTATATTGTGCAATGTGGTGCTCGGTTATTGTTTGATTCATTTGTTGTGGTGTTTTGTTAACTGCTTGGTTCAATTTTGCAATGCGATGTCCAATTATCGTGGGTAGAATTTTGCAGTGTTGTGCATGTGAGGAATAAATCGAATTTGGCTGCACTTAATACATGAGAAACATATACAAGTGCTATATTTCCTAGTTCTTAACCATGCTTGGCTTGGATAAATGGATTTTCCATGTGGCTTGAATTAATCTGATGAATCTGCAATGTGCTTATTTTTCATCAACATATTTTACTGATAGCATGTGAACCCTTACTTAACCTAATGACCACCTACCTTATATGTGTTGCAGGGAAACAATGGGAAGCACCTAGGTTTACAATTGAGGTTAGCACGTGCATGGTCCGTTGTCTAATAGCACATTATTGTGAAATTGTAGGAACCATTCTAATATTTAGGTTTTAAACAATTTGGTCTTGCACATGTAGGTCCTGCTGTCAGAGGTTTTGACCCACTATTCGACCATGTTTGCATAAGGGGAATGAGTTGTCCATGAATATCAATCAAGTCAAGAAACTCAGAAAGATTGTTAGGATAAAGAAATTAGCGACAAAAAACAACATCTTTATCTCCACAATGATGAAGACATCAGTTCACTACAAGATGGTACTAACTATTATACCTTGCCTTTTTTTATTCCTTTGCCCCATTTCCATTATAGAGAAGATATTTATGCACATCCTTGTTTTCAGGCCTTTCCAAAGTAGTTCACTGATGATTACCTATCAAACCACCTCTATGGTCAGGAGGCGAGCAAGGTTTTCACACAACACCCATGGTTCAATATTAAGTGATCCTAAAGAGGACGAAGGATGGACGGTCAATCATCCACAGGCACTGGCCTAAAGTTGCAAAGACCTCGAACATGAATGAAGGATCAATATTCGCCTTCCGCTTCAACAGTTCTCTAGATGAGATGCATCTGTCTATGTACCATCTATGATGCTAATTTCTAAAGGTTCTATATGTTGCATGTGAAACTTGGTGTTGGTGCAGTTGTGTAATGGGGTAGCTGAGTGTTGAAGCTATATCATGTTGTAGTCTGATGTATTTCAATTATGAAATCCTGCTTCCTTAATATGAAAATGAAATATATTATGTGCTTAATATGAATGTCAATTAGATTAATAAATGGATTATTAATAATAGGGCAATTAGCTTGCTAATTGGGTTTTTCTATTGCAAATGGTTATTGAGAAAACACCGTGGGAAATTACCTCAGGCAATGCACACGGTTTCTAGGAATAAACCGTGTTGGTTGAATGAACAATCACACACGACATTCTCTTGAAAACTGTTTGTGTTAGACCACCTTGCGCAAACGTTTACCACATAAAAACTATGTGTGATGGACAGCCTTTGCCATACAGTTTCTTCTACGCACTGTGTGTGATGCATTCAATAACGCAAACAATAAAATTGTTAATATCATGTGCAATGGCAACACTATCACAAACGATTTAACGGGGTAAATTATGTGTGATGTACCTGCGAACGGAAACGTTTTCCTTGGAGCGACTGTGGATGTATATACAAACAGAAACGTTTAGCGGGGACTGCCGGTGTTAAAACCGGCCGATCTTGGGTAGGGGGTTCCGAACTATGCGTCTGGGGATCGAAGGTAACAGGAGACAAGGGGACACGATGTTTTACCCAGGTTCGGGCCCTCTTAATGGAGGTAAAACCCTACATCCTTCTTGATTGTATTTGATAAGTATATGGGTTACAAGAGTTGATCTACCTCGATATCGTAATAGCTAAACCCTAGATGTCTAGCCTATATGATTTGTGTTAGCCCTTACAGACTAAACCCTCTGGTTTATATAAACACCAGAGGGGCCTAGGGTTGTACAGAGTTAGTTTACAGAGGAAGGAAACTACACATCCGGGCATTAAGCTTGCCATCCACCAAAGTAGAGTCCCACCCGGACACGGGGGAAGGTCTTCTATCTTGTATCTTCATGGCCCATCAGTCCGGCCCATGCTACATAGCTCGGACACCCGAGGACCCCATAATCTAGGACTCCCTCAGTAGCCCCCAAACTTGCCTTCAATGACGATGTAATATTCGGCCCATGTCTTCAACTTTGCAAGGCGGGTTCTTCATTATAATCCGGAGCAATGATAATCCGGCAACAACATTAATGTCTTTTACGATTCCCCCCTGGCGGCGCTTCAATTTTCACATGCTGGGTGAATACGAACGGTCCATGCTTTTTTGCAAATCATCCGTTCACCACGCTTGGACGGCACCTATACAAAGAGATATGGATCTCCAAGGGCCATCTCACACCGCGCAGAAGAAAAAATGGCCAAGTCTAGCCACCAAACCAAGCCTTCCATCATGGCCGGCACGCCAGGCTCCTCTTCGCGCCCCCATGTCCCTCAAGAGGGTGATTGGCAGAGTTGCTCCGTGCCTCATCTTCAACTAAGCCGGCTCCAGACGCAGGGCTACCTCCCCCTCGCAGATCTAGTTCCCATTCGAGCGGGATTATACTCAATAGGCAATGACGCGATGGCTGAGAATTTCCCCAACCCCAATAAGGAGGAGAGGGTGTGTTTCGTCCCGTTTCTGTTACGAGGCCTGTGATTTCCAATCCATCCCTTCCTCCAGGGGTTATTGGAATTTTATGGCATCCAACTGCACAACCTCACCCCAGGTTCGATTCTGCACATCTCAGGCTTTGTCACCCTCTGCGAGCTATTCCTAGGCATCGAGGCCCATTTTGGATTATGGAGGAAATTCGTCTGCTTCATTCCCCGCCACCAAGGGGGTTCCATATGTTAAGTGGGTGGCGCCGAAGTATGATGTATTGCCGGGTAAGGATACCTTGTAGGAACACCTAAAGAAGCATACCCACAGTGGTCTTCGGAGTGGTTCTATATGGACGATGTTCCACTTCCGGATCCAGTCAGGCACGGTCTCCCTGAATTTTCCAGCGCTCCTCGAAAGAAGTGCCTCAACTAGCATCCCCAAAGTCCCAAAGAAGAGGGTAGTGCGGAGATACAGAGGGTGGTCAGCAAGATCAGGCTGCTCGCCCACTCCAAACTCTCAATAGTTGAGGTGATGGCGATTGCAATAAAGAGGTGTGCGCAGCCTCTTCAATCCAGAGTAACTCCCTTATGGCATTACAACGGACAAGACGACGCGTCCCGTTACAGACGTCAGGGTACGGATACCCCAGCCGAACTGCCTTCAATTTTGGCTGATCTGTACAAAGGCAAAAAAGAAGATTTTCTCCAGTTAAACAGTCTGGAGGCCTATTCCATGTACACCCCTATTGAATGGGTAATATTGTCGGCGTCCTAGGAACAGGGGTACCCAGACTTGCTTGCCTGCTGCCCAGGGTGTGGCTCCACCAATGGCCTGGTACAACCCATCTTCAGCAGCAATCACCCAAGACCCTCGCGAGGGGCCAAGCCTCGCTAGGCGGATGACGCCAAGACCTCCTCAGGGCCCGCCTCGCTAGGCTGGCTCCCGAGGAGCGGAGATATCTATGCAGGGGCACCTCGTGAGGTTCGGGTGACGCGAGCCATGACGACCAAGGCCAGGCGGGCCCCAGCGGGCACAGAGTACCAGTTGCCTCTTTGGTGCTAAAGGGGCAAGCGCATGCGAGGAGTTCCGAGGCATCAGGCAAAGGTTTCCATATCAGTGCAACGAGACCAAGACCAGCAGGACAGCACGAAGGAGGTCACCGCGGAGACCAGTAGGGGTGCGCTGAAGCCTTTCTTCCGTCGATCCACGGTCCACTGCTCCACCGCAACCATGGCTGACGCTCGCTGAGCCCATGCTGAGCGCCAGGCCGCCCTCGCCGCCCGTGTCGCTCAGACGGCGCCCGTCGGTGGACCTCCCCGCCGTTCTCCATCACCCGCTGCCAATGCCTCCACCGGCCCGGCAGGGAACGAGCAGCAAGCTTCATCGCTGCACCCCTCTGTGCGGCGGGAAAGACGCACCGCCACTCCGTCGCTGACTCCGGTCAGCTCGTCGTCCCACACTCATCGCGCGCCCACGGACGCGCAGGCCGCACTGCTCATGGCACGCGAGCTCCTGCGTTACCGCCCGGTCGACGACCTCTACAACGACTGGCTAGACCGCATCGCCGAGCTCGTCAGCGCCGCTGGGGGCTCTCCTGCAGCGTCCCTCACGCTACATCGCCCACCTCCAGCAGCGGGCGACGTAGCCCATGGAGCGCCTCCACCACCTCCGCATCAAGACGCCGCCCTTGCACCAAGACGCGCGGCCCAGCGGCGTGACCAGCCGTGCAGGGCACCCGCGCACGAAGAAGGAAGCTGCCAAGAAGTCCCTCGGCTGCAAGAAAACGCTCCTGCGCTCCCGGCACCACTGCGTCAAGACCGCGTGCCGCCTGCGGCGTTGGCGCGTGGGTATCCAGATCGGGCTCCACCTCTGCGACGGGCTCCAGTGACCATGATAGGCTGTCGTGCCTTCACTCCTGAGCTGCATAGCGTCATTTGGCCCGGCAAGTTCAAGCCAGACCGGCCTCCGTGCTACGACGGCACCCCCGACCCCATGGAGTTCCTGCAGTTCTATGAGCTATGCATCGAGACGGCCAACGGTGACGAGAAGGTCATGGCAAATTGGTTCCCCATGGCCCTCAAGGATGCCCCGCGCTCGTGGCTCCTGGACCTGCCCGTGGGATCAATCTCCTCCTGGGGTGAGATGCGCGAGCGTTTCATCGCCAACTTCCAGGGCACTCGCGACCGCCCGCCGGCCGCGGGCGACCTGTGGCGCATCAAGCAGCAGCCAGGGGAAACTCTGCATAAGTACATCCAGCGCTTCAACAGCGTTCGCATCAAGATCCCCAAGGTGACAGACGAGGCCATCATCTCCGCGTTCTCCGACGGCGTTTACGATGTCAAGATGAAGGAGGATCTCACTATCCACGAGGAACTATGCATGGTCCTGGAGATGTTCAACATGGCAACCAAGTGCGCAAGAGCCGAGGAAGGGCGCCTTTCCCTCCTCGAGCTCCTAGCTGCTGACCAGGAGGACAAGAAGGCCATGATCAAGGACGTGAAGCACAAGGGGGTTGCCGTGCTCGCAGCAGAGCCATAGACGAAGCGCGGTCGCGACCACCCCGAGTCATCCAAGGCCAGCCGCCCATTCTGCGCCTTCCACAACATTCACAGCCACAACACCAGCGACTGTCAGAAGCTCAGGGCCATCCGCGACGGGCACTTCGATCGGTGCCCCGAGCGCAATGACTGGGGCTACGGTCGAGGAGGAGGAGGACGAGGTGGAGGATGCTGGGACGACCACGGCCCCCACAAGGAGTGGCGTCACTAGTCTCGTGAGGACCGTTGGCAGGAGCCGCCTCGCGAGGGCGCCTGGAAAGACCAGCCTTGCAAGGACCGTCCTTAGGGCAACGCAGGGATCCCTCCACTGCCACCACCACCAAGGAGGAACGACGATCACCATCAGGATGAAGGGGCTGGGGGCTTCCAGGAGCCGCGCGCCATCGCCTGCATCTTGGGTGGTGCTCAAGCCCCAGCCTCTCAGCGTATCTTCAAGCAGTTTGCTCGTGAGGTGAACGCGGCCCTTCCCAAGCTCGAAGCCACGTGCCCACTCACGTGGTCCAAGTGCGCCATCACCTTCAGCTCGTCGGACCAACTCAAGTGCGCGGCAATTGTCGGAGCCCTCCCGATGCTCTGCTCACCCATCATCAGCAACGTTTAAGTCACCAAGACCCTCATCAACGGCAGAGCAGGACTCAATGTCCTATCTGTCGAGAAGTTCGATATCCTCCAAGTCCATACGATCAGCTACAGCCTACCAAGCCTTTCTCGGGAGTAACCGACGGCTCCACCACCCCGATAGAGCAGGTATGCCTCCCTGTTACATTCGGCCAGCGCGACAACTACCGCACCGATCTCATCGACATCGACGTCGCCCACATCTGCCTACCGTACAACTCCATCCTTGGGTATCCAGCCTTGGCCAAGTTTATGGCAGTGACCCACCACAGCTACAACGTCCTCAAGATGCCAGGGAGTGGCGGCATCGTCACGGACCCCTGTTAGGAAAGAGATGTGCTGTGCCCCCTCGAGCGCGCCTACCAAGATGCAGCGGCCGAAGACCCCGACAACAAAGGCACCCTGTACCCTCCTGAGGCCATCCCCAAGAAGAAGAAGCAGCTACTCCACCCAGGGCCTCAGGAGAGCGGTGTTTCCAGCGGCACCACCTCAAGATCTGCGCCCACAGTAGGGGCGCCTCCCTCCCTCGCATAGGAAGGCACGCCTGGCGCCCTTCTCAGGTTGGGCTCAGGGGCTCTCTTCTGGAGGGCCTCTGACTTAGCCAACGTCGTGAGGGAGGCGCTCGGACACCATGTGGAGGCGTGCTTCACCGCACGCTTCCCTCAAGAGGGCACAAGGCGTGGAGGGCCTGGTGCTCAGGAGTTCATCACCAAGGCGACCCGGGAGCTTCAAGAGGCAAGGACCATACGCAGCGACCGCCGCCTACCACCCGGCGTGGCCCCCAATCCTGGCGAGGACGGCGGGCTGCGCGTCTGCGTCGACATTCCAGGGCTCAACAGGGCCACATCCCAAAGACGTTTCTGGCCTTCACGCATTGGACGGTGCGACGGTCCCCCTCAGAGCTATGTTCGCATGTCGTTTGGCCTGCTGAATACTGTTGTCACCTTCCAGCGCCACTTGCGGAGCATTCTGGCGGCTCAGGAGGCCAGGCACCACGCTGTCCTGGCGGAAATGGCGACAATTCTTAAGGAGCCACCTGGGCTCACGGAGCCTCCTGAGGCTCAGGACCCTGGCGGCTTGTGAGGAGCAACTTCTTCGGCACGCATCTTCGGCTACTCCAACCCTGCTCCGACTACGGTATCAGGTGACTCTTTCCCGTGCACTCAGTTCGGGGCACCACTCGGGCAGCATTATCCCTAGGTCGCATGGGCCTGTCCCTGCGATGTGTATCCTTTTGCATCTTTAGCTTACTCTGTTGGGAGCGCCCCTCGGGCTGCATCATCCCCAGGCCGCTCGGGTCCGTCCCGGTGGCATGTATCATTCTTGCATCTATCTGAGCTAACCTACCTCATTGCTCGAGTCATTTCATGATTATCACCTACTTATATGTTGCCCCTCGTGGCCACCCGCGTTGTTGACCGGGCTCCTGCTCATCCCGCAACGGGGCTACATGTGCTCGCACGGCGTTTGTGCTCAGGTCCGTCCCTGCAACACTGACAAACCTGAATCAGTCGAGCTCTGGCTCGCGGCACGTCCCGCGCATGTCACCTCACCAGGCCCTCAGTGCCTTCATCTTCTTGTGGAACGACCAGCGGCAGACCAGCAGACACGGTTGCAATCCGTGCTTCTCCCTCATGCTAACCTACAGGAATCTCTGGAGGCTGATGACGGGCGTGCAGGAATCTCCAGAGGCTGACAACGGGCGGCACCGCAGGCTCCTTCTATTTTTCACAAAATTCGCTTGCGCGTTAAAGGGGGGCTGAGCATCACGCCTCAAGGGCTCTCACTGGCTCTCCAGCCCTCAACCCCTAGCCTTGACCACGACATCGCGACCTAGCATACCAGCGGCTACTGAGCTCGCCCGAGGGCCAGGACCTGAGGACGCTGAGCACATAGGAGAGCATGAAAAAGAAAGGGAAGCTCATGCGGGCCTAACCCGGCTACACTACCACCACTAACGCACGAACCTGACGCTACATGAGGGATTGACCCATGATCGCTAAGATAAGTCACGCACTCAAGCCAGCCAAGCGCTGCGACATAGGATTTCCACCTCTAGCAGTCTTGCTGCAGCGACGCCGCCTTCCTCTCCAACCTGTCGGGACTTTCTTGCATGCTAAAGGGGACCTCTTGAGCATCGCGACTCAGGAGCTCTTACTGGACCTCGGGCCGTCACCTCGTGGCCTTGACCACGGCATCGCGACCTGGCATACCAGCGACGGCTGCAGCCTGCCTGGGAACTAGGACCTGTCGGAGTAGAGCACTAAGCTACCGCGAGGTTGGAAAGGGGGGACCGAGCCGAAGAAAGACACACAATCATGAATTTTCGTAATAAGTACGATATTGACAAAAGGCACTATTGACCCTTTACACACCCCCACGGGGTTCACCTCGTATCCGGAGTCTCGTAGGGCTCGGGAGAGTCGCTGGACTCCCAGGCACCATCGTAACTGTTGGAGGAACTGCCGGCAGGACCAAAGGTGGGGCCAGCGCCCGCCGTTGCGCCGTCCCGGTGACCCCCTCTAGCGTAGCATTCCAGGCGACGGCCTTCCTCATCGAAGATGAAGAACAACATGGAGGCGTCATCGTACTCGAAGTGGATGGCGAGTGCGCCATCCGTGTGGCAGGCGCGGGCAACCTCGCCCCACCTGCGGGTCATGAAGATCTTGCCCGGGGAAACGACCTCGACCTCTGCTCCCGTGCCGGGGTGTCGCACTCGGCGTGCTACAGCCACAGCTCGAGTGGCCCCCTCGGTGGCATGTCCTCAGCGAAGAACTGTGGGAATCGGATCCACGAGACCGGTGGCATCGCGCCCACACCACGAGTTCGTGCGAGGAGCCCTCAGCGTAAGTTCGCGGGGCGGCAGCGCGCACCGCCACAGCACGCCTGCCGCGGCCAAGGCGCGAGCGCCACGGGCCGTTGCCTCTCCCTCCGGAGCCTTGCGCCTTGGCGTACAAGGGCAGCGGGTAGTCGGGGGGAGGCCGCTCATGCCAAGACCTTGTCACCTCCAGCCTCATGATGACGCCGCGAGAGCGGGCGCGCCTCTTCTTCGGCGGGAGTGGCCCTAGCTCTTCATGGGGGGTCTTCCACTTCTCGATGGCGGAGAATCTCCAAATCGGCGCCATGAGTGTCGCAGGAAGGAGGAGGAGGAAGAAGCAGGCGGAATGGAGGAAGAGATGAGTGACGGGGGCTCCGCCCCCTCCTCATTTATAGCCAGAAGGAGGCCAGCCTCCGTCCTCCACGATCGCAGGTAATGATAGTTCTTCTTCTGCATGCAGCAGGGTCGCTTCAAGCCGAGCAGTACTCGAGGCAGCGTGGGGAAGCGGAGACGCCCACGCCCCGTCAGTCGCCACATGTCAATTAAGGCGGCAGGCGGTTGGGGCCCATGACGCTCCGCATTTGCCCTTTGGCTTCACCTCAAAGCCAAGTACGAGCGCGCCTTAGGCCCGGGGGCTACTGTCAGCGTCCTGGGAACGGGGGTACCCAAACTTGCCTGCCTATGGCCCAGGGCGTGGCTCCACCAACGGCCTGGTACAGCCCATCTTCAGCCGCAATCACCCAAGACCCTCGCGAGGGGCCAAGCCTCGCGAGGCAAACGACGCCAAGACCTCCTCAGGGGCGGCCTCGCTAGACTGACTCCCGACGAGCAGAGATATCTATGCAGGGGGCACCTCGCGAGGTTCGAGTGACGCGAGCCATGACGACCAAGGCCAAGAGAGTGCTAGCGGACGCAGAGTACCAGTTGCCTCTTTGGTGCTAAAGGGGCAAGCGCAAGCGAGGAGTCCCGAGGCGTCAGGCAAAGGTTTCCATATCGGTGTAATGAGACCAAGACCGGCAGGACGGCAGGATGGAGGTCACCACGGAGCCCATGGCGGCATCACCACCAGAGCCTTTGGCAGGCGAAGACCACCTTTGTAACGCCCCAGATGTAACTTGCCATATTTGTAATTCAACTCTTGCCATTTTCGGCATTGTGATATAATATTTCCTCCGTGGTTGGGTTTCCCTTTGTTTTGCATTTTTGTTCATGTCATGCATTTCTTATCATGTCATCATGTGCATTGCATTCGCATACGTGTTCGTCTCATGAATCCGAGCATTTTTCCCGTTGTCCGTTTTGCAATCCGGCGCTCCTATGTCCCCCGGCGTCCCCTTTTACATTTCTTCGTGAGCGGGTAATAAACTTTCTCGGATTGGACCGAGGTTTGTCATGCGGCCTCGGTATAGCACCGGTAGACCGCCTGTCAAGTTTCGGGTCAATCGGAGTTCGTTTGATACTCCAACGGTTAACCGGGTGACCGTGAAGGCCTCGTGTGTGTTGCAGCCCAACACCCCTTCAAAACAGCCCAATAACCCATCTAAGTCAGCCCCATGTCCTCCGCCGTTCGATCACGATCACGTGGCCGAAAACCGCTCTCCATTTGGAGCTTCCTAGCCCCCTCTACCTATAAATAGGCCTCCCCTCCTCCAAATCCGGGCAAAACACCCCTAACCCTAGCTCCCCGCGCCGGACACGTCCGGACGGCGCCGGGCGCGTCCGCCGCCACGCCCGCAGCCTATCGGACCTCACCACGTGTCCCCCGCGCCGGCTCCCACTTCCCCGCGCCGTCGGGCCCGCCGAGCCCGCGCCCGGCCCCCGCGGCCCGCTTGCCCGCGCCGCCGCACCCGCTGTCGCCCCGCTGCCGCGCGAGCAGCGCCCCGCGCCGCCCCGAGCGCCTCGCCGCCGTTCGCCCGAGCTCGCCGCTCCGCGCCGCCGCGCCCTTGCCGCCCGAGCTCGCCGCTCCGCGCCGCCGCCCCGCATCCCGCCGTGCGCCGCCGCCCTCTGCCTCCACCCCGCGCGCCCACGCCGCGCCGCCCTCGTCGCCGGAGCGCGCTGCCGCACCGCCGTCGCCGGGATCCGCCCCGCCTCGGGCCGCGCGCCCGCCGGAGCCCAGATCTGGATCCAGCCACCGGGGTTGACCTCTTCCCCCTCTGATTTTGTCTAAGTCCTCATATTATTGCATTATCTTCACATGTTCGTCATGCCATAACTTTCCATCCGTAGCTCCGCTTCGTGCGTATACTATGTCAAATTGTTCGACCCGAAGAGTACATCATTTCATTCCATTGCATCATTTTCATTTGAGGTCGTATTGATGGCCGAAATGCTGTTAGAAAGGGCTAGTTGATGTTAGTTTCTGGATTTTATCTGAACTTGCACTTTTGTTATTTTTGCCATGATTGATGTGTACCTCCTATGAAGTTGAGTCCTACATGACTTTTGTAATATGCCATGTTACCTTTCCAGAGAAATATGCCACGTATTTTTGTGTCCTTTGTGGTGACTAGCACAAGCATGCAAACTAGGGCACTTGATGTTGCTGATTTCAGAGACTTAGTATTTTCACCAAGTCCCTGACTGCTATTATTTTTATGCCATGTGTTCATGTTGTTTCCGAGAGATCTATGCATATTTTTAGCATGATCAGTAAGAGTGTTTTGAACTTGAGTACTTTCTATATCCATCCATGCCTGTGTTTGTATTTATGGAGTGACATATCTTGAGTCAATCGAGCTCTACTTTTGCTTCAAAATGTTGCTGCCAGATTGTTTACATGTTATTCGATTTTTCCAAGCTTGGTGTAGTTGATCTTTGCAAGCTATGATGTTATTCTGGCCATGTATAGATCTTATGCCATGTCTTCTTGATGGATGTATGCTTAGTTTATCATGCAATGCTCTGTAGTGAGTGCATCGAGCTCACGAACATGCCTACTTGTTATCTGTTTTTGACATGTCCAGTTTTCTGCTAAGACTGAAACCTATAACGAAACTTGCTTATTTGACATGGGTGGAATCATATTTTACGATCCTTTTTGTCTTATGGTCAGTAAGGGACTTTTGTCAAGCGCTTTGAGTAGATTCATGCCATGCCTTACTTTGCTATGTTCTGTTCCGGTAGCATGTTGTTTCATTGCTCTTAACATGTCATCCTGATGTTAGTTTCTGCTATGTTGATATTTTCACTAAGTCTGTGAACCTGTTATCTTTTGCACTTTTGCCATGCTTGTTTGAACCTGTTGTGATGTGATTTAGCTGTAGCTCAGTGTTCATCTTTTGTCGAGCATCTTGAGTAGATTACTGTTGTATGCTTTGTTGATATGTTTGGTTGCAGTAGCTTAATTTCTTGTTGCTTGCTAAGTAGCATCATGCTGTTAATGGCAGATTATCGTCATTCTTGTTTTGCTTGTCATTTGCAAACCGTGCATCCGATTCCGGTGATCTTTATATCGATTTCAACCGAAATCACCTCACCTATCCAGTGGAATACTTGGTTTGCCAAGATTATTCCTTGTTCATCCTTGTCCTTCCGGAGCATGCATATGCATTGCATATCACATCTCGCATATCATGCCATTTTTTGCATCATGTTGCTTGCGCATTGCATCGTGATTGATATTTGTCCCCTTTGCTTGTTTTCTTGCTTTGGGTAGAGCCAGGAGACGAGTACGTGAACGAGGAACGTATTGAGAACGCTTTCGAGGACCAAGCTTTCGACAACTCTGAGAACCTTGCAGGCAAGATGACCATACCCTCGAAATCACTTCTATCTTTGCTTGCTAGATGCTCGCTCTTTTGCTATGCCTATGTTGCGATACCTACCACTTGCTATATCATGCCACCCATATTGTCATGTCAGCCCCTAACCATCCATCTCCTAGCAAACCGTTGATTGGCTATGTTACCGCTTTGCTCAGCCCCTCTTATAGCGTTGCTAGTTGCAGGTGAAGATGAAGTTTGTTCCTTGTTGGAACATGGACTTGTTGTTCCTTGTTGGAACATGTTTACTTGTTGGGATATCACAATACCTCTTATTTAATTAATGCATCTATATACTTGGTAAAGGGTGGAAGGCTCGGCCTTATGCCTGGTGTTTTGCTCCACTCTTGCCACCCTAGTTTCCGTCATACCGGTGTTATGTTCCCGGATTTTGCGTTCCTTACACGGTTGGGTGATTTATGGGACCCCCTTGACAGTTTGCTTTGAATAAGACTCCTCCAGCAAGCCCCAACATTGGTTATACCATTCGACCACCTACCACCTTTTTCCCTTGGGTTTTCGCGAGCCCAAGGGTCATCTTTATTTTAGCCCCCCTCGGACCAGTGCTCCTCTAGGTGCTGGCCCGAACCGAGCCGCCTGCGGGGCCACCTCGGGGAAACTCGTTGCCTGGTTTTACTCATAGCCTGTCTCATCCGGATGTGCCCTGAGACCGAGATATGTGCAGCTCCTATCAGGATTTGTCGGCACAATCGGGCGGCTTTGCTGGACTTGTTTTATTACTGTCGAGATGTCTTGTAGTCCGGGATTCCGAGACTGATCGGGTCTTCCCGGTAGAAGGAATATCCTTCGTTAACCGTGAGAGCTTGTAATGGGCTAAGTTGGGACACCCCTGCAGGGTATTATCTTTCGAAAGCCGTGCCCGCGGTTATGAGGCAGATGGGAATTTGTTGATGTCCGGTTGTAGAAAACCCGAAGTTGACCTTAACTAAAACACATCAACTGCGTGTGTAACCGTGATGGTCTCTTCTCGGCGGGGTCCGGGAAGTGAACACGGTGTTGGAGTTATGTTTGACGTAGGTCGTTTCAGGATCACTTCTTGAGCACTTCTAGCTTCACGACCGTGCTTTGCCTTCTCTTCTCGCTCTCTTTTGCGTTGCAGCCACCATATATGCTAGTCGCTTGCTGCAGCTCCACCTCACTACCCTTTCCTACCTATAAGCTTAAATAGTCTTGATCTCGCGGGTGTGATATTGCTGAGTCCCCGTGACTCACAGATTCTACCACAACAGTTGCAGGTACCAACGATGCCAGTGCAGATGTCGCGACCGAGCTCACTTGGGAGTTCGACGAGGAACGTGGTCGTTACTATGTTTCTTTTCCAGATGATTAGTAGTGGAGCCCAGTTGGGGTGATCCGGGGATCTATGTAGCATTTGGGGTAGTCTTCTTTCATTTTGGTACCGTAGTCGGACCCTGTGTGTAATTTGAATGATGGATGTTTATTTATGTATTGTGTGAAGTGGCGACTGTAAGCCAACTATGTATCTTTTTCCCTTTATGCATTACATGGGTTGTGTGAAGATTACCTCACTTGCGACATTGCTTTGAATGCGGTTATGCCTCTAAGTCGTGCCTCGACACGTGGGAGATATAGCCGCATCGAGGGCGTTACAAGTTGGTATCAGAGCCTTTCCCCGACCTTAGGAGCCCCCACTGTTTGATCGTCATTAGTGGCCGAGTTGTGTCTAGAAAAATGTTTTGAGTCATTTAGGAATTATATATCGGAGAGTTTAGGAATTCTTTTTTACTTCCCAGTCTCCTCATCGCTCTGGTAAGGCATCCTGACGTAGAGTTTTGACTCTTCTCTTCTCAAATTTCACTAAAAAAAATTTAGGATCACGCGGGTATCTTAGAATCGTTCCGATGGGTTTATGATGACAACATTGTCTTGGTTGCCTCCCGTCAGCAGGGGTTTTAGAGGAGGTGTCCCGGGGAGTTGAGCTCCGAGGTGTTGTCGTCATAATTTTATCGTTGCGGTTTTGTAATACCTGAGTTTAGTACGCCGACATCGAAAATCTCTTTTGTACAGTTGTTGGTGAGATAACCCTGATAGCCCAGTACTGAGGCGAGTGCGGGAGTATCGCCATGACTTGTATAACGGATGATTTTCGAAGGTTGGAGGTAGATGATTTCCGAGGATTTCTTGGTTATGTGTTGAAGGATGGATACAGCTGGATCTAGGTATTGTTAGTTTGGGTGATATATTTTGTGTCCCCTGTATCCCCAACATCTGATTGCATAACCGGAAAGTTTCGGGAGTTTATAAGTGGGAATTCTTGTAGCTCTAGTATTTCTTCCGCAGATATTTGGTTTGTGATTGGGTAATCCTTACCAAGTATTTGTTCACATCCGTACCTTGTTGATTTTATTCCTTACCTTCTTCTAAGTGGCTTCTCAGCTTATGGAAGTGTGATGCTTTACTTTGGAATTCATTCGTTCATTCTCGTTCGGATGTTTATTGTGAAGACTATATGTTGCAATTTCGTTCCTTTGAATCAGCTTCAATATATATCTGTCAAGATGCTAATGGATGTCACCCTCTTCAGGATGGCTCCGCCAACGCGTCAGAATCCGGAACGCAATGAAGGAAGTCAGGCTAACCCTCCGCCACCACCTCCGCCTCCGGAGGCATGGCAAGCCCTGATGACTGCCACAAATGCCAACGCTCAGATTCTGATTCAGCTCTTGCAAGATCGCAACCAAGGGCAAGCTAATCAAGAGAATCAAGGCCAAGGCAACAATCAGCCGCACTTCGCTTCACTCAACCAGTTCCTTGCTAATCAGCCAAAGACCTTCAGCTACTGTGTCGAGGCCACAGACGCAGATGATTGGCTCGTGGACATCAGCAAGCATTTCGAGTGCAGTAATGTCAGACCTGAGGACTTTGTCAAGTTTGCCTCTTTTCAACTCAAAGATCAAGCTGCTGAGTGGTTCCAGCAATACAAAGATTCCAGAGGAGGTCGTGTGATTACCTGGCATGATTTCCGTCGTGACTTCAAAGCTCCCCACATTCCAGAAAGTGTTGTTGAGCTTAAGCGTGAGGAATTCCGCAATCTCAAGCAAGGCACCATGTCTGTCTATCAATACAACACTCAGTTCCAGAAGCTCTCTCGTTTTGCGAGGCAAGACATCCCTGATGAGAAGAGTATGATCTACCAATTCAGGCGTGGTCTCAGAGAAGATCTGCAACTTGCTCTAGTGCTTTTCGAGCCATTAAAGTATGATGAATTCTACAACATGGCGCTGAAACAAGAAGCTGCTCAGCTCAAGTGTGAGGCTTCTAAGAAGAGAGTCAGAGACGCAGTTCAGTCTTCTTCTTCCTCACTTGTGGCAGCTAAGCAACAGATGTTCTGGTTGCCTCCTCCTCCTCCGTTCCGTCAGCCTTATCAGCAGAAGAACTCAAGTGGTCGTGGATCTTCCCACCCACCCAACCCTGGCTATCAGAACAAGTCTCAGAACCAAGCTCCAAGGCCAAGTGCTCCTTACCATCGTCCGCTCTCAGAGGTGACTTGTAACAAATGTCAGCAGAAGGGTCACTATGCGAACAAGTGCTTCAACCAAAGGCGCCTTCCGCCTCCTCCTCCTGTGAAATCTTCCAGTAATGCAGTGGTCAAGCATAATCCTAAGTCTGCAAAGGTGAACATGTTGAATGCAGCTCAAGCAGAGGATTCTTCTAAAGAGATCATGGGTAACCTTCCTGTTAATGATATTCCTGCAAAAGTCTTATTTGATACCGGTGCATCGCATTCTTTCATGTCATATCCTTTTGCATCGAAGCACAATTTTGACACAGAGGCGTTACCTAAAGCTTTGCCAGTGGTTTCCCCGGCTAAACGTTTGAGATCTACCATGTGCGTTCCGAATGTCGGTATCAAGATGGGTGACTATATATTTCTGGCTAAACCAATTGTTCTTGGTGACTCTGATATTGATCTTATTCTTGGGATGGACTGGCTTTCTAAGCACAAGGCTCAGCTTGATTGTGCTTCCAGGGAAATTCAATTGACTCACTCTTCTAATGATGTGATCATCTATGCCTCTCGTGATGATACCATTCGGTTGTTTTCTCTCAATGAGAAGGATGAATTGGAGGCTATCTCTCAGATTCCAGTCGTTTGTGAGTACCAAGATGTCTTTCCAGAAGAGCTTCCGGGTATGCCTCCCCGCCGGCCAGTTGAATTCGTTATTGATCTTGAGCCTGGCACGGAACCCGTTTGCAAGCGTCCTTACAAGCTTGGACCAGATGAGCTCAAGGAATTGAAGAAACAACTCGATGAACAAGAGCGTCTGGGTCTGATCAGACCGAGTTCTTCTCCTTGGGGTTGTGGTGTTCTTTTTGTCAAGAAGAAAGATGGCACGGACCGACTTTGCGTCGATTACCGTCCATTGAACAAGAAGACTATCAAGAACAAGTACCCACTTCCCAACATCAATGAGCTATTCGAGCAACTTAAAGGTGCTAAGGTGTTCTCCAAGCTTGACCTTCGTATGGGTTATCATCAGATTCGCATTCGTGAAGAAGATATTCCAAAGACAGCATTCAGAACAAGCTTTGGTTCTTATGAATATATTGTCATGTCTTTCGGCCTTGTCAATGCTCCTCCATATTTCACTCGCTTGATGAATTTCATTTTCAACCCCTACATCAACGAATTTTTCTTGGTCTATCTCGATGATATTTTGGTTTTCTCCAAGAATAAGAAGGATCACGCCAAACATTTGCGATTGGTGCTCGACAAGCTCAGAGAGTATCAATTATATGCGAAGTTCTCCAAATGTGAATTCTGGCTTGATGAAGTTCTTTATCTTGGTCATATCATCTCTGCCAAGGGCATTGCTATTAATCCAGAGAGGGTGTCTGCAGTTTTGAATTGGCAACCTCCTCAGAATGTCAAGCAGCTTCGCAGTTTTCTTGGACTTGCAAGCTATTGCCGAAGATTTGTTGAGAATTTCTCCAAGATTGCAAAGCCTCTTTCCAACCTCCTCCAGAAGCATGTGAAATATGTCTGGTCTCCTGAGTGTCACGTTGCTTTCAACACTCTCAAAGAGAAACTCGTCACTGCTCCAGTTCTGACTCCTCCTGACGAAGCCAAACCTTATGAAGTATTCTGTGATGCTTCTCTTCAGGGCCTCGGTGCCGTCTTAATGCAAGAGAAGAAGGTTGTGGCCTATACCTCTCGCCAGTTGAAGCCCAACGAAAGGAACTACCCCACTCACGATCTTGAGTTGGCGGCAGTTGTCCACGCTCTAATAACATGGAGACATCTCCTGTTGGGAAGGAAAGTGGACATATTCACCGACCACAAGAGTCTCAAGTACATCTTCACTCAGCCTCACCTCAACCTCAGGCAAACTCGATGGGTCGAAATGATTCAAGAGTATAATCCGAGTATTGAAAATACTCCAGGCAAGGCTAATGTGATTGCAGACGCTTTGAGCAGGAAGGCTTACTGCAACAGCTTAATCCTCAAGCCCTTTCAACCGGATCTCTGTGAGGCTTTCCGCAAGTTGAATCTCCAAGTTGTCCCTCAAGGTTTTCTTGCCAACCTCATCGTCTCTCCTACCTTGGAAGATCAAATTCGTGAGGCACAACTGTTGGATACCATGGTGAAGAAGGTGAAACGTGGTATTGACAAGGGCATTTCCAAATACAAGTGCTATCGAGTTGATGACAGCGATACTCTTTTTTTCGAGGACCGGATTGTGGTTCCAAAGGGAGATCTTCGTAAAGTCATTATGAACGAAGAGCACAACTCTCTTCTGTCAATTCATCCTGGAAGTACAAACATGTACCATGACCTCAAGCAGTCGTATTGGTGGACTCGAATGAAACGAGAGATTGCTCAATTCGTGAATGAATGTGATGTATGCAGAAGGGTGAAAGCAGAACACCAATGACCAACTGGTCTTCTCCAACCTCTTGCTATTCCTGAATGGAAGTTTGATCATATTGAAATGGACTTCGTGACTGGTTTTCCTAAGTCCAAGCGTGGAAATGATGCTATCTTCATCGTCATCGACAAGCTCACCAAAGTGACTCATTTTCTTCCTATCAAAGAGTCTATCACAGCAGCGCAACTGGCAGAGCTCTACACCTCCAGAATTGTCTCCTTGCATGGCATTCCACAATTGATCTCTTTAGACCGTGGCAGCATCTTTACCTCCAAGTTTTGGGATTCTTTTCAGAAGGCCATGGGCACAAATATTCGCTTCAGCACAGCTTTCCACCCTCAAACTAGTGGACAAGTCGAGCGTGTCAACCAGATTCTTGAAGATATGCTCAGAGCTTGTGTTATCTCTTTCGGCATGAAGTGGGAGGATTGTCTTCCTTATGCTGAGTTCTCTTACAACAACAGTTTTCAAGCCAGTTCGGGCAAAGCCCCATTCGAGATCCTCTATGGCAGAAAGTGTCGTACTCCTCTCAACTGGTCTGAAACCGGTGAACGCCAATTGCTCGGCAATGATTTGATCTTAGAGGCTGAGGCAATGTGCAAGGTGATTCGTGAGAACCTCAAAGCCACGCAGTCGCGCCAAAAGAGCTATTACGACAGCAAACACCGAGATTTGGCATTCGAGATCGGAGACCATGTCTACCTCCGCGTCTCTCCAATGAAAGTAACTCGTCGCTTTTGTATCAAGGGGAAACTTGCCCCTAGATACGTCGGTCCTTTCAAGATCATCGGCAAGCGAGGCGATCTCGCCTATCAACTTGAGCTTCCCGCCAACTTTGCAAATGTGCACGATGTCTTCCACGTGTCACAGCTTCGCAAGTACTTCAAGACGCCTGAGCGCACCATCAACTTCGAAGAGATTGATCTTCAAGAAGATTTGTCCTATCATGAGCACCCCGTTGCTATTCTTGAAACAACTGAGCGCAAGACTCGCAACAAGTCAATCAAATTCCTGAAAGTGAAATGGTCACACCATTCAGACCGAGAAGCCACATGGGAGCGCGAGGACCACCTACGTTCCGAGTACCCGGAGTTCTTTCAGTCCTAGATCTCGGGATGAGATCCTCTCGTAGTGGTGGAGTGTTGTAACGCCCCAGATGTAACTTGCCATATTTGTAATTCAACTCTTGCCATTTTCGGCATTGTGATATAATATTTCCTCCGTGGTTGGGTTTCCCTTCGTTTTGCACTTTTGTTCATGTCATGCATTTCTTATCATGTCATCATGTGCATTGCATTCGCATACGTGTTCGTCTCATGAATCCGAGCATTTTTCCCGTTGTCCGTTTCGCAATCCGGCGCTCCTATGTCCCCCGGCGTCCCCTTTTACATTTCTTCGTGAGCGGGTATTAAACTTTCTTGGATTGGACCGAGGTTTGTCATGCGGCCTCGGTATAGCACCGGTAGACCGCCTGTCAAGTTTCGGGTCAATCGGAGTTCGTTTGATACTCCAACGGTTAACCGGGTGACCGTGAAGGCCTCGTGTGTGTTGCAGCCCAACACCCCTTCAAAACAGCCCAATAACCCATCTAAGTCAGCCCCATGTCCTCCGCCGTTCGATCACGATCGCGTGGCCGAAAACCGCTCTCCATTTGGAGCTTCCTAGCCCCCTCTACCTATAAATAGGCCTCCCCTCCTCCAAATCCGGGCAAAACACCCCTAACCCTAGCTCCCCGCGCCTCTCCCCACGCCAGACACGTCCGGACGGCGCCAAACGCGTCCGCCGCCGCGCCCGCAGCCTATCGGACCTCGCCACGTGTCCCCAGCGCCGGCTCCCACTTCCCCGCGCCGCCGGGCCCGCCGAGCCCGCGCCCGGCCCCCGCGGCCCGCTTGCCCGCGCCGCCGCACCCGTTGTCGCCCCGCTGCCGCGCGAGCAGCGCCCCGCGCCGCCCCGAGCGCCTCGCCGCCGTTCGCCCGAGCTCGCCGCTCCGCGCCGCCGCCCCGCATCCCGCCGTGCGCCGCCGCCCTCTGCCTCCACCCCGCGCGCCCACGCCGCGCCGCCCTCGTCGCCGGAGCGCGCTGCCGCACCGCCGTCGCCGGGATCCGCCCCGCCTCGGGCCGCGCGCCCGCCGGAGCCCAGATCTGGATCCAGCCACCGGGGTTGACCTCTTCCCCCTCTGATTTTGTCTAAGTCCTCATATTATTGCATTATCTTCACATGTTCGTCATGCCATAACTTTGTATCCGTAGCTTCGTTTCGTGCGTATAATATGTCAAATTGTTCGCCGCGAAGAGTACATCATTTCATTCTATTGCATCATTTTCATTTAAGGACTTATTGATGGCCGAAATGCTGTTAGAAGAGGGCTAGCTGATGTTAGTTTCTGGATTTTATCTGAACTTGCACTTTTGTTATTTTTGCCATGATTGATGTGTACCTCCTATGAAGTTGAGTCCTACATGAGTTTTGTAATATACCATGTTACCTTTCCAGCGAATTATGCGATGTATTTTTGTGACCTTTGTGGTGACTAGCACAAGCATGCAAACTAGGGCACTTGATGTTGCTGATTTCAGAGACTTAGTATTTTCACCAAGTCCCTGACTGCTATTATTTTTATGCCATGTGTTCATGTTGTTTCCGAGAGATCTATGCATATTTTTAGCATGATCAGTAAGAGTGTTTTGAACTTGAGTACTTTCTTTATCCATCCATGCCTGTGTTTGTATTTATGGAGCGCCATATCTTGAGTCAATCGAGCTCTACTTTTGCTTCAAAATGTTGCTGCCAGATTGTTTACATGTTATTCGATTATTGCAAGCTTGGTGTAGTTGATCTTTGTAAGCTATGATGTTATTATTGCCATGTATAGATACTATGCCATGTCTTCTTGATGGATGTATGCTTATTTTATCATGCAATGCTCTGTAGTGAGTGCATCGAGCTCACGAACATGCCTACTTGTTATCTGTTTTTGACATGTCCAATTTTCTGCTAAGTCTGAAACCTGTAACGAAACTTGCTTATTTGACATAGGTGTAATCATATTTTCTGATCCTTTTTGGCTTATGGTCAGTAAGGGACTTTTGTCAAGAGCTATTAGTAGATTCATGCCGTGCCTTACTTTGCTATGTTCTGTTCCCGTAGCATGTTGTTTAATTGCTCTTAACATGTCATCCTGATGTTAGTCATGCTTGTTTGAACCTGTTGTGATGTGATTTAGCCGTAGCTCAGTGTTCATCTTTTGTCGAGCATCTTGAGTAGATTACTGTCGTATGCTTTTTTGATATGTTTGCGTGCAGTAGCTTAATTTCTCGTTGCTTGCTAAGTAGCATCATGCTGTTAATGGCAGATTATCGTCATTCTTGTTTTGCTTGTCATTTGCAAACCGTGCATCCGATTCCGGTGATCTTTATATCGATTTCAACCGAAATCACCTCACCTATCCAGTGGCATACTTGGTTTGCCAAGATTATTCCTTGTTCATCCTTGTCCTTCCGGAGCATGCATATGCATTGCATATCACATCTCGCATATCATGCCATGTTTTGCATCATGTTGCTTGCGCATTGCATCGTGATTGATATTTGTCCCCTTTGCTTGTGTTCTTGCTTTGGGTAGAGCCGGGAGACGAGTACGTGAACGAGGAACCTGTTGAGAACGTTTTCGAGGACAAAGCTTTCGACAACTCTGAGAACCTTGCAGGCAAGATGACCATACCCTCGAAATCACTTCTATCTTTGTTTGCTAGATGCTCGCTCTTTTGCTATGCCTATGCTGCGATACCTACCACTTGCTATATCATGCCACCCATATTGCCATGTCAGCCCCTAACCATCCATGTCCTAGCAAATCGTTGATTGGCTATGTTACCGCTTTGCTCAGCCCCTCTTATAGCGTTGCTAGTTGCAGGTGAAGATGAAGTTTGTTCCTTGTTGGAACATGGACTTGTTGTTCCTTGTTGGAACATGTTTACTTGTTGGGATATCACAATACCTCTTATTTAATTAATGCATCTATATACTTGGTAAAGGGTGGAAGGCTCGGCCTTATGCATGGTGTTTTGTTCCACTCTTGCCACCCTAGTTTCCGTCATACCGGTGTTGTGTTCCCGGATTTTGCGTTCCTTACACGGTTGGGTGATTTATGGGACCCCCTTGACAGTTCGCTTTGAATAAGACTCCTCCAGCAAGCCCCAACATTGGTTTTACCATTCGACCACCTACCACCTTTTTCCCTTGGGTTTTCGCGAGCCCAAGGGTCATCTTTATTTTAGCCCCCCTCGGACCAGTGCTCCTCTAGGTGCTGGCCCGAACCGAGCCGCCTGCGGGGCCACCTCGGGGAAACTCGTTGCCTGGTTTTACTCGTAGCCTGTCTCATCCGGATGTGCCCTGAGACCGAGATATGTGCAGCTCCTATCAGGATTTGTCGGCACAATCGGGCGGCTTTGTTGGAATTGTTTTATTACTGTCGAGATGTCTTGTAGTCCGGGATTCCGAGACTGATCGGGTCTTCCCGGTAGAAGGAATATCCTTTGTTGACCGTGAGAGCTTATAATGGGCTAAGTTGGGACACCCCTGCAGGGTATTATCTTTCGAAAGCCGTGCCCGCGGTTATGAGGCAGATGGGAATTTGTTGATGTCCTGTTGTAGAAAACCCGAAGTTGACCTTAACTAAAACACATCAACTGCGTGTGTAACCGTGATGGTCTCTTCTCGGCGGGGTCCGGGAAGTGAACATGGTGTTGGAGTTCTGTTTGACGTAGGTCGTTTCAGGATCACTTCTTGATCACTTCTAGCTTCACGACCGTGCTTTGCCTTCTCTTCTCGCTCTCTTTTGTGTTGCAGCCACCATATATGCTAGTCGCTTGCTGCAGCTCCACCTCACTACTCTTTCCTACCTAGAGCTTAAATAGTCTTGATCTCGCGGGTGTGAGATTACTGAGTCCCCGTGACTCACAGATTCTACCACAACAGTTGCAGGTACCAACGATGCCAGTGCAGATGTCGCGACCGAGCTCACTTGGGAGTTCGACGAGGAACGTGGTCGTTACTATGTTTCTTTTCCAGATGATCAGTAGTGGAGCCCAGTTGGGGTGATCCGGGGATCTATGTAGCATTTGGGGTAGTCTTCTTTCATTTTGGTACCGTAGTCGGACCCTGTGTGTAATTTGAATGATGGATGTTTATTTATGTATTGTGTGAAGTGGCGACTGTAAGCCAACTATGTATCTTTTTCCCTTTATGCATTACATGGGTTGTGTGAATATTACCTCACTTGCGACATTGCTTTCAATGCGGTTATGCCTCTAAGTCGTGCCTCGACACGTGGGAGATATAGCCGCATCGAGAGCGTTACAACCTTTGTCAGGATAGCTTGTACTAGTTGTCTCCCTTCAAAATTGTCCGTTGTGGGATCCCTTCCCGCCTAAACATTTGGGAAGAGGACCCGGGCCTCTATAAATAGGACTAGCCACCACCCTAGCAAGGGGACGGATCATTCAGACCATCCTCACACACACACAAGCTCACCCAGCTCAAGAACGCCTCTGCTCAGGAGGCTGTTCATCCCTTGTACGTGTTCATCCTCAGCCTACGAGGCAATCCACCACACCACATTGGAGTAGGGTATTCACCACAATGGTGGCCCGAACCAGTATAAACTCTTGCGTCTCTTGTTCCTTGGGTTCGGCGAGCTAGGCTTTGAGATCGTTGCGAGAGCGAGCTAGGGAGAGAGAGAGAGAGAGATCTCCGTGCACACCCCAGTGTTCGAACCTCAAGGGTTTGCCGGAACCCGTAATTCAACAAAGATCTCGATTCGTCTGTGCTTATTTCACTGCATTGCAGGCACTAATCAAATGTACTTTTTGTGGCCACCAACTAGTCACGGAGGAGGATTATTGATACGTCTCCAACGTATCTATAATTCTTTATTGTTCCATGCTATTATATTATTTGTTTTGGATGTTTAATGGGCTTTAATATGCTATTTTATATTATTTTTGGGACTAACCTATTAACCGAAGGCTCAGTGCCAGTTGCTGTTTTTTTGCCTATTTCAGTGTTTCGCAGAAAAGGAATATCAAACGGAATCCAAACGGAACGAAACCTTCGCGAGGGTCTATTTTTGAACAAACGCAATCCAGGAGACTTGGAGTGGACATCAAGGAAGAAACAAGGCGGCCACGAGGTAGGAGGGCGCGCCCAGGGGGTTAGACACGCCCCCCACCCTCGTGGGCCCCTCGTAGCTGCACCGACCTACTTCTTTCGCATATATATACTCTTATACCCTGAAAATATCCAGGGGAGCCACGAAACTACTTTTCCACTGCCGCAACCTTCTGTACCCGTGAGATCCCATCTTGGGGCCTTTTCCGGCGATCTGCCGGGGGGGATTAGATCACAGAGGGCTTCTACATCAACACCATAGCCTCTCCGATGATGTGTGAGTAGTTTACCACAGACCTTCGGGTCCATAGTTATTAGCTAGATGGCTTCTTCTCTCTCTTTGGATCTCAGTACAAAGTTCTCCTCGATCTTCTTGGAGATCTATTCAATGTAATTCTTTTGCGGTGTGTTTGTCAAGATCCAATGAATTGATATATGCATGATTTGGTATCTTTGCAAGTCTCGAATTATCGGTTTAGTTTGGCCTACTAGATTAATCTTTCTTGCAATGGGAGAAGTGCTTAGCTTCGGGTTCAATCTTGCGGTGTCCTTTCCCAGTGACAGCAGGGGCAGCAAGGCACGTATTGTATTGTTGCCATCGAGGATAAAAAGATGGAGTTTATATCATATTGCTTGAGTTTATCCCTCTACATTATGTCATCTTGCCTAATGTGTTACTCTGTTCTTATGAATTTAATACTCTAGATGCATGCTGGATAGCGGTCGATGTGTGGAGTAATAGTAGTAGATGCAGAATCGTTTCGGTCACTTGACACGGATGTGATGCCTATGTTCATGATCATGCCTAGATATTCTCATAACTATGCACTTTTCTATCAATTGCTCGGCAGTAATTTGTTCACCCACCGTAAATTATGCTATCTTGAGAGAAGGCACTAATGAAACCTATGGCCCCCGGGTCTACTTTACATCATATAAGTTTCCGATCTATAATTCTAGTTTACTATTTATTTTTGCAATCTTTACTTTCCAATCTATACAACAAAAATACCAAAAATATTTATTTTATTATCTTTATCAGATCTCACTTTTGCAAGTGGCCGTGAAGGGATTGACAACCCCTTTATCGCGTTGGTTGTAAGGTTCTTGATTGTTTGTGCAGGTTGTCGGAGTAATAGGCCACGGGTAGGCCAACCCGAGCCCTAAGCCTTTCAAGACATCGGGCAAGCTGCGCCCCTCAAGATCCTAGGGCGAAGAGCTGCCTTCTGAGAGTCGGCGGCAAGGCCGCCGACATCCCCCTCGTGGCCGAGTCCCAAGGACGACTTCAAGATGAGCCGACTCCCAACTGGCGGCTTCCAGAGAAGCCGGCCCTGGGGAGTCGGCCCGCGACTCCAACCACCCCATGCCCTCGTAAGGAGGGACGGGACGAGGTGTGGCCACAGTAAGGCCCACTCCCGCCCCCTTTTCCATGGGCAGGCATGGCCACAGTGCGCGGTACCGAGGAGATCTCCGTCCGGCGTGGCACTGTTGCCATTCCAGCCTTGACATCAGCCCCAGTGGGCGGAACCCTGTGCCCACGATGGCCTGTCTGTACGACCCAGAGATGGCAGGTCCCACCAGTCAGCGGGGGTCCAGAAGACAGCAAGAGTGCCACCAGTCGGACCCGGTGGGAGTTGGCCCCCAGGAGTCGGCTAGCCCCTCCCATGGGCCCCGCACGCCATTAACCAGACAAGACGGAGAATGGCAACAGTGATCGCCCGTCAGGCGGCGTACTGTTGCCATGACCCCACGACCAAGCCCGCGTCATTAGAAGCACGACTACAGTACTACGCAACCGTCAAGACCCGCCCGCGGCGGAGATGGCCTGTCGGCTCCATACCGAGCCAGCCGGCGGGGCCCACCAGTCGGTAGGCCCCAGCAGTCGGCGGAGAAGACGGCGGCCTGAGAGACAGACGGCTGGGACCCGCGCCCAGCCGGGTTACCATTGTACCCCTGGGGGGTAGGCCTATATAAACCCCCCCATGGCACCCATGCAAAGGGTTCGAATCCATTAGCACTAGACCAGATCATATAGGAAGGAGAGAGCTAGCCTTGCCCTCTCCTACCTCCAGGAAACAGCTCAAGGAGCAACCCTGTACACACTTTGCCATAGTGATCATGCGGAGACCCCGCAGAGCAGCAGTAGGGGTGTTATCTCCACGGAGAGCCCTGAAGCTGGGTAAGATTCGCTGGCGTGCATGTCTTCGCCTCATCCCGTTTCCAGGCACCGGCGATGTTCTACTCGCCCCCACCATGATAAGCCATCCATTGGCATATGTCGCACCCAACCCCCGACATTTGGCGCCCACCATGGGGCGAGGTGCACCGTCGTCCGGAGACCTGCTCTGGACGGGAACCCTTTTCCTCCCTCGCGAGCGCAGTAAGCCCGGCACGCTAGACAGAGTCTGCGCCGACGCGCTGCACGGCGCCGAGATCGCCTGCGCAGCCAGCTGCCTCGCCGAACTTGTCAGCGAGGTCCGCCTCTCCGACGAGCCTGCATCCGACGCAGGCACGGGAGGCCCCGAGATCCTCCTCGCGGGCCTCCTTGACCAACTCCACGTCGCCGGCGAGCCTGCCATGGACTTGGAGTCCGTAGGCTCCACCGACCCGATTCTGGTCGACTCCGACACCGCGTCGCTCGACGCGTTCCCCATGAACGTGGTGGTCTATGACGAACCGCTCCCTCGCGCGGAGAGCCGCAGAAGCACCGTCACAGAGGTGCTCGTCATCGATCATGGCGAGCACTCCAGCGGAGGGGCTCACGACCCGCTCGATGCGGCGCTACAAGACCTAACCACGCCCATTCCCGAAGACGCCGACGCTGAGACGCTGGAGGCACGCCGCCTCCAGCTCGTCGAAGGCGCGAAGAAGCTGGCCAGCATGAGGCGTCTGTCAGAGGCCTACCAGCGTGAGATGGATCGCGCTGTGGGCGGCTCGCCGGCTCCGACTGGGCCTAGCCGCCTTGGCGGTCCAGCAGCGTGGCGTTGCCATCGCCAACCTGTTCGGGGCAAATCACCCCGTATACGCCACGCCTGCGGAGAACATCCGAGCCGCCCAGGCGGCGGCTGACGAGCTGGACAATTCCGAGGGCGAAGAGCGTCACCTGATGACGGAGCACGTCCAGCGGCTCCTCGACGCGGCTGCCGAGCAAAACGTGGCCGGCTGCCGCACAAATGCGCCGCGACGGCAGAATGACGACCCGCCTCCCCGCCGAGACCAAGGTGCGACGTCACAGACGCCGACTGGTGGGGGCCGCGGAAGAAAAGATAAGGAGCCGGCTGCCAGCCGCAGTCGGACACACATCACCATCGAACGTGATCAAGACGGCCACCCAAGAGCAGTGGAACGGCGGGACGACTGTCCGCCTCCTCCGCCTCGCAAGGAAAGGCGAGTCTCCCCACCGCCTGTTGAACATCCAACTCTCGGCGACCGCCTTGGCCGTCGAGAGGGAGTCAGAGAAAACGACGCCCGCCATCGGATCGACCGACTTCACCGATCCCTGGCGCTGGAAGAAGAAGACGAGTTGGGTCCGCCCTGTTTCGGACCCCGCATCCGAGATGAGCCCTTTCCCAGAGGGTTCACACTCCCCCGATATACGCACAAGTACACCGGCTCCGTGAAGCCGGAAGACTGGTTGGTTGACTACTCCACGGCCGTCAACATAGCGAACGGCAACAAGCGTGTTGCCGTAAAATATGTTCCGCTCATGCTCCAGGGCACGGCCCGGACATGGTTGAACAGCCTGAAGCCCCACAGCATCAACAGCTGGGTCGACTACACCGATGCCTTCGTCCGCAATTTCACAAGCACATACAAGCGACCTCCGAAGCCTCGCCAGCTTTCCCTTTGCGTACAAGGCCCCAACGAGTCACCCGCGACTACCTCACGCGTTGGGCCGAGCTTTGGAACTCCTGCGAGGGCGTGCACGAGGTGCAGGCAATCGAGTACTTCACCGCCGGATGCAGAGAAGGCACCCTCCTCAAGCACAATCTCCTCTGTGACGAGCCAGAAACCCTCGACGAGCTGCTGATCATAGCAGACAAGTACGTCATAGCCGACTCCTCCATGAAGGCGGAGATTCAAGTCAGTGCGACTGGCAAAGTGGCTCCTCAGGCTCCTAGAACTCCGGCTGGTGACACCAATCGGCGACAGCAGCAGAGCGACCACAAGCGCAAGGCCCCACAGCCAGCTTCCAGCAGCCGACAAGTGGCAACGGTCGAAGACCAGCCGCCGGAGGGGCAGCCTCTGCCAAAGCGGCAAAAGGGTGGCAAGCCCAACTGGTTGTCGGCTTTCTCCTACGAGCAGACTCTTGATGGCCCTTGCAAGTTCCATAGCGGCGCGAAGCCGTCTAACCACACCACCCAGAAGTGCCACTGGCTCACCAGGATCGCCAAGGGAGACGGCCTCCTGCCTCCCGCACCTGCTGGGCAGCCGCCTCCGCCTCTGCCCCAGCAGCCGGCTGTCAGGCCAGTCGGTGCAGTACAAGATGAGTACCCAGAAGAGCACGGAGCCTATGTGGTGTTCACCAGCGTGGCTGATGATCGACGCAGCAGGCGGCAGCAGCAGCAAGAAGTGAACGCAGTAGCATCAGACACAACGGAGCTCATGCACTGGTCCGAGAAGCCTATCAGCTGGAGCAGGGCTGATCACCCAGAGGTGATGCCGAGTCCAGGATCCTACGCCTTGGTCTTGGAGGCCACCTTTGCAACAGATAAAAGAGCGGCTCGCTTCTCGCGAGTGCTAATAGACGGAGGCAGCAGCATCAACATCCTGTACAAGGACACCATGGAGAGGTTAGGAATCAAGCAAAGACAGCTTCAGAGCAGCCGGACTGTATTCCATGGCATAGTTCCCGGCCTTTCCTGTTCACCCATCGGCAAGATCCTGATAGATGTCCTCTTGGAGACAAAGATCACTTCCGCCGAGAGCCGGTTTGGTTTGAAGTGGTGGACCTCGAGAGCCCATACCATGCGCTGCTTGGCCGACCTGCTTTGGCCAAGTTCATGGCGGTTCCCCACTATGCCTACCTCAAGATGAAGATGCTGAGTTCCAAGGGGATTCCGACCATAGCCAGCGACTACAGAAAGTTGTCCGCCTGTGCGGCTGAAAGCAGTCGGCTAGCCGAGTCCCTAGTGATTGCAGCTGAGAAGCGGCTCCTTAATCGGGTTGTGGCGATGGCCGACAAACGGCCGGAGATGTCTCCCAACCCTAAGGAGTCGGAGGCTGAGGGTTCGTTCAAGCCAGCCAAAGAGACGAAGAAGATACCCTTGGACCCGGAGCACCCAGAGAGGTACGATGTCATAGGTGCAAACCTCGACAGCAAATAGGAAGGCGAGCTCGTCGATTTCCTCCGTGAGAATCGGGACATCTTCGCATGGTCCCCTAAAGACATGCCAGGTGTACCGACCGAATTCGCCGAGCACAAGTTACATGTCCGATCTGATGTGAAGCCCGTCAGGCAGCCCTTGCACCGCCTATCAGAAGAAAAGAGAAGAGTTGTAGGAGAAGAGATACCCCGACTCCTAGCAGCCGGCTTCATTATGGAAGTATTTTTTCCAGAATGGCTAGCAAACCCAGTCCTGGTGCTGAAGAAGAACAAGCAGTGGCGGATGTGTATTGACTACACGAGCCTCAACAAAGCTTGCCCCAAGGACCCATTTGCTCTGCCGAGAATTGATCAGATAATAGACTCCACAGCCGGATGCGAGCTGTCGAGCTTCTTAGATGCATATTCAGGATATCACCAGATCAAGCTGAACCCGGCTAACAGACTGAAGACCGCCTTCATCATGCCGTTTGGAGCCTTCTACTACCTGACCATGATGTTCGGCTTGAGGAATGCCGGCGCCACCTTTCAGCGTTGCATGCGGAAGTGCCTCCTCAAGCAACTGGGCAGAAACGCCCATGTCTACGTGGATGATGTGGTGGTGAAGACGGAAAAGCGTGGAACACTGCTGGAATACCTCAAGGAGACCTTTGAGAACCTGCGCCGATTCCAGATCAAGCTCAACCCTGAGAAGTGCGTCTTCGGAGTACCAGCCGACCAACTCCTTGGCTTCCTGGTCTCTGAACGCGGCATAGAGTGCAACCCTGTAAAGATCAAGGCCATTGAGAGGATGGAGGTACCCAGCCGACTGCTAGATGTGCAAAAGTTCACTGGCTGCTTGGCGTCCATCAGCGGATTCATCAGTCGGCTGGGCGAGAAAGCTCTTCCTTTATACCAGCTCATGAAGAAGACCACCTTTTTCGAGTGGAACCACAAGGCGGACGAAGCTTTTCTCCAGTTGAAGAAGATGTTGACTACTCCCCCCGTGCTGGCGGCTCCGACTCCTAAGGAGCCCATGCTCCTGTACATTGCCGCCACCAGCCGGGTAGTCAGCACAGTCATTATAGTTGAACGCAAGGAGGAAGGCAAAGCACTACCTGTCCAGAGACCGGTATATTACCTGAGCGAACTGCTGTCGACCTCCAAGCAGAAATACCCCCACTACCAGAAGATGTGCTATGGCGTGCACTTTGCCGCCAAGAAGTTGAAGCCTTACTTTCAAGAGCATCCAATCACTGTGGTCTACACAGCCCCACTAGCCGAGATCATCGGAAGCCGAGATGCTTCTGGCCGAGTGGCCAAATGGGCCATAGAGCTGGCCCCCTACACCATCTACTATCAGCCCTGCACCGCCATCAAGTCGCAAGCATTGGCCGACTTCCTCGTCGACTAGGCAGAGACTCAGTACCAGCCGCCAGCGCCCGACTCCACCCATTGGCGGATGCATTTCGATGGCTCCAAGATGCGCACCGGCTTGGAAGCCGGCGTTGTCCTCACTTCTCCTAAAAGCGACAAGCTCAAATATGCGTTGCAGATCCATTTTGCCGCCTCCAACAACGTTGCCGAATACGAGGCGCTCATTCACGGGCTCCGGCTTGCCAAAGAACTTGGCATTCGCCAGATCCTGTGTTATGACGACTCCGACTTGGTGGTCCAGCAGTCATCTGGCGACTGGGACGCCAAAGATGCAAACATGGCGAGCTACCGCTTCCTCGTACAGCAACTCAGTGGATATTTCGAGGGGTGCGAGTTCCTTCACGTGCCAAGAAATGACAACAACCAAGCAGACACCCGACCCGCCAAGCAATACCATCCGGCGTCGTCCTTCAGCGCCTCCTCAAGCCGTCTGTCAAGCCTTCACCAGAATCAGACTCCATCTTTGTGCTGGCTCCCCCCGAAGAAGTCAGATCCAACTCAAGAGCCCCAGCAGACGGCACGAGAATTCTTACAGATGGCTCCAAAAACGCCGCAGTCGAAGCCGGCCCGGGAACTTCAGAACCCGGCCCGGGGACTGCGGCGACCAGCCCGAAGACTCCAGAACTCGGCCCGGGGGCTGCACCAGTCGGCCCGGGGACTTCATCAATCCAACAAGCGGTCGCGGACTCCAGCCCGCCGCCTCCCAGCCCAGCTGCCCTCGTCCAAGTCGCAGTTCTGGCAGTCGAAGAAATAGCAGCACCCTCATGGGCACAACCCATCCTCAAATTCCTGGTGAGCAAAGAGCTGCTTGCCGATGAGATCTTGGCTCGGCAAGTACAACGCCGAGCAGCAGCCTACACCATAGTCAACAGAGAGCTGGTCAGGCAAAGCGTCACTGGTGTCTACCAGCGCTGCGTCGAGCCAGAGCAAGGCCAAGCAATTCTCAAAGACATCCATCAAGGCGAGTGCGGCCACCATGTGGCCTCAAGAGCACTCGTCGCCAAAGCCTTTCGACATGGTTTCTTCTGGCCGACTGCCCTAGAAGAGGCCAAGGAATTGGTCCAAAAATGCAAGGGGTGCCAGAAGTTCTGCTCCAAGCCGCATCAGCCAGCTTCTGCACTCAAGACTATCCCCATCGCCTGGCCTTTTGCAGTTTGGGGCCTGGACATGGTGGGACCATTCAAGACGACGCGAGGTGGCCTAACTCACTTACTTGTCGCGGTGGACAAGTTCACCAAGTGGATAGAAGCAAAGCCCATCAAGAAGTTCAATGGTCCGACAGCCGTGACTTTCATCTCCCACATCATGATTCGGTACGGCATACCACACAGCATCATCACCGACAACGGCACAAACTTTGCCAAAGGCGCCTTGGCTCGTTTCTGCGCGACACAGGGCATCCGACTGGACTTAGCGTCCGTTGCCCATCCACAGTCAAACGGCCAGGTGGAGCGAGCAAACGGCCTCGTCCTGTCAGGCATCAAGCCTCGACTGGTCGAACCGCTGGAGCGTTCGGCCGGCTGTTGGCTTGACGAGTTGCCAGCCATCCTCTGGAGTCTGCGCATGACTCCAAACAAGTCAACCGGCTTTACGCCTTTCTTCCTCGTCTACGGTGCTGAAGCCGTCATCCCAACGGACATAGAGTTCGACTCCCCGCGAGTCACCATGTACACCAAGGAGGAAGCAAAAGAAGCACGTCAAGACGGTGTCGATCTGCTGGAAGAGGGCCGGCTATTGGCACTCAGCCGGTCCAGCATCTACCAGCAGAGCCTGCGGCGATACTACAACAGGAAGGTCAGGCCGAGATCTTCCCAAGAGGGCGACCTTGTGCTCCGACTGATCCAGCGAACAGCCGGCTAGCACAAGCTGTCGGCGCCTTGGGAAGGCCCCTTCATCATCAGCAAAGTGCTGGGCAACGACTCCTACTACCTGATCTATGCTCAGAAGCCCCGAGCACGCAAGAGGGACGACTCCGGCAAAGAGATGGAACAGCCATGGAATGCAAATCTTCTCCGAAGATTTTAAAGTTAAATGCAGTATGTACCACACTACCCTTTGTATTAAAGTACCAAGACTTCGGCCCCCCCGAGAAGAGCTCGGGGACTGCCCTTTTCTAATCTATATGATAAGAATTATGCCTTCGAGTATGCTACTCTTTGTTATGCTGCTTGGCACCGGGTTCGACTAGTTGGCCCGGGGACTTGCCGCCTTGCGCTATGAAATGCTTCCTGCAGCCGGACAAGTTGTGTGTGGTGCCTAAGCCGTCTCCTGTCAGAAGCCGCAGCTCACGGAGCGACTGTCTGGCGGGCAGGAGTAAGGAAGAATGGGCGCCCACATGAAAAATGGCTAAGGACTCAAAGCATAAACATAGCTTAAGCCCGCTTCCAGCCTCTCTTCGCAAAACCGACTCTTGAGAAGTCAGCTCGCCGCCTTCTATTCAACTTGCTAAGAAACTCTAAAACGGCTAAGTACTTGCCTTCCCAAAAGTAGCGAAGCATTTGATCCAGCGGCAGTCCGCAGAGCGGCTGTCCGGCTGGCAAGACGACAACTAAGGGAAGGTGGCAAAGGAAAAAGCCAAAGGAGCAATGAGCAAGAAAAGATAGAACTCGGATGAATATTTACATAACATAGGCCCTTGGCCGAATCTTCGAGCAGAAGTTCAAAATACACCCCGCGGGTGGAATTGTGCGAATTAACAAGTTCTTCAAAGACTGCTAAAATAGATAAAATAAAGACAAGGCAGCAACCTAGGAAGCGGCAGACGGGTTCGGAGGGTTAGAGGAGATGGCGGTGTCACACGTTGGGGCGGCCGGCTGGGCACTCTCGGCTTGATCACCTCCGGCGGCAGCCAGCTCGGTTGGGCGCGGCTCGTTGCTGGAGGCGCGGTCGAGCTGAGGCTGGTCGTCCGCTCCGTCTTCTGGTGCCTCCGTTTCGCCTCCATCCTCCGCCTCGCCTTCCTCCTCGACGCTGCAGCCGATCACCTCTGTTGAGTCCTCGCCGTAGTCCGGGTTCATCCCAAACCACTCCGGCGGTGCCTCCTCGCCGTCTTCAGCCCGCTTGGGGACAAAGACGCTGGTGTCGGTGTACTCGGCGATCGCCGCGGCATGCTTGACGAGGGCGTCTTCCGCGGCTACCAGCTCTGGCTGGGCCTCTAATCGGAGCGTGGCCAGCCGGTCCAGGTCCAGCCAAGGATACCACGCCTTGACGAATTCCAAGGCTCGGCGCGCTCCAGCCCGGGCCGAGGAACCCTTCCAGGCCTCAAGACGGCCAGCCACGACCTCCAGCCAGTCGGCAGTCCGACTGGGGGTACGCAGAGCCTACATGTCTGGCCACAGGGCAGAGATCGCCTGGGCGCCGACGCGTTGAAGCCGGCGCAGCATCCGGTGGGCAGGCCGCAGGCGAGCCTCAATGCTCAGAATCTGCTCGTCTAGGGTCCGGGGGGCATCGGCGGCGACCTCCGCGCCTTCTGCCCTCCGCCTCTCGCGATCAGCCTCGATGGCTTGATTGGCGGCTTGCGAGTGGCCGGGGAAGAAGTCTACCGAGGTGAAAAGAAGGAAGAACAAGTCAAAAAACCAGGAGTCGGCCCGACCTATAGTCGGCAACTCAAAGAAGAAAAGTAAAGAAGCTCACCGTCGACGATGTCCTCGATCTCGTGGAAGCCGGAGGCCAGCAATGCCTCCTTGTCTGTCCAGGAGGAGCGCTCGCTTGCGAACTCGGCTAGGAGAGCAGTCTCCTTCTCTTCCGCCTCCTCCTGCGCCTTCTTAAGCAGGTCCTTCTGCTCCGCCAGCTGTGCAGCCAGCAGGTCGCGCTCTGCGGCGAGCTTGCTGCACTCCTCCCCCTTGGCACACAAGGCAGTGTTGTCTTTGCCCAGCTCCTGCTGAAGAGTGGCGTTGGCCTCTGAAGAAAAACAAGAAAGAGGACGTTAAGTCATCAACGAAGAAGGTCGCCAGGAAGATCCGGCCCGACTGCTCAGCAGTCGGCCCGAATCTCGGGGACTACAGACCGCGGGTGCACCAGCGCCCCCCCCCCCCCCGAAGAAGAAAGAGGACTCACTCCGGCTCTTCGACAAGTCGGCAGTCTGCTTGCCCAGCTCTTCGACGTTGCGGTTCAAGGCGGTGACGCGGAGGTTGTGATAGTCCTGTGACAAGCATTTTCAGATAAAAGATAATACTCGGAACTTGCCAATTGGAAGTTCCGAGCCGCCTGCTCAGCAGCCGGCCCGAAACTCGGGGACTACACCCAGTGGGTGCGCTGGCGCGCCCCCACAGAAAGGAACAAGAAGACGGAGACAAAGAAAAAAACACTTACCCGGATGGCAGCCCGCGACGCCAGGTGCGCCTTGGTGCAGCTCTGGATGGCGTCCCCTCAGCTCGCAGCTTTTCCTGGACGTCCAGAAGCGCCTGGTTCAGCTGGCCTGTGCCGCCACCTTGCACCCACCCAATGGGCGCGGCGCTTGTCGCCTCGGCATCTGGGATTGTCGAGCTGGCGGCGCCGGTCTCCAAGGGGCGTGGCGCCGAAGTCACCTTCTCAAGACGGCGGCGCGCTGGTGAGCCGACTTGAAGGAGTAGCTTCGCCACGGCCTCGTCCTTAGTCGGCGGCACCGGCGGGTCCACCGGTTGTTTGTCATGTGCGCTCCCAGATGGCGGCGGGGGTGGCGGCGGCGGCACGACCATGCCCGGCATGGAGGCATCGCCGCCTCCCCTCTCCATGATCGGGAACTCGCCGCCATCTCCCCTAACTGCGTCGTGAACTCCGGAGGCGGCGGCGCAGAGCTCAGTGGGATGACAAGCACCGCCGATTGGCGGCACGCAGCTTCTTTAGCCTGCCGCCTTGCCACAACAGCGGCCTCAGCCTCATCCAGCTTCCTCTGGGCAGAGGCCTCCGCCTTCTCAGCCTCCGCCTTCTCCAAACGGGCGGCCTCTTCCTCGTCGCGCTTCTCTTGCGCGTTCTGCTCCGTTGCCTCCCGGAGGTCGGCGGCGGGGTCAATCTGCCGAGTGGTGGTTGACGTCTCCGCCGACCCCATGATGGAGGCGGCGGCAACCCTCTCAAGAGTAAGGGGAGCCCTGAAGTGAGGGAAGCATGTAAAAGACTTGGGCAAGATCCACCAAAAGGAAATAAGACAAAGGGCGGAGGCACTTACGCAGAGACCAGCGGCGGCTTCTTCACTTCCCTACGGAAGCGGTTGGCTTTCGCGGCCACCTCTTCATGCTTGGTCGCGGCGGCCGCTTCCTTGAACTTCTTCGACCGGCCGCCAAGCGTACACGGCCCGGCCCGGCGCTTCCTCGCGCCGCCTTGACCATCCAAGACAGCGAGGAACTCGCGTTGGGCTAGCCGACCTTTGGCTGGTGGCGCGGGGCGACTTCCCCCTCGGCGTCGTCATCAGGCCAGTCGGCAAAGGTGGCCGAAGGCCTGAAGCCGCCTGCTTCTCCTCCTCCTCCTTCGGTGTCGGCCTCCATCGCCGCCGCCCCCAAGTCAGGGTCGTCGACGTCACTCTCCGCTCGGTCGAGGACGAACTGACGGGCCGGTCCCGTGGTGCCGGCCGAAGGCTAGACGAGGGGGTTCTAATTCAAAGGATAAAAAAGATCAGAAGTCAGATTCGACTGCAAAAGAAAGCCGAAGAAGAATAGAGACGACTTACAACCGGCTGGGGGTTGGCGCGTGAGTACGGCTCCTTGCCGAACCGCCAATCCACTGAGAGACCGTAGTTCGCGATGTAGTTCACCGTGTCCGCCACCTCCGCGTGGGGCATGTCCTTGGAGCACATCCGACTCGGGTCCCGGTGGCCGCTCATCTGGCAGATCAGATGAGGCCGACCTTGGAGTGGGAGGACTCGGCGCGCCACGAAGGCGGCCAGCAGGTCGGCCCCGGTCAAGCCCTCTGACTGCGTCAGCACTCGGAGTCGCACAACGGCGGCGGCGCCAGCAGGAGACATCGTCCTAGCCCGGTGGGACCAGCTGGGGAGCCTTCCAGCCGGCAGGTTGACCCAGTCGCCTTCTGGGGCGACGTTCTTCACGTAAAAGTAGGACCGCTACCACATCTTCACCGACTTAATCAACGCGATGGTGGGAAACGGATTGCCGGCCCCCGATCTCCGTATCGCAATGAATGCACCGCACTGGGCTGGCACGCCGGCGACGTGCGTGCCGAGCTTGGACTGGAAGAACTCCCCCCATAGCTCGATGGTGGGGAGAACGCCGAGGAAGCCTTCGCACAGGGTGGCGAAGGCAGCCAGCATCACCACCGTGTTCGGAGTAAGGTGGTGTGGCTGGAGCTCGTGGAACTCCAAGAAGGAGCGGAAGAAACTGCTCGCCGGCAGCCCTAGGCCGCGCATGAGGTGCAAGCGGAATATGACCCGCTCGCCCTCCTCCGATGTCGGCGATACTTCCCTCGCCGGCGCTGCGCGGGCCCGCACTAGGTCCTTGCCGGGGAGGCGACGCATCTTGCGAAGGAAATCAATGTGGACGCCGTCAACCTCGGAGCCATCCCACACGCCGGAGCGCACAGCAGGAGGCGCGGCGGCGGAGGAAGAGCTCATCGCCGCGGGCGTGGCGTGGTTCGGCGCAGCGGTGGCGAGAGGAAGAAGAAGCAAGAGGGAGCGAAAGGGAGTAGGGAAGATGGGCGCGCGTGCTTTACCGCCCCCCTCCTCCCGCCTACTTATAGGCTCGTGGGCTGAGAAGTCGATGGGGCGATCGTGGGATTAACTGCGCCCAGAACCCCACGACCCCCACGATTTACCACACGAAGTTACTGCGTGCAGTTACTGCGCGAGAACCCCAACCGCTAGCACGGCCACAACGGATCCGTTCGCATGCCGAGGCGCGGTAGTGGTGGGCCCCGCCTGTAGGCCTGTCCCGTCGCGCGCGTGGGTGGGCAGACTGGCCCTGCCACATGGCGCCACGCGACGGGTCCGCAACGGGCGGCAACCTGGAAGCTTATCAGGCACGCTGCCTGGACCCCGCTACGACTTTCAAACTCTTTGAGGGCAAGTCGGCCTTCTGCGAGTCCGGGTCCAGCTAGTCGACCCGAAGGAAGACGGCGAGCAAGGGCCAGATTCAACTACCGGAAGGAGGAAACTATTGAGGCTCCTCGACATGTCACCCTCGGCGCCTCACCAGCTTCGGGGACTACTGTCGAAGTAATAGGCCACGGGTAGGCCAACCCGAGCCCTAAGCCTTTCAAGACATCGGGCAAGCTGCGCCCCTCAAGACCCCAGGGCGAAGAGCCACCTTCTGAGAGTCGGCAGCAAGGCCGCCGACAGCCCCCTCGCGGCCGAGTCCCAGGGACGACTTCAAGATGAGCCGACTCCCAACTGGCGGCTTCCAGAGAAGCCGGCCCTGGGAGTCGGCCCGCGACTCCAACCACCCCATGCCCTCGTAAGGAGGGACGGGACGGGGTGTGGCCACAGTAAGGCCCACTCCCGCCCCCTTTTTCAAGGGCAGACATGGCCACAGTGCGCCATACCGACGGACATCTCCGTCCGGCATGGCACTGTTGCCATGCCAGCCTTGACATCAGCCCCAGTGGGCGGAACCCTGTGCCCACGATGGCCTGTCTGTACGACCCAGAGACGGCGGGTCCCACCAGTCAGCGAGGGTCCAGAAGACGGCAAGAGTGCTACCAGTCGGACCCGGTGGGAGTCGGCCCCTAGGAGTCGGCTAGCCCCTCCCACGGGCCCCGCACGCCATTAACCAGACAAGACGGAGAATGGCAACAGTGATCGCCCATCAGGTGGCGTACTATTGCCATGACCCCACGACCAAGCCCGCGTCATTAGAAGCACGGCTACAGTAATCTGCAGCCGGCAAGACCCGCCCGCGGCGGACATAGCCTGTTGGCTCCATACCGAGCCAGCCGGTGGGGCCCACCAGTCGGCAAAGAAGACGGCGGCCTGAGAGACAGACGGCTGGGACCCGCGCCCAGCTGGATTACCATTGTACCCCTGGGGGGTAGGCCTATATAAACCCCCCAGGGCACCCATGCAAAGGTTTCGAATCCATTAGCACTAGACCAGATCATATAGGAAGGAGAGAGCTAGCCTTGCCCTCTCCTACCTCCAGGAAACAGCTCAAGGAGCAACCCTGTACACACTTTGCCATAGTGATCATGCGGAGACCCCGCAGAGCAGCAGTAGGGGTGTTATCTCCACGGAGAGCCCTGAAGCTGGGTAAGATTCGCTGGCGTGCATGTCTTCGCCTCATCCCGTTTCCAGGCACCGGCGATGTTCTACTCGCCCCCACCATGATAAGCCATCCATTGGCATATGTCGCACCCAACCCCCGACATAGTTCGATCTTGCTGAAAAAGACAGAAACTTTACGCTCACGAAAGTAATTTTTAAAATTCACCAGAACGTGATAAATACCAATTCTTTTTGCAGTAGATAAATATACAAATTATCCAGCCCCCAAATGATATTGTGAGATGTGCTCAAGGGGCACCTATGTTTGAGCTGTGCTTTTGCAACAGACTCTCTTTGGTCCCTTTAATTTTTCCTGAGAACTCGAACTTGCGAGAGATTATTCTTTTTGAACCAGAAATTCTTAAACCGGATACTGAGAGATTCAAAGCTTTGTGGGAGACAACTTTCCCTTGAGCCGGATTTTAAACCGGAATCCTTCTTTTTAAGCCGAAAATTGACGGCCTTTAAATTTTCCCCAATATGGCGATTTAGGGTCTTGCATTAGATACTTTGCAAGCTGGAGTAATTTCTCTTTTAAAGAAAGCAATATATAATATAAAATATACTGGATGAATTTCACCTGATATGTCAGGCCATAATTTATCCGCCGTGGAGTTGATAATCAGTTGACCACCATGGTGAAGTGGCGCGGTAAACCATGCGAACGGGCAAGTTAGCCGCATTATGTTGATATACACCAAAACCATGGAAGCAGGCAGAAAAAACAACCCCAACATTAAAGGCAATATGCACGCGGGCGACTCGCTATCGCTCTTGCAGTGACCACATGTCCTGCGTAAATAATATCATAAACCGGAGTAATTTTTCTCAAAGGAAAAAGCTGGTACGTGCTATTTAAGATAGTCTGGAGAGACATCACCTGATGTATTTGGATGACGGATGATCCGTGCAGTGCAACAGAGGCGGCGGCTAAAAGCACTGCACCAGGCGGCTCAAAAGGACCCTCCGGGTCATATTCCTGCCTTCTCTGCTTTTTTTCTTTATATGACGCCAAACTAGTGGCAGTACTTGTACTTGTAGTAGTTTATACTACTAATGCATGAATTAGACTGACCCTTTGACTTTTCCGATCTCCAGCGAGAATAACTTGCCTTTTCTACCGCAACTCCACAGCGAAAAAAGGCCACGTGTGGCGGCACTCGATGCGGGAAACCCGGAGGCACAGAGTTGCTCTCCGGCAATGGCTCGACGCGGGGCGGTTTGGTGCGGCTCGGTGCCTACTCCGGCAGTGAAGCGGAAGAGACCCAGCAGCGGCTTAGGATTCAGGCGGGTCGACACCATGGCGACTGAGTGCATGGTGGCGTAGAGCGGCGGGTTGAGACGAGCGCGGCAGCCAGTTTCGAAACGAGCGGTGGCTCCAAGCGCCAATTTGCGGTGGCGGACCGACCCACAGGCAGCGGGGCGAGCCCGTGGTGATCCGGCAGTGGCTTGAGCTGATGTGAACCGGCGACGGTGATTCGTGGAGGAGTGCGGCTGAAGTGGCTCAAGGTGGTTCCGGTTTGTCGGGCCGGCGCCAAGCGCGGTGATTCAGGGCATCATGAGGAAGACGGCGACTGTGGTCGTGGCTTGACGCAGAGAAAATGACACGGAGTCGCGAGTTCGCAGAAGCGGCTTAAGGCGGAATCCGTGGTGATGGCAGCTTGTGGTCACGACAGAGGTGACTCATAGACGAGTTTGCTCGGGGCTGAATCGGACAAGGTGAGTCACGGCGTTGAAGTGCGACGGCGGTGGCGGCGTGAGGCCAGCAACTCGCAGGCGGGCTTGAGAGGTGGAACAAGGCGCGGTGCTGGTCTGGTTTGAGGCGGAACGAGGCCTGGTTGACGGAGATGAGCCACGGTGGCGAGACAAACCGGCAGCACAAAGCTAGTTTGTGGCAAGAGGCGGTCAGCGACTCCAACTGGGCGGCTCAAAACTACACCGTCAAAGGTGGATGACCAGCGGAGGTGTGGCTCTGATCTGCGACTCAGCGGCTGCAGCTGAAGCGGCACAAGGCCGGCGACTCAGGGCCGTGGTGACTCGTATTCGAAGCATAGGGCAGGTTGACGGAGATGACGGCTCAGAGGCAGAGGGAAGGCCACTTGGCCGAGTGATCTGGTCAGCAGCGCGAGCCCGGCTTAGCCCGAGGTTATTTAACGACTCGTAGGCGGTGACTCGCCCACGGAGGCAACTTGTCTTCATCGGACCTGGTGACTCTAGGCTAAATAAAACAGAGGTTCCACCATGACTCGGCAACATGGCGACCGGCTTAAGACGACCTAGGGCAGCAGCAGCACCCAGCAGGAGGCAGGGACGGCGCGATGGGCGACTAAGCGGAGTGACACGTGGCCATGGCGACTCAACAGCAGCGGGCGAGGAGGCCACCATCAAGGTGGCTCTGTAGTAGAAGAGGTGCTTGAGGGCATGAACCAGCGGCGGCCCTCGGACGATGGCGGCTCTCGGCCGGGGTGCATCGATGGTAGCTCAGGACCGGGTCGTCTCTATGATGTTGGCAGCAAAAAGCTCCGGTGTGATGCGGCATCACAGCGGCCGACTTAATGGAGGCCAGGGCGGTGCAGACCGGCGGCCACAGCAGTGCAGTCCGGCAAGCTTGTGGCGGCTTCAGGTTGAAGTTGAGGCCAACTGTCGTGGAATTTTCATGGCAGATGTCCTAGTGTGAGGACTTAGTCGTGAGGCCAACACATCTATGTGGTAGCTTGAGAGGGGTTGAGCGAAATCTAGAGACGCAACACAAGACAAGGATTTAGACAGCTTCGGACCCCGGGAGACAACATCTTGTAACAACTCTACATGCTGTTTGTGGCTAGGTCTCATTATCATCACGAGGGAGTCATCGTAAACCGGCTCTCCTAGTTATCCCTCACCCTTCAGATTGTCTCCCCCTCTTGGGGTGCCCTGCCCCTCCTTATATATGTTGAAGGGGCGGGTTACATGTAGAGTCCTACTCGGGTTAAGACTTAAACTATTCTGACTTCTCTTCATGGGCTTCCTAACGTCTTGGGCTTCATAACATCTCGGGCTTCATAACCCTAGGCGACTCTATCTGTCGGGTTATGACTGTCAACTGAGTTATCATTTGTCTGCCGGGTTATGACTGACTGACGGGTTATGATGGTCTGCCGGTTTATGATGGTCTGCCGGTTTATGATGGTCTGCTAGGTTATCATCTGACTTAACACGTGTCGGGTTATCATCTGACTTAACACATGCCGGGTTACCAAATCCCAGCCGGGTTGTAACTCCGGCCGTGTCATACCGCGGGGTATATCCCCGACAAAAGGGATTGTGTACAAGGTAAGATTACTAAGTATAGCTGCAATGCAGCTAGCAAGTGCTCCAGGATTTCATGTTGCTAGATTTGCCCCAAAGGCAAATGTATGACTTACTTGTTGTTGACTTTCACAGTGTTCAGATCTTTTCTTGTGACAAGGATGCACAAAATCAAGTTTTTTGTCGGTAGGAGCTTTTTTCGCTGTCCAATAGTTGAGTTCCACTTCCACTAGAACAAGGGGTCTACTGGACTTCTTATTGTTTCCCAACCTGATGTGGATAAAATCAACCAGAGTATTATGGTGAAACCAAGTTGCACTACTTGACAAATAGGGCCTTTGAAGGAATTGTTCCTCTTAGTAAGTTCTTAGTTTTTGATATTTTTTATGAGACTGCTTTTTAATGTCTGGTCGTTAACTCTATCAGTAATTTGCAGAAAAGGAGGGGCCAGTGCATGATGTTCAGTGGTCTTCTTCAGGTTCTGAATTTGTTGTGATTTATGGATATATCCTTACATAGTCCTTACATGAACCATAACATTTCTGATTTAATGTCTTTGTATTCTACAACCGTTCCTTGACTGAATCTCGGTTAGGCCTGCCAAAGCAACAATATTCAGCCAAAAAATGCAATCCTCTTGGAATCCCGAAGGGTGATGTATCCTTGCAATAATTTCATCAGCCAGTCGTGCTATGTACTCTGTTCTGAGTGGGTGTTGATATATATGCACACCATTCTATTATGTATTGGTTATTAGCATAGCAATATGCGTTTAACAAATTGTTAATGTTCTGTTATTGCTTGCTTTCGTGTAAGAAAAAAAATCATGTTTAGCTCGGTGATATCCTTTGACCCAAGTTTCTCCACCAATTATTGTTATAGTTGGACCTGGTAATTTGCTGGATGATATCGTCACTAAAATTCTTATTAGACAATAGCCTTAACAGTTAGAATGAGTAAACATTCTGATTGGGGAAGTCTTGTCTGGTTTAAGAGAACCTATGAAAAACTACAAAAGCCCAAGCAAAAAAGGGCATGCTTTGATATTTCTTTATGTGGTTGCCACATAGCTCATAGGTTTTCTTTGTCCAACTTTCTGGGACTATTCAGAAAAGAAATTAGTAGGGAAAACAAAGTGTAAATGGCACGTCCGATGGTCGCCATTCTGATTGCTTCTTAATTGTATAGGTTGAATAGAAGCCAGAATATCCTGGAAGACTTGGTGACATTGCTGACCTCACATTATCTTTGTATAGCATATAAAATGAAGAAACAAAGAAGCAATGTTCCTGGATATTTGCAGAGGTGAAATATTAACGCCAGTTCAAGTGCACTGGCCTCGAGGGCAAGAGACCACTACCATCAGGTTTGCTTCCTCTTTTGCTTGTCTGGTTGCTAGGTTGGTGGTTCATCTTTCTGTTTCATAGCAACCTACATCTTTCTATACCAAGAATTTGTTTCTGAATCAACATCTTAGTTGTCTACACCGTTTTCTGAATCAACATTTTAGTTGTTTCTGAATCAACATTTTAGTTGTTTCTGAATCAAGATCTTAGTTGTCTACATCTGTCTACACCGAGAGCTTGTTTCTGTATCAATCAACATCTTAGTTGTCTACATCTATCTACACTGAGGGCTTGTTTCTGTATCAACATCTTACTGATACATCGGTTAAAGATGGAAATTATTTTTTCTTTGATTTCTGAATCAAAATCTTAGTTGTTTACACCGTGAACTTGTTTCTTTTCATTGCAGGGAAGGTGTTAGCGAAGGCCGATTTTGCCAGGTCTTGCTTTATCAAATGGATGCAGAGTAGCTGAATTGAAGCCGCAAATCTCACTTTCACTTAGAAGAGGTATATGTTTCGTGCGCAGAAATTCTAATAAATCTACTGCAATAACCGTGCGATGTCTCCTTGCTTCATAAGGTATCATGTTTTTTCATGATCTTTAGTACTTGTGAGTAAGTGAGATTGATTTGCTTATTCTACTATTTCTTTTGAGTAATACCAACTTGACTTGGTTTATAATGTTACTAGTAGTCTGAAGCTTTTATAGAAGCATTTGTGTGTTCTCGAGCTTAGGAGTAAGGAGTTCAAGTAGTAGTGATAGAATTTTGTGATCTGCCATGGTGTACCAATTATGAGGCTGGGCAACTCGGCCAACCGGCGCTCCCCCAATTCAGGCCTTCGATGGCCGTTTGATCTGTCTACTGGCGCATTGGAGACGTGGGATTTTCACCTACAGTAAAACCTGATTTTACCTTGTGGTCATTTTCCTACGCCAAAGGCAAGTGGGCTCGACTCACGCGTTCCTTGACTGGGTCAGTCGTGCCAATGTGCAGAAGAATTTTCCCATCGGCTCCTTGCGCGCCGCGTGTGGGATGTGCGTTGGGCGTGAACCCTAGCCCCGCAATCCACAGCCGCCACACCCTCCCTCCTCCTCCTTCCCTAGTTCGCCACCGCACTCCTTCCCTCCTCCCTCATCGCCAAACCCTCCGCCCAGGTCCGCCCGCTCGTCCTGTCATCTCATGTACCATCGCTGCCGGCTCCTGCCATGGTATTGCGGTCCTCGTCCTGCCCCCTCGCGTCCGACCTCACCAGGTCCTCGATGCCAGCCTCATCGGCTTGCTGCAGTGGCCGCTCTCGACGCCGTCCTTGCGACCCTGTGACGGCCCCGATTCAATCGTACACTAATCATGCACGCAAATGTGTACGATCAAGATCAAGGACTCACGGGAAGATATCACAACACAACTCTAAAAACATAAATAAGTCATACAAGCATCATAATACAAGCCAGGGGCCTCAAGGGCTGGAATACAAGTGCTCGATCATAGACGAGTCAGCGGAAGCACAATATCTGAGTACATACATAAGTTGACCAAGTTTTCCTTAAGAAGGCTAGCACAAACTGGGATACAGATCGAAAGAGGCGCAGGCCTCCTGCCTGGGATCCTCCTAACTACTCCTGGTCGTCGTCATCGGGCTGCACGTAGTAGTAGGCACCTTCGGTGTAGTAGGAGTCGTCGTCGACGGTGGCTCCTGGCTCCTGGACTCCATCGTCTGGTCGCAGCAATCGGGTAAAGAAAGGGGGGGAAAGGGGAACAAGGCAACCGTGAGTACTCATCCAAAGTACTCGCAAGTAAGGAGCTACACTACATATGCATGGGTATATGTGTAAAGGGCCATATCGGTGGACTGAACTACAGAATGCCGGAATAAGAGGGGGATAGCTAATCCTGTCGAAGACTACGCTTCTGGCAGCCTCCGTCTTGCAGCATGTAGAAGAGAGTAGAATGAAGTCCTCCAAGTAGCATCGCATAGCATAATCCTACCCGGCGGTCCTCTCCTCGTCGCCCTACTAGAGAGCGACCACCGGGTTATATCTGGCACTTGGAAGGGTGTGTTTTATTAAGTATCCGGTTCTAGTTGTCATAAGGTGAAGGTACAACTCCAAGTCGTCCTGTTACCGAAGATCATGGCTATTCAAATAGATTAACTTCCCTGCAGAGGTGCACCACATAACCCAACACGCTTGATCCCATTTGGCCGGACACACTTTCCTGGGTCATGCCCAGCCTCGGAAGATCAACACGTCACAGTCTTGCCTAGGCATAACAGAGAGGTCAGCACGCTGGTCTAAATCCTATGGCCCAAGGGTCTGGGCCCATCGCCCATTGCACACCTGCACGTTGCGAGGGCGGCCAGAAGCAGACCTAGCCTAGCAGGCGTTCCAGTTCAATCCGGCGCGCGCCGCTCAGTCGCTAATGTCACGAAGTGCTTCGGCTGATACCACGATGTCGAGTGCCCATAACTGCTCCCGCGTAGTTGGTTAGTGCGTATAGGCCAGTAGCCAGACTCAGGTCAAATACCAAGATCTCGTTAAGCGTGTTAAGTATCTGCGAACGCGACCAGGGCCAGGCCCACCTCTCTCCTAGGTGGTCTCAACCTGCCCTGTTGCTCCACCACAAAGTAACAGTTGGGGGCCGTCGGGAACCCAGGCCCACCACTACCTGGGTGGAACCACCTGCCCCTTCAGCCCCCATCTCCGAACAGTATCATAGGTAATGTAACAGTGTAAAGTATATAGTATATGCCCGTGATCACCTCCCGAAGTGATCACGGCCCAGTAGTATAGCATGGCAAACGGACAAGCGTAGGGCCACTGATGGAACACTAGCATCCTATACTAAGCAGTAGGATAGCAGGTAAAGGTAACAACAATAGTAGCAAGGACAGGCTATGTAGCAGTATAGGATTAACTGAAAGCAGTAACATGCTAAACTTGTGACGCCCCCGATTCAATCGTACACTAATCATGCATGCAAATGTGTACGATCAAGATCAGGGACTCACGGGAAGATATCACAACACAACTCTACAAATAAAATAAGTCATACAAGCATCATAATACAAGCCAGGGGCCTCGAGGGCTTGAATACAAGTGCTCGATCATAGACGAGTCAGCGGAAGCAACAATATCTGAGTACAGACATAAGTTAAACAAGTTTGCCTTAAGAAGGCTAGCACAAACTGGGATACAGATCGAACGAGGCGCATGCCTCCTGCCTGGGATCCTCCTAACTACTCCTGGTCATCGTCAGCGGGCTGCATGTAGTAGTAGGCACCTCCAGAGTAGTAGGAGTCGTCGTCGACGGTGGCGTCTGGATCCTGGGCTCCATCGTCTGGTTGCGGCAACCGGGTAGAAGGGAAAGGGGGAAAAGGGGGAGAAAAGCAACCGTGAGTACTCATCCAAAGTACTCGCAAGCAAGGAGCTACACTACATATGCATGGATATATGTGTAAAGGGCCATATCAGTGGACTGAACTGCAGAATGCCAGAATAAGAGGGGGATAGCTAGTCTTATCGAAGACTACGCTTCTGGTCGCCTCCGTCTTGCAGCATATAGAAGAGAGTAGACTGAAGTCCTCCAAGTAGCATCGCATATCAATAATCCTACCCGGCGATCCCCTCCTCGATCCCCTGTTAGAGAGCGATCACCGGGTTGTATCTGGCACTTGGAAGGGTGTGTTTTATTAAGTATCCGGTTCTAGTTGTCATAAGGTCAAGGTACAACTCCGGGTCGTCCTTTTACCGAGGGACACGGCTATTCGAATAGATAAACTTCCCTGCAGGGGTGCACCACATAACCCAACACGCTTGATCCCATTTGGCCGGACACACTTTCCTGGGTCATGCCCGGCCTCGGAAGATCAACACGTCGTAGCCCCACCTAGGCACAACAGAGCGGTCAGCACGCCGGTCTAAACCTATGCGCGCAGGGGTCTGGGCCCATCGCCCTGAGCACACCTTCACGTTGCGAACGCGGCCGGAAGCACACCTAGCAACCTCCAGTACAACGGAAGTCACATTACGCGGCCCAATCTGGCGCGCGCCGCTCAGTCGCTGACGTCAAGAAGTGCTTCAGCTGATACCACGACGCCGAGTGCCCATATCTTTCCCGCGTAGTTGGTTAGTGCGTTAGACCAAATGGCCAGACTCAGATCAAATACCCAGATCTCGTTAAGCGTGTTAAGTATCCGCGAACGCCAACAGGGCCAGGCTCACCTCTCACCCAGGTAGCCCCGAACTGCCCTGCCGCTCCGCCACAAAGATCCACACAGAGGGCCGTCGGGACAAAGGTCCTTTCAGCCCCCAATCCGTGAATCACTCGCGGGTACTCCTCGAGCCAACCCGACTTTGGTCACCACATGTATCATTTTTAAAGTATAGTATATACCCATGATCACCTCCCGAGGTAATCACAGCCCAGTAGTATAGCATGGCAGACAGACAAGAGTGTAGGGCCACTGATGGAACACTAGCATCCTATACTAAGCAAGTAGGATTGCAGGTAAAGGTATCAACAGCAGTATCAAAGACAGGCTATGCATCAGGATAGGAATAACGAAAGCAGTAACATGCTACACTACTCTAATGCAAGCAGTATAGAGGAGAGTAGGCGATATCTGGTGATCAAGTGAGGGGGCTTGCCTGGTTGCTCTGGCAAGAAGGAAGGCTTGTCAACACCGCAGTCGAACTGGGGTTCGCCGCCAGTCTCGGAGTCTACTGAAAAGAGTAACGGGGGAACATAATAAATAATAGAGCAATCAAAGCAACACAAAGCATAACATGGCAATACGCGGTGCTAAGGGTGACCTAACGCAGTAGTAGGTGATACCGGTGGAGGGGGGAAGCATCCGGGAAAGTATCCCCAGTGCTTCGCGTTTTCGGACAGATGAACCGGAGGGGGAAAGTTGTGTGTTTTCTATGCTAGGGATGTGTGGCGGACAAACGGGCTGCGTATTCAAATTCGTCTCGTCGTTCTGAGCAACTTTCATGTACAAAGTTTTACCATCCGAGCTATGGTTTATTTTATATTGATTTTCAAAGATTTAAATCATTTTTAGCATTTATCTAATTATTTTAATTTGAAATGGGATTTATGACATCACCATGACGTCATGCTGATGTCCGCAGTCAACAGGTGTTGACTGGGTTAATCTGACGGTGGGTCCCGCATGTCATTGACTCATAGTAATTAAACAGGGTTAATTAGCTTTAACTAAATGATTAGGTTAATCTAATCCGATTTAATTAAGTTAACTAATTCTTTAATTGGATAATTAATTATTATATATATTATTTATTTTTCTCTTTTTTTTAAATGTTCTGGGGGCTGGTCCCCACGTGTCAGGGAGTATTTAGGTTAGTTAATTAGCCAGTTTACTTAAGTTGTGATTAATTAGAAGGCTGGTCCCCGCAGTCAGTGGCACTGGCATCATAAGCGGTTGGGTTAAGCGGACACGTCAGCAGCGCCGACGTTTAGTCGTCGGCGACCAAAACACGGCGATGACGCATGGGATGTCGCCGAAAATCGGTTACAGGCCACCAAAACGGGCATCGCTGGTCGCGTTCGAACGCGCGTGAAGTCCCGCGTCCAACGGTGCTAGGGGTGGGAGTGAGGGAGGTCCCAAGCGACGCCGACGACGAGCAATGGTGATGGTCGGATCTCGTTGAGCTCGGTTTCAAGGTTACAGCATATGGCGAGGCGACCAAATGCATCAGATGGTTCCTGGGGAGTCCAGGAACACGAGGCAAAGCTCGGTCGCGAGTCCTGCGGGCTGTGGCCACGGTGGAGAGTCAAACAGCAGCGATGAGTTCTCGGACGTGGTAGCGGGGCTAGCTAGTGGGGGCGCCGGAGCTCAAGGGAAGAGGGGAGGATGTGGGGGGCTCACAGAGGGCCGGCAGGGGGCTCAGGGGAGCCGGGGGGGTGCCGGAGTCGAGACGATCGACGACGAGGTAGCGGCGTCGTCCGACGAAGGGGATCGAGGCAGACGGTGGCGATGATGCGTATGTTGACGTGGTGGCCTCCAGACCTTGATCCAGCGGCGTAGACGAAGCAGGGGTCGACGACGGCCATGGCGATGTGCGGCGGTGGAGTCGGGGCGGATCCCCTCGATCCAGATCGAGAGGAGGCAGAGGGAGTCCGTCGGGGAGGGCGGCGAGGTCCGGCGATGGGCAGCACCCGCGACGGGGCGTGGGGGAAGGGGTCGACGCGGGCGTCGAGGCAATGGAGGTGTCCGGCGATGGAGGGGTGCTGGCGTCGCGAGGTTGGGGGGGGGGCACTAGCGTCGCGAGGTGGGGGGAAGACATGCCCGTCCCCGATCCAGATCGGATCGAGAAGGGGAGAGGAGAGACGTGGGGAGTGGGGGTGTGCGGTGCTAGGGTTCCAGGGGAGTGGGGTTAAGGGGGGGCGTCGGCTGGGCCGGCCTGGTGAATGCTGGGCCGAGGCCCAGTCGGGGGGGGGGGGGGAAGTGGTGTTCTACTTCTCTTTTTTTCGGGGGGGGCTTTTGTTTTTATTTCCTTTCTTTTATATATTATTTTCTGTTCTATTTTAGTTACACCTATTTTAGTTTTTTATAAAATACAAACAAACTCCTAAAATATTGTTATAATATAGCCCACTACCTCAATAAGTTTGGTGCAATAATAAAATACTTGGTACATTTTTATTATTTAAATGGTATTTATACATTTGTTTTAGCCACAGTTTTATTTATTTTAGTGCATTAAATATTTTGTAAAAATGTGGATTCTCCGCCATAATTACCTATGCGTTATTTGTCACCCACCGAACATTTTTGTTTCAATGTTTGAAAACTTTTGTTGTTTGCCATATTTTAAATTTGAATTTTAACCTGTTTTGAACTAACGAGATATTAGCAACAGTAACGGAGGTGACGTGGCATCATTAGCAGAGTTTCACTGTAGCTTAATTACCCGGGCGTCACAATTCTCCTCCACTACAAGAAATCTCGTCCCCAGATTTAAGAGGGGGACTAAGGGGGAAAGGTCTGGTTACGAAGTTCTAACAAATCTTCTCGGTGTTGATTGCTCTTCTCGAAGTGGTCGATCAATTACAGTGATGTCTCCATTTTTTCTACTTCAGGTCATCTTGACGAAGTCGCATCCTTTCTTCGGGGTCTGTCTCGTACTTACGAATAGGTAAGGAGCAGTTCGACAATGATAGAATGCTATAAGGGTTAACCATCGGGGGTTATCCCGTGAATGAACACAAGGGTATCTCTCGAGTTGGTCAAATGAAACACATCGAGAGCCAAGCAAGAAGGTATAGTAAGAAGTATCAAGCGGATAGGCAATCGTTCGATGCCCAAATAGAAGGTGAAAGGGTTTCACGGCACGAGAATAAGTATTGCGCCTGATAGCAGAGTAGATCACTAGGAAGGTGGCTCGCGAATTACACATCAAGTCAAGCGCGAGGAATATATTTGGCAACAGGGTGTATAGGAGAGTCAGGTTTCGATCCTGGGACCTGTGGGTTATGGGCCCACCATGTGGGTTAAAGACAGAAAGAGTGGTGTCATCTTGCATGGTTATGATAACCATGCAGGTCAGACCATAACCTGTCGGTTATGTCGGCAACAGCGTCGGTACCAAGGGCAGGGGACGAAGAGAACCATTTTCCTGCTCGTTGGACGAGGCGGACCAATAGGCAAGGTTCTCGTCCCTTGGTGGTTACCAGAATGTCATCAACAAAAGCAACAGGGTCTTACTGACAGAATTGTACACAGAGGTGTTAACATAAGCAGGGAATTAATACTTCTTAGATCATAATGATCACCAGAAAGGTTAAACAAACCAATGGAAAGGAAAACGTGATCATCAGGTTAAACAGAACTATGAAAAAAATGTGTTTAAACACATTCAGTGGCATATCCTTCCCAAGGACAAGCAGAGCATGATATCTATGACAGGATACAACATAGAAAACCCTTTAGGAAAGGGGAAAGAGCTTCCTGACATTACCCATACAACGATGTTTGGGGTAATTAATAAAGAAATTTTAGCATTGTGCTTCAACTGTTCTTATGGAAAATCGGAGTACCACATACATGCTTCAAGATAGCGTTGACATGGTCTTTAAGCAAAGGTCAGACTTTGGATACAGGAAGAATCCATCAGGAAAAACTTGTAGAATAAGTCTTACAATTTCCTCATGGAAGAACGGATAGCCTTGCTAAAAGGAAAATTATAACAATAGGTCCTCCGGTCAGGCGTGCTAGGCATGACATCACCTTACCGAGTCATATAAAGACCAATGTTATAACTCTTGGAAAAATGTTCCAACCATCATATCTGACCAAGATTCAGATCTGATCGGTGTTAGGATACCTCGGACTCAGGATGCCTGAGAAGAAAAGGTGCAACACAAATTGACGAGTTGATATAGCAAGATTCTCGGAAATAAAACTATGGAAGCGAGTTCCGAAACAAGAGTTCATCATTAAGACAAAGAGAGGATGAGGATGTGGATGATGGACTCAGCGACCATTCATCGAGAATTCCAAAAAGATGGATTTTCACAATTATGAGAACAAGGAGATAATCATTTGTCCGATCGAATGATATAATGATGTATGCTCAAGAAAACATACACAATTAATCATTGGTTGGCAGATGCACTCGAAATATGGGATGGGTTGCTCGATAAATGTTAGAACGGCGACTCAATGAAACAGAATCAATCAACCATTCACTTCAAAGCAATAGGGTTGCTAGAAGTTTTGAATTCACACATCATAGTTCAATTGCCGATATTCCGGTTAGAAACAACAAAGGGACCAAGAAAGAATGGTGATAGTGTGACGTATCATAATACCAAGAATTGTTTAAGAGGTGGAGCAATCCTCACAACATCCTTGATATAAAAGATGATACAATCCAAGGTAGAGCATAACATAAGCTGAATAGCAAGGATCTCAAGGTATAATACAAAACACGAATAAGCTTGTGTTGAACGAGAGGCAATAAGGTGGTCGGTGATAACACAAACCATTGAGGGGCGATGATGGTATTTCTCATCAAGAATTCGATATATATATCTTGGGAGAGCTCAGGATGTTGATGATGATCATGACACATTTGTCAAGATATTCCATGAAGATGTAACCGATCGGCGATGACATCAAGTCAAAGGAATGATGAAGCGAAAGGTTATTGGAACCAGGGATACGACACAAACTCGAAACCAAGATTGCGGTTCAAGGCGAAATGATATGATGAGGAAGATCGACATAAGCTTAGCTCATCATCGAAGTGGTGCTCCAAGAATAAGGACCAGGTAGCACAGTTAAAGTCACCACGACAATGATATAGCCATACAGGCTAGAAATGACGTGATCGAGTACAAACTCGTAAGTAAAGAAGATTACTAATAGTTGTTTAATCATGATGCGGACTCGATTCAGTTACCGATGTCCTTGAGTGTTTAATGACTCAGGGCCCGTGAAAAATTGGAATCAGTGAGAATGTAGCACTTGATGGAGAACTCATAAGAAGTTATGCAGTTCCATGATAATCTCGAGATACCGGGGGTAATACTTGACGACAGATCAAAGTAGAGGTTGTACTAGGGAAATGCTCTGCAGAAGGCAAGTGCTTAAACTTGCACGAGAAGTGGTATTTAAAGGAGAACAAGGTCGGAATCCACGATCATAAAGGATCGAACCACGGATACAAGACGAACTTATAACATGGGGGTAATTATTTTTACGAGCAGCTTCCATGATAAGTTATACATCGTGTCCATGAACCTTCCATTCACTTCTCGCCTTGATAAAGGTATTAGTGTTGAAAGTTTTACCTGGTGAAATACCAGATGAGTATGACTCGTGAAAACTTCCGAGTTCACACATATAAAGGAAGGCATAGGTTCAACCCGTCAGGGTATCATGGAAACCTATACCACAAGCTTTAGGAGTAATTTAACTCAAGCTCGAAGGCAGAGCATGGTCGAGAAAGCAGAGGCTACAATTTACCAAAGGCATTATGTATCCGAGAATTGGCTCACAAGGTTATTGAATATGAAGTGCGTTGTCAGATAAAATCCAACAAAGGATCTGGTGGTCCATAAGGGATCTGATGTGAGCATCGGTACTCAACCAGAAGAAGAAAGAATGCAAGGAGATCATATGATAGAAACAACTGACTAATTCAAAGCTCAATCGCAAACGATTTATGATTTCCCATTTCAAGGGATCAGAAGCAAATGCTCTAATTAAGGAAGGAATAGTTGAATAGACTTAGGGGTACCCTCGATGGCAATCTGATTGGCCGAGAACCAGCTCATGTTCGAAAGACGTCTGAGGGGAAAGATAATTTATAAGGATCAACTGATGATTGCGTGCATTCGCACACATATAGAATCAACGGACTTAAATGATAGTGACAAAGGATGCCAATAAGATTACTAGACTTATGGGATTAACCAAAATGTAAGCAAGAAAGAATTTCAAGAGCAATAGGCTCCTGAGGATTTTTGGAAGATCGAATGGTATTTCGACGATTGATGACATACATGAATCTGGGGATGAGTGGATACTCGGTAAGTGTGAGAAATTATCCGTAGGGATATTCATGTGTCAAGAACTGCAAAGCAGTAAGCTCAAAGGATTATCGAGACAACAACGAGTGTTTCGGGGTATCTTGTAATAACAAGACCAACTGGGGATGAATGTAAGAATAACAACTGTAAGTAGTTATCCTTAAGGGTTTACGGTGGAAGGGGAATTGCAAGAGGGATGGCACAAAGTATCGAGGGATCATCCGAGAGTATTGTCAGAATGTTTCGTTGAAGCAGTCGATCATCCGTATTAAAGGGCTCTCCGGCAGGAAGTGGTAACGAGAACCTAGAGTTAGATTTTAGCTAAATCATTTAACCCGAATAGAAGAGATGTTAGAGTCCCAGAGTATAGGTCAAGGAGTAAAAGATCCTACTACCACCCAATGGCGACGTGTGCCCGTAAGACACACAGCCAAGTTAGTAAAAGTTTTTGCAATGCCTAGACTCGACTTCGGCCAAGGAGTTGGAAAGGGGGATTCCTACAGGCAGTCAGCTCTAATACCAACTTGTGACGCCCCCGATTCAATCGTACACTAATCATGCACGCAAATGTGTACGATCAAGATCAGGGACTCACGGGAAGATATCACAACACAACTCTACAAATAAAATAAGTCATACAAGCATCATAATACAAGCCAGGGGCCTCGAGGGCTTGAATACAAGTGCTCGATCATAGACGAGTCAGCGGAAGCAACAATATCTGAGTACAGACATAAGTTAAACAAGTTTGCCTTAAGAAGGCTAGCACAAACTGGGATACAGATCAAACGAGGCGCAGGCCTCCTGCCTGGGATCCTCCTAACTACTCATGGTCGTCGTCAGCGGGCTGCACGTAGTAGTAGGCACCTCCAGAGTAGTAGGAGTCATCGTCGACGGTGGCGTCTGGATCCTGGGCTCCATCGTCTAGTTGCGGCAACCGGGTAGAAGGGAAAGGGGGAAAAGGGGGAGAAAAGCAACCGTGAGTACTCATCCAAAGTACTCGCAAGCAAGGAGCTACACTACATATGCATGGATTTATGTGTAAAGGGCCATATCAGTGGACTGAACTGCAGAATGCCAGAATAAGAGGGGGATAGCTAGTCTTATCGAAGACTACGCTTCTGGTCGCCTCCGTCTTGCAGCATATAGAAGAGAGTAGACTGAAGTCCTCCAAGTAGCATCGCATAGCAATAATCCTACCCGGCGATCCCCTCCTCGATCCCCTGTTAGAGAGCGATCACCAGGTTGTATCTGGCACTTGGAAGGGTGTGTTTTATTAAGTATCCGGTTCTAGTTGTCATAAGGTCAAGGTACAACTCCGGGTCGTCCTTTTACCGAGGGACACGGCTATTCGAATAGATAAACTTCCCTGCAGGGGTGCACCACATAACCCAACACGCTTGATCCCATTTGGCCGGACACACTTTCCTGGGTCATGCCCGGCCTCGGAAGATCAACACGTCGCAGCCCCACCTAGGCACAATAGAGCGGTCAGCACACCGGTCTAAACCTATGCGCGCAGGGGTCTGGGCCCATCGCCCTAAGCACACCTGCACGTTGCGAACGCGGCCGGAAGCAGACCTAGCAACCTCCAGTACAACGAAAGTCACGTTACGCGTCCCAATCTAGCGCGCGCCGCTCAGTCGCTGACGTCAAGAAGTGCTTCAGCTGATACCACGACGCCGAGTGCCCATATCTTTCCCGCGTAGTTGGTTAGTGCGTATAGACCAAATGGCCAGACTCAGATCAAATACCCAGATCTCGTTAAGTGTGTTAAGTATCCGCGAACACCAACAGTGCCAGGCTCACCTCTCACCCAGGTAGCCCCGAACTGCCCTGTCGCTCCGCCACAAAGATCCACACAGAGGGCCATCGGGACAAAGGTCCTTTCAGCCCGCAATCCGTGAATCACTCGCGGGTACTCCTCGAGCCAACCCGACTTTGGTCACCACATGTATCATGTTTAAAGTATAGTATATACCCATGATCACCTCCCGAGGTGATCACAGCCCGGTAGTATAGCATGGCAGACAGACAAGAGTGTAGGGCCACTGATGGAACACCAGCATCCTATACTAAGCAAGTAGGATTGCAGGTAAAGGTATCAACAGCAGTATCAAAGACATGCTATGCATCAGGATAGGAATAACGAAAGCAGTAACATGCTACACTACTCTAATGCAAGCAGTATAGAGGAGAGTAGGTGATATCTGGTGATCAAGTGGGGGGGCTTGCCTGGTTGCTCTGGCAAGAAGGAAGGGTTGTCAACACCGCAGTCGAACTGGGGTTCGCCGGCAGTCTTGGAGTCTACCGAAAAGAGTAACGGGGGAACATAATAAATAATAGAGCAATCAAAGCAACACAAAGCATAACATGGCAATACGCGGTGCTAAGGGTGACCTAACGCAGTAGTAGGTGATACCGGTGGAGGGGGGAAACATCCGAGAAAGTATCCCCGGTGCTTCGCGTTTTCGGACAGATGAACCGGAGGGGGAAAGTTGTGTGTTTGCTATGCTAGGGATGTGTGGCGGACAAACGGGCTGCATATTCAAATTTGTCTCGTCGTTCTGAGCAACTTTCATGTACAAAGTTTTACCATCCGAGCTATGGTTTATTTTATATTGATTTTAAAATATTTAAATCATTTTTAGCATTTATCTAATTATTTTAATTTGAAATGGGATTTATGACATCACCATGACGTCATGCTGACGTCAGCAGTCAACAGGTGTTGACTGGGTCAATCTGACGGTGGGTCCCGCATGTCATTGACTCATAGTAATTAAACAGGGTTAATTATCTTTAACTAAATGATTAGGTTTATCTAATCCGATTTAATTAAGTTAATTAATTCTTTAATTAGATAATTAATTATTATATATATTATTTATTTTTCTCTTTTTTTTAAATGTTCTGGGGGCTGGTCCCCACGTGTCAGGGAGTATTTAGGTTCGTTAATTAGCCAGTTTACTTAAGTTGTGATTAATTAGAAGGCTGGTCCCCGCAGTCAGTGGCACTGGCATTATAAGCGGTTGGGTTAAGCGGACACGTCAGCAGCGCCGACGTTTAGTCGTCGGCGACCAAAACACGGCGAAGACGCATGGGATGTCGCCGGAAATCGGTTACAGGCCACCAAAACAGGCATCGCTGGTCGCGTTCGAACGCGCGTGAAGTCTCGCGTCCAACGGTGCTAGGGGTGGGAGTGAGGGAGGTCCCAAGCGACGCCGACGACGAGCAATGGTGATGGACGGATCTCGGTGAGCTCGGTTTCAAGGTTACAGCATATGGCGAGGCTACCAAAGGCATCAGATGGTTCCTGGGGAGTCCAGGAACACGAGGCAAAGCTCGGTCGCGAGTCCTGCGGGCTGTGGCCACGGTGGAGAGTCAAACGGCAGCGACGAGTTCTCGGACGTGGTAGCGGGGCTAGCTAGTGGGGGAGCCGGAGCTGAAGGGAAGAGGGGAGGATGTGGGGGGCTCACAGTGGGCCGGCAGGGGGCTCAGGGGAGCCGGGGGGTGCCGGAGTCGAGAGGATCGACGACGAGGTAGCGGCGTCGTCCGACGAAGGGGATCGAGGCAGACGGTGGCGATGATGCGTATGTCGACGTGGTGGCCTCCAGGCCTTGATCCAGCGGCGTAGACGAAACAGGGGTCGACGACGGCCATGGCGATGTGCGGCGGTGGAGTCGGGGCGGATCCCCTCGATCCAGATCGAGAGGAGGCAGAGGGAGTCCGTGGGGGAGGGCGGCGAGGTCCGGCGATGGGCAGAACCCGCGATGGGGCATGGGGGAAGGGGTCGACGCGGGCGTCGAGGCAATGGAGGTGTCCGGCGATGGAGGGGTGCTGGCGTCGCAAGGTGGGGGGGGGGGCACTAGCGTCGCGAGGTGGGGGGAAGACATGCCCGTCCCCGATCCAGATCGGATCGAGAAGGGAAGAGGAGAGACGTGGGGAGTGGGGGTGTGCGGTGCTAGGGTTCCAGGGGAGTGGGGTTAAGGGGGGGCGTCGGCTGGGCCGGCCTGGTGACCTGCTGGGCCGAGGCCCAGTCGGGGGGGGGGGGAAGTGGTGTTCTACTTCTCTTTTTTTCGGGGGGGGGGGGGGCTTTTGTTTTTATTTCCTTTCTTTTATATATTATTTTCTGTTCTATTTTAGTTACACCTATTTTAGTTTTTTATAAAATACAAACAAACTCCTAAAATATTGTTATAATATAGCCCACTACCTCAATAAGTTTGTTGCAATAATAAAATACTTGGTACATTTTTATTATTTAAATGGTATTTATACATTTATTTTAGCCACAATTTTATTTATTTTAGTGCATTAAATATTTTGTACAAATGTGGATTCTCCACCATAATTACCTATGCATTATTTGTCACCCACCGAACACTTTTGTTTCAATGTTTGAAAACTTTTGTTGTTTGCCATATTTTAAATTTGAATTTTTAACCAGTTTTGAACTAACGAGATATTAGCAACAGTAACGGAGGTGACGTGGCATCATTAGCAGAGTTTTACTGTAGCTTAATTACCCGGGCGTCACAAAACTACTCTAATGCAAGCAGTATAGAGAATAATAGGCGATATCTGGTGATCAAGGGGGGCTTGCCTGGTTGCTCTGGCAAGAGAGAGGGGTCGTCAACTCCGTAGTCGTACTGGGTAGCTGCGGCGTCAGTCTCGATGTCTAGCGGAAGAAGAAGGGGAAGAAACAATGAATACAATGCAAACAGATGCATAACGATGCATGACAAAGCAAAGCGTGATGCTAGGCGTGCCCTAACGCGGTATGAGGTGATACCGGTGAAGGGGGGAAACATCCGGGAAAGTATCCCCGGTGTTTCCCATTTTCGGGCAGAGGAGACGGAGGGGGAAAGTTGCGAGTTCGATAGGTTAGTGATGCATGGCGGACGAACGGGCTGCATATCCGGGTTCGTCTCGTTGTTCTGAGCAACTTTCATGTAGAAAGTATTTTCATCCGAGTTACGGATTATTTTACATTAATTTTGAAGATTAAATTTATTTTTAGAATTAACAGAATTAATTTAATTAGAAAATGAAATTATGATGGCAGCATGATGTCATCAGTCAACCGTGTGTTGACTGGGCCAACAGACGTGTGGGTCCCGTTCGTCATTGACTAAGACTAATTAATCACGGTTAATTAGTTAACTAAGTGATTAGGTTAACCTAAACAAAATTAATTAAGTTAATTAATTAATTAATTAATTACTCTTTTTATTTTTTATTATTTTTTAATAAACATCCTGGGGCTGGGCCCCACGTGTCACTTGCCCAGGGGGCCGTTGCGGGTTAGCGGCGCTGGGTGCGGGCGTAGCCCGAACGTGCGAGTGCCCCAGAGGGCGCGGGGCGTGTACGACTCACGACGGCGCCGGCGGCAGGGCGCGGGCGACTGGACCCGGGCCGGCCAGCAGCGGTGGACGGCGCCAGTAGTCGTGGGCGGCGGTGATGACTGCACAAGGCCAACGACAGGGTTGGGGTGCGACGGGCGCGGTCCGGCGGAGGTGGAGGTGACCTAGACGAGGCCGGAGAAGGCGGCGCGGGCGCGGGGTGCGCGAGGGGGCCTTGGGCGCGTCGACTAAAGGCGCACGGGGCCGCAGTAGCAGGTGCGGCGGCCGGAGCCGTGCCATGCGGAGGACGCAGCCGGCAGCGGCGCGGGGCGCGGGCAGGCGTGCCGTTGCGAGTAGGGAAGAAGGTGCACGCGGGCGCGCGGCAAGGAGGCAGCCGGAGCGCGCGGTAAGCGCGGCAGGGGCGCGGTGGCAGGCTTGGCCGGTGCGGGGTCGCGGCGCGGGCGGCGCAGCGCTGGAGGCTCGGGCGCGGTCTCGCGCGAGCGAGCGCGTGTGGGGGTGGAGGAGAGGACGGAGCCTCACCGCGGGAGCGTGGGGACTATGGCAACGGTGCATGGGGAGGACGACGGGGACGATCGGCGAAGACGGGGAGGCGGTACGGCGACGGGCGCGGCGATGAGGTGGCCGGTCGTGGAGGAGGATGAAGAGGCGGGGAGGCGTCGCCGGTGAGGTGACAATGATGACTGCGAGCGGTGGGCGCCGGCGTTGGGTGGCGGCGACGTCAGTGCGGCCCCTCCCGATCCAGATCGGGATCAGGTAGAGGGGGCAAGGGAGAGGGAGTCGGGGCGAGTGGGAGTAGTGGGGAGGCGTGGTTAGGGTTCGGGGAAGTGGCCTTGTAGGCCAGAGAGAGTGAGGTGGGCCGAGGGCTGGCCTGGCGGCCTGTTGGGCCGGTTGGCCTAGTGGGCGGGCGGGGGGGGGGGGGGGGGATTTCCTTTTTATTTACTCTTTGTTTGTTTTGTCAGTTCCTTTTCTTATTTTTCTTTTCTGTTTTATTTCTAGTTTCTTTTATTTTTATTTTTATAAAAATTACTACTAGTATCTAAATTTGTATCTGTAAATGAACTACTGTCAGATTAATTACTAGCCCATAATAAAAGTTTTAATATATTATACAATTCAATAAGCCTTTTTTAATTGTTTTCAATACTGGTTAAATCATTTTAGTGCACTTAAATATTTTATAAATATGTGTATTCTCCACCATAATTAACTATGCAATATCTATCACCTCTATAACATTTTAGTTTTTATGTTCGAAAACTTCTAATGTTTGCCTAAAATTCAAATTTGATTTTGAAACGTTTTGATCTAACGCGAGGGTAGCAACAGTAACAGAGGTGATGTGGCATCATTAGCGTAGGTTTACTGTAGCATAATTATCCGGGCGTCACAGACCCGACAGCGGCAAACCCGAGGGCTGGCGGCTCATGTGGTGGTGTAGCGGATGGCAGCCTCAGCGGGCGAGCAACGGAGACTGCACCTGGTGCACGAGCTCGCACCCCAATGCGTTCGTGCTCGAATAGCTCGCATATTCACGGCCACCAAATGCGTAGGTGAGCCCCCAATCATCTCTGTGCCACCATGGCCCTTTCCCCCACCTTCCCCCCTCACTTGATGGCATCTTGCTCTTGTTTCTCGGGTGAATCATAGTCTATACACATAAGACTGCTAATTTCATCTACCCATAGTATGTAATCAGTAGTGAGATGCATAAATCTTACTCGTACATGACATGTTGATTAAATTTTGACAGGCCAGTAGTTAAATTTTCTACAGATGAGTCCTTGTCGGATGGATGGTGACTAACGAGATGCACTTCTTTGACACAAGTAATTTTAATAAAGGGTTGTGTACAAGGTAAGATTACTAGGTATAGCTGCAATGCAGCTAGCAAGCGCTCCAGAATTTCATGTTGCTAGATTTGCCCCACAGGCAAATGTATGACTTACTTGCTGTTGACTTTCACAGTGTTTAGATCTTTTCTTGTGACAAGGATGCACAAAATCAAGTTTTTTGTCGGTAGGAGCGTTTTTCGCTGTCCAACTGTTGAGTTCCACTTCCACTGGAACAAGGGGTCTACTGGACTTATTATTGTTTCCCAACTTGATGTGGATAAAATAACCGAGAGTATTATGGTGAAACCAATTTGCACTACTTGACAAGTAGGGCCTTTGAAGGAATTGTTCCTCTCAGGGACGTGAAGTTTCTACACCCAGGAGCAAATGCTCCTGGTGTGAACAGTAAAATCAAAAAAAATGAAAAAAAGTTTAAAAAAATCTGAAATTTATTTGAGGAATACTTTCACAAATGTTTGTTGTGCATGCAAACTTTCATCACAAAATCACATTGGTGGAAGGTGTGGTAAAAAAAACAAAATCGATGCTCTGAAAATGTTACTTACAAAAGCATTTTGGAACTCCGATTTTGTTTTTTTTGGCACGACTTCCACCAATGTGATTTCACGATGAATTTTTGCGTGCACGACAAACATTTGTGTAAGTATGTCACAAAAAAATTTCAGAATTTTTTGAATTTTTTTTCTATTTTTTTGATTTTACTGTTCACTCCAGGAGCATTTGCTCCTGGGTGTAGAAAGGCACTTTCGTCCTCTCAGTAAGTTCTTAGTTTTTGATATTCTTTAGGAGACTGTTTTTTAATGTCTGGTCATTAACTCTATCAATAATTTGCAGAAAAGGAAGGGCCAGTGCATGATGTTCAGTGATCTTCTTTAGGTTCCGAATTTTTTGTGATCTATGGATATATCCTTACATAATCCTTACATGAACCATAACATTTCTGATTTAATGTATTTGTATTCTACAACTGTTCCTTGACTGAATCTCGGTTAGGCCTGCCAGAACAATAATATTCAGCCAAAAATGCAATCCTCTTCATGAGCTTGGTGAAGGCCATTATAATACGATAAGATTGAATCCCGAAGGGCGATGTATCCTTTCATTAATTTTATCAGCCAGTCGTGCTATGTTCTTCGGTCTGAACGGGTGTAGATATATATGCACACCCTTCTGTTATAGTTTGGTTATTAGCATAGCAATATGCGTTTAACAAATTGTTAATGTTCTGTTATTGCTTGCTTTCGTGTAAGAAAAAAAATCATGTTTAGCTTGGTGATATCCTTTGACCCAAATTTCTCCACCAATTATTGTTATAGTTGGACCTGGTAATTTGCTGGGTGATATTGTCACTAAAATTTGTATAAGACAATAGCCTTAACAGTTAGAATGAGTAAACACTCTGATTGGGGAAGTCTTGTCTGGTTTAAGAGAGCCTATGACAGACTACAAAAGCAAAAAAGGGCATGCTTGGATATTTCTTTATGTGGTTGCCACATATCTCATAGTTTTTTTCCAGCTTTCTGGGACTATTCAGAAAAGATATTAGTAGGGAAAACAAAGGCTGAATGGCATGTCCGATGGTCGCCATTCTGAGTGCTTTTTAATTGTACAGGTTGAATAGAAGCCAGAATATCCTGGAAGACTTGGTGACATTGCTAACCTCACAATATCTTTGTATAACATAAAAAATGAAGAAACAAAGAAGCAATGTTCCAGTATATTTGCAGAGGTGAAATATTAACGCCAGTTCGAGCGCACCGGCCTCGATGGCAAGAGACCACTACCATCAGGTTTGCTTCCTCTTTTGCTTGTCTGGTTGCAAGGTTGGTGGTTCATCTTTCTTTTTCATAGCAACCTACATCTTTCTATACCAAGAATTTGTTTTTGAATCAACATCTTAGTTTTCTACACCAGTTTCTGATTCAATATTTTAGTTGTTTCTGAATCAAGATCCTAGTTGTCTACATTTGTCTACACCGAGAGCTTGCTTCTGTATCAATCAACATCTTACTGATACATCAGTTAAAGATGGAAATTATTTTTTGCTTTGATTTTTGAATCAAAATCTTAGTTGTTTATACCATGAGCTTGTTTCCTTTCATTGGAGGGATGGTGTTAGGGAAAGCCGATTTTGCCAGGTCTTGCTTTATCAAATGGATGCAGAGTAGCTGAATGGAAGCGGCAAATCTCACTTTCAGTTAGAAGGGGTATATGTTTCATGCACAGAAACCTAATAAATGTACTGCAATAACTGTGCGATGTCTCCTTGCTTCATAAGGTATCATGTTTTTTTGTGATCTTTAGCACTTGTGACTAACTGAGATTGGTTTGCTTATTCTACTATTTCTTTTGAGTAATACCAACTTTACTTGGTTTATGATGTTACTGGTGGTCTGAAGCTTTTATAGAAGCATTTGTGTGTTCTCGATCTTAGGAGTAAGGAGTTCAAGTAGCAGTGGTGTTGCACTCTTACGGATCTGCTGCTGAAAAATGATCCTTAACTTCATTATCTATCTTGATTGATGCATGTCTTTTCGTGAGGGTGGGTTTGGAGATTGCATCAACTTCTATTTGCATTTGCTTTTGTCTTTAGAGTTCCAAATCAGATTTCAGTAAATGCACTGAGTTTGGAGCTCAGAATTTTCTGAACGTTGACATAATGTATATCTATTTTTTCAGTTGAGCCGGGGCTGCGGATGGTCAGTGCATAAATTATATTTGGCAAGTTTGTTTATTTGGCAAGTTTGATATACTGTTCTGCCTTGAGACCACTCACTGTCCATAAGCTTTCATAAGGTCTGTGCATAAAATATATTCTCACTCTCCATGAAACACACTCTGACTAACTTAGTATTTTCATTAGCAGATCCTTGCATCACAACATGCCAGACATTCAGAAAAAGCTATGTATCTATGGTCTACTCTATAATCTACTACTGTCACCTTATACCACAGAATAATCATATGAATCAGTTATCCTCGACTACTGTTATGACTTGCTTTTGGTATATCATGCTACCTTTGAACTAGGCGAAGCAAACCTTTCACCATGTGTACTCCCACTTGCTGCTACATTTTCTATGAGATGCACCCAGGAGAAAATAGAATACCGAATAGTATCTCCTTCAAAATTTGCCAACTGAGGTGTCTCGTTGCTTACGGATATGCAAGCCTGCTTACATCACCCAATATCTCCTTCTCCTGGTCCAGGCAATCACACATGATGAAACCACTCATTTTAGGTTGGTCCGTGGCATCCGTATCTATTTCCTTTAGATGGTTCTCCTGTGTGATGGTTAAAAAATATAAGGTTTGCCGTGTGATATTGCTTTCTTTGGTGTAGTGGTATACCATATTGTGAGCAATCAGGAACAAAAACAGGAGGGTTAATTGTCACAAATCGGTGCTGCATATTTTTCAGAAGTACGTCCACCTTCTGCACAATGCCCTTGCATTTGTTTTCTTATCAAATAAGTTTCTTTCTGTAGAATTTGTTCAGTTCTTGTCTCACTCACACCTCAACATGCAAGTTTGGGAGCGCGGTGCTCGTATAACTGATATCCCTTTGATCTTCATTACTTTTGCAGGATATGCATTATGATTGAACATGAGAAACCCTTTACCTCCCTGCATTATCTTTATATGATATTAAAATGTTACACATGTTTTGGTCCTCCAAAACATTATTAATCCATAATGTAAATAACTCTGATGTATGATGATTTTCAGTGAGATATCCTTTTATCTCCAGGAATTTCTTTTATGTAGTGGATATACAAAATTAACTGTAGGAGCAAATCTTGCTTGTGGGACTGGTGCTTGTGTAGTTGTTGCAACTGTTCTTGACAGCCGAGCTGAATGTATCTGAAAAAGGTTTGTGCTTCGTCATTTTTTTCTTTCGACGACAAAATAACTTCTCATTTCAAAACACTTAGTATGTCATCATGGCCTTTCTTAAGGGTATCAGTCATTCTCTTTCCTTCTATAAATTAGTGGTCTTCTATTTTTGTTGTGAACCCCAATATGGCATCTCGCCATTCCCCACGATCCACATGTTAACTTTGGATTTATTTAATGATAATATGATATCAACTGCCTTTTCTTCAGGATAATCTGACACCTAATAAGGATCAGGAGAACAATAGAGATGCTAAGAGGAAACCTTTTGGGGTTAAGGATATAAACAACAACATGGCTTATTAGGCCGAAGAGAGCTGAAGGGGTGTCTTTTGGTTCTTGAAGGCCTGCACTTTCCTGGTGGAGTAGCGTCAAAATAGTTCAGAGGCTTTAAAGCTACTTAACTTAACGTAGTTAGGATCAATTCTTTGTTTCGGTTTGAAGTACCCTCCAGTTCCTCCTATTTGATTGAATAAACAGAAGCCACGTGGATTGTTACGAGTGAAGCCATCCATACAAGTCGATATATTAAAAATCCAATATGAGGAATTCAAGATATAGAGAAATGCTATTGTTCTTTTGCTAATTAGTTGCTTGACCAAATGTACTGTAAATGATGTTATTATTCTTCAATATATAGAGAAATGTTATTGTTCTTCATTGTAGAGGATGATATCCATCCCAATTATTGATATGATGGAAGTACTACTTAGGAGTTTTGACTCTGACCGAATGAAGCTGTTGAGGAAGAAGGGATAAATAAGTGCCGAGGAAGAAGGGATAAATAAATCGCTCGATTCATGGGCCGGACTGGCTGCCATACGATTGCTTTCAAATATACATGCGTCTAAGTGGCACATAAATACTCTCTTTTTTCAAACACACAAAAACAAAGTTGATAGAAACACTACTCTTTCTAAAATAGCATAAGACCTTCTTAATTGGTTTAATACATGGTGTTAAGTATACATATGTTCTTAGGCAAAAAGATATGTACTTTTTTTATTTATAGAAGATTATTTAAAAATACATATATTTTCAACTTGTTATGGTTTTGGATGAGACTCCATCCTATCAAAGTAAAAAAGTGCATGTACATATTATTGTAGAAAACAAATATATATTATTTTTATTAAAAGGGGTTAAATTTGTTACATATGTGCATGCTCATAACTAAAACAATAAATACATGTATTTTTTACAATGCGCACATGGATTAAAAAAAGATACATGTATTTTCAGTGGCATGATTTTGAATGGGACTTTGTGCTACCAAATTAGAATGTGTATACACATCTCTTATAGACAATAAAATGCCGTTGTTTCATACTAAAGGGGATTAGATTTCGTTCAAATAGAATTCTATGCTACCAAACTTAAATGTGTATATACATTTATTGTGGACAACAAGCCCCCGTTTTTCCCAACTAAGAGAGATTAAAATTATGTTATATATGCTTACCCGTAACAAAATCAACTAAACCATGGATTTCTTTTCATCGCTAACATGGAATTAGCAGGTCTCTGCGCCATTTGGCGCAACGGGTCCACTAGTTCATACTTAAACATCACATGACCCTATTGAACATTAGATTTTTGCATAACTTAAATAATTAAACACGACACTCTTAAACCACGACATGGCAAAAGCTACTACAACAAAGGGTACGGGTTGGCAAGCTAGAAAAGGTAAGATTTGCTGATAAGATGTTGCCTCACATGTCATGGACGTGATCCTTCCAGTTGGAAGAGCACGGACCCATGGTGCGCTCTCTGATGTCACAGATGGGCCGTTTCACCTTGGAAGAACCTTTGTGAGTGCCCTCCTCATGCTCGTGGTCGATGAGATCTGACTTGGCAATTGAGATCCCAAGCCGCCACCGTAGAACGTGTCCTTTAGAAATAACAAAATGGGCTCGATGGCGTACAAGGATCACAAATCCTTGACCGCATGGCAGAGGAGATCAATGGCAGGGCAATCGAAGAGAACGATGACGGTTGAACCAGAGGGGTTGGGGATGGACCACTTAACCTGTGACATGGCTCGCGTGAAGCTGTCGATGTCGACAAGCTTGATGTCATGGCCAGCTTTCCCCAGATACGGTAATACGCTAGCCCACTGACGTGAAGCCTTCGGCATGGCAACGTAGTCAACGTCTTCGCCAGCTTCAGCGGCGAGGTGTTGCTCCGAGATCGACAGGTCAGGGCGAACGACGGCCACCTCACCAACGTCCGCCAGAGAGGCCATGATAAACCTCTTCTTGGCCGAACGCTCATCAGGCTCCCCGGGATACGTGGTCGAGCTTAGGCTGTGACATTCTTGAGCAGGGATGTGGATCTGGAGGGGAGGGACATTGCAGGCCTCATCTAAAAACTCAGGGGAGTGGGGCGATGGTATGGGAATCCCTGGGTAACCTGAACTTTATTATCTAAGCTAGAAGGAACGGGCAGACCGGCAGGGGCGGCGGCGGTGAGCTAGGGTTCTAGGGCGAGGGTGCCGAGTGGGGGGACTATGGAGGGGATGTGGGCAGGTGGGCGGGGTGGTTGATACGTCTCCAACGTATCTATAATTTATGAAGTATTCATGCTGTTATATTATCATTCTTGGATGTTTTACAATCATTTTATAGCAACTTTATATCATGTTTTGGGACTAACCTATTGACCCAGTGCCCAGTGCCAGTTGCTATTTTTTGCTTGTTTTTTACATCGCAGGAAATCAATATCAAACGGAGTACAAACACCATGAAACTTTTTGTAGATTTTTTATGGACCAGGAGACCACTAGTGGGCTAGAGAAGCACCTGGAGGGTGCCCCGAGGGGGGCACAACCCACTAGGGCGCGCCTGGGGGCCCAGGCGCACCCAGGTGGGTTGTGCCCACCTCGGTGGCCTCCTGCACCCCCTCTTTACTCTATAAATTCACAAATATTCCGAAAACCCTCGTAGTTAATCTAGATCAGAAGTTCCGATGCAACAGGCCTCTGTAGCCACCGAAAACCAATCTAGACCCCGTTCAGGCACCCAACCGGAGGGGGAATCATCTCCGGTGGCCATCTTCATCATCTCGGCGGCACCACTACGAGGAGGGAGTAGTCCACCCTCGGTAGTAAGGGTTTGTACCAGTAGCTATGTCTTTAATCTCTCTCTCATGTTCTTGAGATGTCATGATCTTGATGTATCGTGGGCTTTGTTAATATAGTCAGATCATATGGTGTTTTCCCCTCTCTATCTTGTTGTGATGAATTGAGTTTTTCCCTTTGAGATTTCATTGTTATCGGATTGAATACTTTTATGGATTTGAGAGCTCTTGATATATGTCTTGCATATGAATACTCATGGTGACAATGTGGTATCATATTGATTCACTTGATATGTGTTTTGGCATTCAACTCCTGGATTCCGACGATCACATTGGGGTAATCTATGCATAGGGGTTGATGCACGTTCTCGTCTTTTGTTTCTCCGGTAGAAATCTTGGGGCACTCTTTGAGGTTCTTTGTGTCGGATTGAGTATTATGAATCTGAAATTATTTGGTGTTATTTTAGTACGAACTCTTGGATAGATCGATCGAAAAGAATATCTTCGAGGTGGTTTTGTACCCTACAAACGATTTCTTCGTATGTTCTCCACTAGATAGGAACTTTGGAGTGATTCTTCGTTGCATGTTGAGGGATGGTTATATGATCCAATTATATTAGCATTGTTGAGAGATTGCACTAGAGAAAGTACAGACGCTAGGCCTCATTTTGAAGAATTGCAATACCGTTTGTGCTTCATTTTATCAATTTCTACCTTGCTGTTTTTTATTATTCCTATCAGAAAAATCAATATCTACTATCCATATTACACTAATATCACCATCTCTTCGCCGAACTAGTGCACCTATACAAATTATCATTGTATTTGGTGTGTTGGGGACACAAGAGACTTTTAATTATTTGGTTGCAGTGTTGTTTGAGAGAGACCATCTTCATTCTACCCCTCCCAAGGATTGATAAACCTTAGGTCATCCACTTGAGGGAAAATTGCTATTGTCCTACAAAACTCTGCGCTTGGAGGCCCAACGCGAGTCTACAAGAATAAAGTTGCGTAGTAGAAATCAAGCTCTTTTCTGGCGCCGTTGCCGGGGAGGTTAGGTACGCGGCACTCACATCCCGTCAACGAAGCTCTTTTCTGGCGCCGTTGCCGGGGAGGTGAGTGCTTGAAGGTATATATTTAGATCTTGCAATGGAATCTTTTAGTTTCTTGTTTTATCACTAGTTTAGTTTATAAAAGAAAACTACAAAAAATGGAATTGAGGTTGCATCATATTATTTATCTTTATAACGTATTTCGTGAAAATGATGGAAAGGAAAATTGTGCTCAATTGATAAATGAAGAATTCAATAGAATGTTTCGTATAAATGATGAGCATGATTGCAATGTTGTTAGTACAAATTCTTTGAATATCTATGATGCTAATGATATGCAAAGCCATAAGCTTGGGGATGCTATGTTTGATGAACATGATATTTTTAGTCCCCCGAGATTTGATGTGCAAATTTGTTATAATGATTGCATGCCAACTATTTATGATGATTATAATGATGAAAGTGGATTTGGAGAGGTCATGACTTTATTTAGTGATGAATCCACTATTTAGGAAGATGTTGCAATTGACTATGACAACAAAGTTGCTATTTATTATGATTATGGTGATGACATGTATGCTATAAAGAATAATGATAATCATGAAACTTGTCACCATAATTTTAATTTTCACTCCAATGATAGTTATTTTGTTGAGTTTGCTCCCACTACTATTGATGAGAATAAAATTGCTTATGTGGAGAGTAACAAAATTTCTGTGCCTATGCATCATAAAAAGAATGATTTATGTGATAGCTATATTGTTGAATTCATTCATGATGCTACTAAAAATTATTTTGAGAGAGGAATATATGCTTCTACATATTTCAATAATACCAAGTTTCCTCTCTTTTTGTTGAAAGTTTTGAAGTATTGCTTGTTTTGCCTTCCTATGCTAGTTGATTCTTGATCCCATACATTATTTGCTCACAAAATCCCTATTCATAGGAACTAGGTTAGGCTTAAATGTTCTTGCCATGTGATTCATGATGCTCTTTTTCGTGTTTCAATTACTATTCTTATGCGAGCATCATTGAAATCATCATGCCTAGCTAAAAAGGCATTAAAGAAAAGCGCTTGTTGGGAGAAAACCCAATACTTTTACCTACTATTTTTGTGTGTTCACATGATTATGTAATGTACTAATCATGTTTTGTAGCTTTTGTTTTAATAAAGTACCAAGTAAAGCCTTTGGGATAGTGTGGATGATAGTTGACTTGATTCTGTCCAAAAACAGAAACTTCTACGCTCAGTCCAGGAATTTTAAAAATTCACTGGAGCGTGATAAAATTATAAATTTATTACAGGTGATAGATATAAAAATTACCCAGGTTTTCCTATTTTTTCGGAATTGTTATAGTAGCATAAGTATGGTAGTTATCCAGATCTTTACAGACTGTTCTGTTTTTAACAGATTCTGTTTTCAATGCATAGTTTGCTTGTTTTCTAGTTTCTATGGCTTATATTGCCCAATATAAATTGTGGAAATGATATTCTATAGTAGGCATTGTGTGGAAATAATTATGAATCTTGTCTTTGACAGTGCCAAAGTGAAATGGTTTGCTCTTTATCATACTAACCTATCTCACGAAGTTCCATTAAGTTTTGTGTGATTGAAGTTTTCAAGTTTTGGGTGAGCTGTCGATATGAGGAGAATAAGGAGTGACAAGACCCTAAGCTTGGGGATGCCCAAGGCACCCCAAGGTGATATTCAAGTAAGATCCAAGCAACTAAGCTTGGGGATGCCCCGGAAGGCATCCCCTCTTGCGTCTCCAACATGGAGCTATGTTTTCATTCGTCACATGATATGTGTTTTGCTTGGAGCGTCAATTTATTTTCTTAGGATTTGCTTGTTGTTATTTAGAATAATGTTTTGCATCTTTTATTTCAATAAAAGTGGCATTGACATCCTTTACTATGCTTATTTTACAAGTCTACATGTTGCTGTTTGAAAATAGAAAGTTTATCGATGTTGCAAAAATTTCCTAGAAAAGTCAGAATGTGATAAAATATTGAAACTTTTTGCAAAATAAGCTCTGATAATTTTTCAACAATGTGGTAGATTTTCATAATATTTGGAGTTTAAGAAGTATTTATACTCTTGCATTCTTTATAGACTGTATTGTTTTAGCAAATTTCTGTTATGTTTGCATTGTTTGCATATGTTTGCTTGTTTAATGATTCTATTTGAGGATAGGGATATTAAATATGCAGAGGCATTTAGTATGCAATGTTGAATAATAATTTTAGTGATATTTTACAATAGAGAATGATACGGTTTTTTCATTGGTTTATACTAACTTATCTCACGAGTTCTTGTTGAGTTTTGTGTGGATGAAGCTTTTCAGATTTAGGAAAACCGTGATACAAGAGGAATTAAGGAGACACAAAAGCTCAAGGTTGGGCATCCCAAGATAATATTTCAAGAAGTCTCAAGCAACTAAGCTTGGGGATGCACCGGTAGGCATCCCACCTTTCTTCTTCAACAATTGTCGGTTAGTATCGGTTGAACCTAAGTTTTTGCTTCTTCACATGATGTGTGCTATCCTTAGAATGCCATTTTATTTTGTTTTTGCTTGTTGTTTAAATATAATACTTAGATCCAAAAGATCTTAAATAAGAGAGAGTCCACAATTAGCTACCTATTCACTTAACTACTCGCTTGATCTTCACTTATATCTTTCTGGAGTAGCTTGTCATTTACTCTTGTGCTTCACTTATATCCTCCGAGTAAATTGTTGAATGGATTGAATATCATGAAGTTGAAATTATATCAGGCCTAGTGGTTGCTTCACAGTGGGGTTAGAAAGTGAAATCTTTTGAAGCTTGACAATCACAATATTGGTCATACAAGCAATTCCTGAATAATTACAATAAGGAAGAGAACTTTCACATGCAAATACACTATCTTGGAAATCTCTTATAATTGCGAGCCCCCATCAAAATATTATATGCCAAAATTGTTGACGCTGGACAAGGAAGACAACGTAATGGTTTATATTTGTTCATTTTCACATAGAAGTTATATTGTCATAGATCCTTCAACATGTGGTGCTTGCCCCCCATCTTTGCTAGCCAAAAATTCCGCACCAAGTAGAGATACTACTTGTGCATCCAAAAACCCTTAAACCCAAATCTTATTTTCAAGAGTCCACCATACATACCTAGGGATAGAATAAGATCCTTCAAGTAAGTTGTCATCGATGCAATAAGGCAATAAAAATTGCTTCTAAAAGTGTTAGATCATTGAGTGTAAGAGAAAATTGAGCGTTGTATGAACCATTGTTACACCCACATCCCCTACTACTACATATACTGGACCAATTACTAGAGCTCGCGCACGCCAATTAAATTATCAGGTACTTTCGTTTCTTGGTAATGATTCTAATGTTCATGACAATACGATGCTGCCTAAATTGGATACATTTGTTTTGCTTACAAATGAAGAGCCTGGCATGGATAAGAGGGATGACATTGGAGCAAGAACAAGCATGGAGTTGATGGCATGCGGAAGGGGAACAAGAACGGAGTTACAAGTGATGATTTCAGGACTTTGAAGCCACCATAATGAGTGCATGAAGCCTTGGACGAAATATACAAGATGCCACTTCATAAACTTCGTCCAGAGGCTATTCTAGGTGCTGCGTCACCTTATTATTGGGCCAGGCCCATGTAATTTTGAAATACATCACTATAGGCTGTTTTTAGAGTCCGTATGTGTGGGGAAACAAGAGATAGGGTTGGTTTCTGTCGGTGTACTAAAGTAGGGGTACCTTAGTACCCCGAACTTGTAGCGTCCCGCGGCAAGGCTTGCCAGGGGAGCGACAAGAGTCTCCACGGCCCTTTTTGGGCCGGATGAAGGCCAAGTGATCGAGCCGAGAAGACCAAGCCCCGGCAAGAGGCGCTTGCCGGGCCGAGAAGGCGAGGTCCGGCAAGAGGAGCTTGCCGGGCCAAGGCGACAAGGCCCCGGCAAGAGGAGCTTGCCGGGACGACCAAGCCGAAGCACCAAGGCCCCGGCGGGAGGAGCTCGCCGGGACGGCCAAGCCAAGGCACCCCAAGAGAAGCCCGCCGCGGCGCTCCGCGCGCCTCGGCAAGGCCTGACGAGCGGCAAGCTCTCAGGTACGGCAAGGCAACTACCGCGGCAGGCCACTTGCCGCGGCAAACCACCACATCAGGCCTGCGCTCCAGCTCATCTGCCCACGCGTCACTCTGGGGCTTCCCCAGAGGCACGTGGCGGGGCGCCGCGCAGCCTGGGGCGCGCGCGTGGCATGCGACGTTGGCGGAGTCGCCCCCGTGGCAAGCGGAGGCACACCTAACGGTCCGCCTCGGCACTGTTCAGGCGATCTAGACGGGCATTTAATACCTTTGTCCCCCGCCGTCAGAGTTAGGTGCGATAGCACTGTGCGGCCACTGTTCGCACAGATCCTTGCCATTTTTACCCCCACCTACGTAGCTACCTGTGGGAAACCCCTTTGCATATAAAAGGAGGCCCCTGCGCACGTAAAAAGGGGGGAGATCCAGACCCGGAGAAAAACCCTAGAGGGATCGAGACCAGAGAGGAGGGAGACCCAGTAGACCCTCGTCTACGTCTAGCTCCAACTTACTGTAGCTTCTTGCGCTCCAGAGCAAGAACTCCAATCAACCAGACATGCAGCAGTAGGGTTTTACGCATCCATGCGGCCCGAAGCTGGGTAAAATCGTTGTGTGTGTGTGTCGCCTCGATCTGCTCTTTGTGCAACCTCCGCCCCCGCCGAACCGACAAGGGGCTCCGTCCCCATAGGTGCTCGTGGAGGCCAATATCCCCCGACATCTTTGGCGCGCCAGGTAGGGGGTGCGTCGAGGTTGTGTGAATCAGATCCGGCGTCCGCGTGAGCCAGACCCTCACTGTTTGCGCCGGCATGGCGCCGAAGAAGAAAGCTCCAGAGGCGACCGGTCCGTCAGCATCGAACCCACCGCCCATGGAGCAGACGGGTGGTGGGGAGGACGCCGGCGGAGGAATGGGCGCCGTCGAACCAGTTCTTGGTCCCGCGGCGTCCGAGCTCGCCCTGCGCCCCTCTCAGGAGGCGCGAAACCAGCAGCGTCATGGTACCCATGGTACCATACGCTCGCTGGACCCAGACCGTGCTGGTGGGTCCCAAGGCGCTCAGAACCAGCATGCGATCCAGCGTGCCGGGACGAGCGTCGCGCGGCTGCCTGGACCGGGTGCTGCTCCTTCTAACATGGTTAGGAGTTCGAGCACATCCCGCTCCTCGCGCCGCTCGCCGCCTCTGCCCGCCACCCCAGCGGAAGCTCTCGCACGAGCTCAGCTGCTCCTAGACTACCCTCCAACGGCGGACAAGCTCGACGGCTGGAGGGCAACCATCCAGAGCTTCATCGGTTTCGCCAACGGTGACACTCCGCGGCAGCACAGCGCGTCGCAGCCGCGGCCAGTCACCCAGGCGAGAACCGATGGCGCCAAGAATGGCGGGGGTGCGACCACCGTGCACTCCCCGCCCCAGAAGCCGCGGTCGCCGACTCGCCGGGCCCTCCTCGACAACGACTCCACCGCGTCGTCGAACCCGCGAACTCGCCGCGACCAACGACAAGTCCTTCATGAACGAAGGGAAGAAGACGCTCGAACCCGCATCGAGCGCAGAAGAGAGGCGCGCCGTCAATCAGACCAGCGTGTTGTGCCCTCTGGAGACATGCACGCACCGGGGGAACCAGGCGAACTGCCGTATTCGGTAGGCTGCCCCGCGTTCACCCGCGAGCTGCGGCAAGTCCAGTGGCCCAGCACAAAGAACTTAAAGCCCGACGTGCCCGAGAAGTACGACGGCAAGTCGCATCCGTCGGAGTTCCTCAGCATCTACACCATTGCGGTGCAGGCTGCCGAGGGACGGGACGACAAGATCCTTGCCAACTACTTCCCGTTGGTACTCAAGCCCAACGTCAGATCCTGGCTCATGCACTTACCGGACGGCTCCATCTCCTCCTGGCCAGATCTATGCCATCAGTTTGTTGGCGCCTTCACGGGCGGCCACAAACCCCATGGCCAGGCAAGCGACCTTCATCTGCTTATTCAGAAGGAGGGGGAGCCTTTGCGCAAGTTCATCCAGAGGTTCAGCCGTGTGCACTACAACATCCCAGACGTCCACCCCGCCGCGGTGATCAGCGCGTTCCACCAGAACGTGCGTAACCGCAGGATGCGGGAGGAGATGGCGATGTGCAAAATTAAGGAGGTCAGCGAGCTTTACGCTCTAGCCGACAAGTGTGCACGTGCTGAGGAGGGGAGGAAGCTCCCCGGAGAAAGTGTCGGAGAAGGAGACTCCGACAGTAAAGGTACCGCCCCGGCAAGGAGAGGCCGGCGGCAGAACGGCAAAAAGAAGAAGAACCCAGAGGTACTGGTTGTCGAGAAGTCCGGCAGCGAGGGCTCCGCCAAGAAAGCCCAGGCGGGAGGCCCCGGCAAAGAGGTTGTCGGGTGCGCCAACTACCGGGCGGTGGCGGCTGCCGATAAGCGGGACGATACCGACAAGAAGTACTGCAAGATCCACCATACCAGGGGCCACGACCTCCAGAGTTGCAAGCAAGTCGAGCGGCTCGTCGACCTGCAGAAGGCCGAGTATGCCCGACGCGACAAGGAGAGAGCCCAATCAGGTGGCGGGGGATCCGGCACGAAGCGCCCCGGCCCGGGGGAGCGCCGCGGCAAGGACAAGCAGTGGCAAGCAGACAGACCTCCCCGGGGGCGCGACAAGAGCGAAGACGACGACGACGAAGACATGGAAGACCCCGAGACCAGCGAGCAGGAGTTTCAGAAAGCCACTGAGGTCTTGTGTGTGGACGGCGGTGCCTCCCTGCACACTTCCCACCACCAGCTTAAACGGTGGGTGCGGGAGGTCAATGCGGCGGAGCCACCCGTCGAGTCACGCAGACCCCTGAGATGGTCCAGCAGGCCTATCATCTTCGACATTGAGGACCACCCTGATCGCACAACTGCGGTCGGGTGCTTGCCGATGTTGGTTTCCCCAACGATCCGCAACCTCAAGGTCACTAAGATGCTAGTTGACGGCGGGGCCGGCTTGAATCTGATCTCCTCTGCTGTCCTCCGGAGACTCCAAGTTCCCGACAGCGAGCTCGAAGAAACCGGCACATTCCAAGGAATCAACCCGGGAAGGAGCAAGCCGAAGGGAAAGATCACGCTGCCGGTGACATTTGGCAGCGAGCTGAATTTCAGGACTGAGAAGGTCACCTTTGACGTCGCCGACCTTCCGTTGCCTTACAACGGGATCCTCGGCCGACCAGCACTCGCCAAGTTCATGGCGGCCTCTCACTATGCATATAACATGCTCAAGATGCCTGGCCCGATAAGCGTCATTTCTGTCCTCGGCGACAAGAAGGACGCCCTTATCTGCACCGACCAAATATACCGGGACGCAACAGCAGCAACGGCCCGCGGCCCGCTTGCCGCTAGAGCTTCGGGGGAAAGAAGAAGCCCGACAAGTGCTCTGGCGCCCACTCCGGCAAGCGCGCCTCTTCGGAGTGCTGCGCTGCCGTCGAGGACGTGCCATCGAGCCCCGCCGACATGAAGACCAAGCCCGGCAAGTGCTCTGGCGCCCACTCCGGCAAGCGCGCCTCTTCGGAGTGTTGCGCTGCCGTCGAGGACGTGCCATCGAGCCCCGCCGGCATGAAGACCAAGTCCGGCAAGTGCTCTGGCGCCCACTCCGGCAAGCGCGCCTCTTCGGAGTGCTGCGCTGCCGTCGAGGACGTGCCATCGAGCCCCGCCGGCAAGAAGGCCAAGCCCGGCGAATGCTCTGGTGCCCACTCCGGCAAGCGCGCCTCTCCGGAGCGCTGCGCTGCCGTTGAGGACGCACCATCGAGCCCCGCCGGTAAACCCAAAGAGACGACGGCTGCTCCACCAGCGACCAAGAAGGTGCCCGCCAAGGAGGACGGCACTGGTGGTACCTTCACCATCAGTGCCACTCTCGACCCCAAATAGGAAGGCGCGCTCGTTGCTTTCCTGCGAGCGAATGTCGATGTGTTTGCCTGGCAACCATCTGACATCCCCGGCGTTCCCAGGGAAGTGATTGAGCACCACCTCGCCGTCTGTCCTCATGCGCGGCCCGTCAAGCAAAAGGTCAGGAAACAAGCGGTGGAGTGCCAAGAGTTTATCGCGGAGGAGATCAGGAAGTTGGAAGCGGCAGGCCTCGTTAGAGGCGTGCTCCATCCGACGTGGTTGGCCAATCCTGTCGTCGTGCGCAAAGCAAACGGGAAGTGGAGGCTTTGCATCGATTTCACCAATGTCAACAGAGCTTGCCCTAAAGATCCATTTCCCTTGCCGCGCATCGACCAGATTGTTGACTCCACGGCCGGATGCGACCTGCTTTCATTCCTTGACGCCTACTCCGGGTACCACCAGATCTTCATGGCCGAAGAAGACGAAGAGAAGACTGCGTTCATCACTCCATGCGGCACGTACTGTTTTGTGCGGATGCCTTTTGGACTGAAGAACGCAGGCTCGACATTCGCGAGGGTTGTCCACACTGCTTTCGAGCCACAGATCCACAGAAATGTGGAGGCCTACATGGACGACATTGTGGTCAAGAGCAGAGATAAGGCAACCCTGGTTCAAGACTTGGAAGAGACCTTTGCGAACTTGCGCAAGATCAGCCTCAAGCTCAACCCCGAGAAGTGCGTATTCGGAGTTCCCTCCGGCAAGCTTCTCGGGTTCTTCGTGTCTCAGCGTGGGATCGAAGCCAACCCCGACAAGATCAAGGCCATCGAGCAGATTGAAGCACCAACGCGTGTCAAGGACGTGCGAAGACTTGCCGGTTGCGTGGCAGCTCTCAGCAGATTTATTTCCAGGTCTGCGGAACGCGCCCTGCTGTTTTTCAAAATCTTGAAAAAGGCAGGTCCAGTAAAATGGACTCTGGAAGCGGAGGCTGCGCTGCAGGGCTTGAAGAAATACCTGTCCTCCGCTCTAGTATTTGTCGCGCCTAGACCGCAAGAGAAGTTGCTGCTCTACCTAGCGGCAACCAATCAAGTGGCTAGTGCTGCGTTAGTTGCGGAGAGGGAAGCTGATGACGAGCCAGCAACCGCGGCAAGCGCGTCCGACGGCAAGCAGGAGGCTTCCCCGACAAGCTCTGGCCCCGGCAAAGGCGGATCCGCGCAAGCGCAAGGAGAAGTGCAGAGGAAGAGGATGGTGCAGCGCCCAGTTTACTTCGTCAGTTCCCTCCTGCAGGGGGCTAGGTCGAGGTACTCTGGTGTGCAGAAATTGCTCTTCGGCCTCCTCATGGCCTCGAGGAAGCTGCGCCATTACTTCCAGGCACACGAGATCACAGTGGTCACTCGCTTTCCGCTTAAGAGGATACTGCAGAATCCCGAAGCAACAGGCAGGATTGTCGAGTGGGCACTTGAACTGTCAAGCTTTGGCCTCAAGTTCGAGAGCACATCGACCATCCAGAGCCGAGCATTGGCAGAGTTCATAGCGGAGTGGATGCCGACACCGGACGAAGAAATTCTAGAGACGAGCATCCCCGGCAAGGAAGCAACCAAAGAGTGGCTGATGTACTTTGATGGTGCCTTTTTGCTAGAAGGCGCCGGTGCCGGCGCGCTGCTCATCGCGCCCACCGGAGAGCACCTCAAGTACGTCGTCCAGATGCACTTTCCCAAGGAGCAAGCAACCAACAATACGGCAGAGTATGAAGGTTTGCTCGCCGGTCTCAGGATCGCGGCGGAACTTGGGATCAAGAAGCTCCTTGTCAGGGGTGACTCGCAGCTCGTCGTCCGCCAAGTGAACAAGGATTACCAGTGCCCATTGATGGAAGCTTACGTTGATGAAGTGAGGAAGATGGAAGAGCGCTTTGACGGCCTGCAAATGGAATACGTTCCAAGAGCAGAGAACGACATCGCCGACGGCCTGTCAAAATGCGCCGCACTAAAGCTACCTGTGGAACCAGGGACTTTTGTGCTCAAGCTGACTCATCCATCCGTGACACCATCGACTGGGCCAAGCAAGAAGAGGAAGTCGGTCTCCGGCGACTATCTCCCGGCAGAGCTTCCCGAAGCCGCCGCCAAGAGAGTCCCCAAGATCGACACCAAGAGTGCTGAGGAGCCGCCCGCTCCGGCAAGCCCCAGGGTTTGTCCCGACGAAGCAGGCGCTCCCGGCAAGCCACGCCCCGGCAAGCTTGCTGAGGAACGTCAAGCTCCGGCTGAGCCCCAAGTCCTCGCCGTAGAAGCTGATGTTCCCGCATCCGCCGGCATGCCTCTAGTCCTCGTCGTCGAGCCACAGGCTCCGACATGGGCACAGCGGATCGTCCGTTTCCTCCAGACAGGAGAACTTCCCGAAGAACAAGAAGAAGCTGAAAGAGTAGCCCGACAGTCCAGTATGTACCAGTTCGTCGACAGCGCACTGTACAAAAGAGGACGCAATGGGGTGAAATTGAAGTGCATTCACCGGGAAGACGGACAGAAGCTGTTGGCGGAGATACACGGAGGCATATGTGGACACCACATTGGCGCCAGAGCACTTGCCGGGAAGGCGTTCCGGCAAGGTTTCTTCTGGCCCACAGCCCTCCAGGATGCAACTGCACAAGTAACCAAGTGTGAAGCATGCCAGTTCCATTCCAAGAAGATACACCAGCCAGCTCAAGCTCTCCAGACGATCCCTTTATCCTGGCCCTTCTCGGTCTGGGGGCTCGATATCCTCGGCCCCTTCCCCCGATCCGTCGGGGGCTTTGAGTACTTGTTCGTTGCCATCGACAAGTTCACAAAGTGGCCAGAAGTGGAACCAGTGAGGAAGGTGACCGCCCAGTCCGCGATCAAATTCTTCAGGTCGATTGTTTGCCGCTTCGGGATCCCCAACAGGATCATCACCGACAACGGTACGCAGTTCACAAGCCACGCCTTTATGCAGTACACCCAAGATCTCGGCACCAAGGTCTGCTTCGCTTCAGTTGCTCATCCCCGGAGCAACGGTCAAGCGGAAAGGGCCAACACCGAGGTACTGCGCGGGCTCAAGACCAGAAGTTTTGACAAGCTGCTCAAGCGCGGATGGAACTGGATCAAGGAGCTGCCGGCGGTTCTTTGGTCGGTCAGAACGACGCCAAATCAAGCCACCGGCCAGACACCATTTGCTCTAGTCTATGGAGCAGAAGCAGTTACCCCCACGGAACTCGTATACGGGTCACCTCGAGTGCTCGCTTATGATGAGCTTGAGCAAGAGCGGTCGCGTGAAGATGACGCACTGCTCCTCGAGGAGGATCGTCTCCAGGCCGCTGTGCGATCCGCTCGCTATCAGCAAGCTCTGCGTCGCTATCATAGCCGCAAAGTTAAGGCCAGGAGCCTCGAGGAAGGCGACCTTGTTCTTCGGCGCGTTCAGTCGGCCAAGATACACAACAAGTTGACGCTGAAGTGGGAAGGCCCTTACCGGGTGAAACGAGTCACGAGGCCCGGCGCCGTCCGCCTCGAGACCGAAGATGGTACTCCGGTGAGCAACTCCTGGAACATTGAGCATCTTCGCAAGTTTTACCTGTAAGGCGCGGTTGTCGGACCCCGTCCAGCAACCACCTCTTTGTACAAAAGTCTTGCCGCAGACGCATGTAATCCTTTGTACAAAGCCAGGCGCAGACCCTGGCCGCAATGACGCGCTGGGCCCCCCCAAGTTTTAGCATGCATGCTGAGTCGAGTCTCGTCCTTGGTTAGGGTTGATAGTGCCTAATAGTCGCTAACCCCTAACTTAGAGGTCGAGTCCGCGTCTTTTTCCCGTCCTTTCCCTTTGGCTCGCCGGAGTTGCATACCCTTGCCGAGCCGCTCAAGGACGAAGAAGGGGAGAAGGACGAGCCAGCGCCCGCCTCCCGACAAGCCAGAGTTGCCAGGAGCTGCAACCTCAGATAAGTCTTTACATCCCTTATCATGCATTCTCTCGTAAGCTGCGGAATGTGGAAACCTTGCTTCCTCCTAAAAAGTTGTCGTGCTCTCTTAAGCGACCAACCCCGGAGCGCGTTCCTGGGGCCCGCTTCTGATAGTAGCCGCGGCGGCAAGACGAGGAAGCGAGGGGCCAGAACCCGCCTTCTCCCTGCCTCCGCCAAGAGCGTAAGAAGGGCCGAGGGGCGCGGGGGACGGCAGGGTCCGTTGCCGGGCGGGGAAGTGTCTATCTTAACGATGCAAAGGGTCCGCCCCTTGCCGCGGGATGTACCCGCGAGACAAATGATCCGGCAAACATTCCCTTTTCATTAAAAACATTCCACTCAGGTACAGCTCAGAGAGAATGAAAAACATGAAAAATGGGATTACAAGATTCAAATGCAACTAAGGCCCGAAGGCTTACAAGATAAAAAGAGATAAGGTGCCCGTAATCCCTTTCTTGTCTCTCTCCCCAGGAGGTAGGACAAGGAGGCGAGAAGGGCAAAAGGGGCGCCTAGACGAGCTACGGGTGGCAGAAGGCGCCAAGAGAGCATCCGGGGCTCTGCCCCGGGGCTCCGGAGGCCGGATGGAGACGGCGACGCCGGAAGCGGAGCTCGAGAAGGAGGTGGCGGGGCGTCAGCACGCTGTCGAGGGCATCCTGCCCTCGTACTCCGAGTTGACGGCCTTGCCGCCAGCCTCTTCCGCAGCCTCGCCACTCCGGCCGCCCGAGAAGACGAAGCCCCGACAAGAGGAGCTTGCCGGGCCGGAGAGAAGACCCCGGTGGTCGTCGCCGCGAGCAGGGGTGGTGACGGCGTCTGGGGCGAGGTTGAAAGACGAGGCAGCGGCCTTGCCGCCCGCCCTCTTCCTCTTCTGCATCCTCCCTACGCCAGCCGCCCAAGGAGACGACCCCGGGGAGTTCACGGCGCCAGCGACGCGGACGATGGGGGCCGCCGGTGCCACGCGGAGCTGCGACCGGCACCTAGTCGGACCCGTCATCCCGGCGGCCGCTCCCCTCGTCGTCGCTGTCGCTCCCCTCCTCGTCACTCTCGCTCGAGGAGGAGCCTTCGCTGTCGGAGGAGCTATCCATGCAGCACCGGGCCCGGGTGCCGAGGTCCCCGAAGGCCTTGACGGAGAGGAGATCACCCTCCATCAGCTTAAAATGGAGGATGAACCCCTCCATCAAGCTGTGGATCCGGGCGAACGTCTTCCACCCTCGGCCAAGGCACACCACGCCGGGGCTCGGGATTCAACGTGGACTCGCGTACCACTGATCCCGCAGCCCCTCATGCGCAGTCTCAGCGTCTCGTGTTGTCCCGCCTCCAAGACGTCCGCAAAGGGAGCCGGGAGGCGACGGCGAGGCGCCCGACGCAGCCTGATGATGAACTCGCAGGGGTCGTCCCCGAGATGAACCGCCGGGGGAAACGGAGCCGCCGGCGGAGGCGAGGCCGGCGCGCCGCCCCGCCCGCCTCGAGCGCCTCGGCCCCGTCCACGGCCTCGTCCACGACCTCGCCCCCTCCCCCTTCCCCTTACGGTTGTCTCCGCCGCCGCGGGTGCAAGGGGAGGAGGGGCTCGCTGCCTGGCGGCAACCCTTGCCGCCACCGAAGAGGGACCGGGGTTCCCTTTCTCCATGACAGTTGGGGAGAGGGGACCAGGGATCTAAGAGAAGGAAGAAGGAAGGAGTGCGGACCCCCGTCATCCCCTTCCGCTCCTTATAAAGGGGCGGAGTGGGGGCTCGACCGCCCCGCCCGACCAATCAAAGCAGAGGAAGGGCAGGCGACGGGGCCGACCCTCTACTTCGACCCGCATCGGCCCGACTTCCTGCCTCCACCACCGCAACCACAAGCGCATGGAGGATGCGTGGCGGGCGAGCAGGGCCGAGGCGACAGATGAAGCGACCTCTCCTCCCCACTCGAAAGTGGGGCGGACGTTTCGTCTTTCCAAATAAAGGAGTCGTGCCCGACGTGACGCATGCCTGCGGGCCTCAAGCCCCGCGCACGCCACCCACGTCACACACGTCTCGCACGCCTCGCCCCCCCCCCCACGACGCCGCGATAAGCGCGCGCCAATTGGGGAGGGCGCGACGCGCGCGGAGTTAAGGAGCAGCGCAACCCAGGCCACGCGTGCCCGTGCACTGTTAGGGCCTGGCCCAACAACGCTCGGCACCGTGTATGGCCCAGACCCGGGGGCTCCTGTCGGTGTACTAAAGTAGGGGTACCTTAGTACCCCAAACTTGTGCACGGGAAGTAGTAGCATCCCGCGGCAAGGCTTGCCAGGGGAGCGACAAGAGTCTCCACGGCCCTTTTTGGGCCAGACGAAGGCCAAGTGATCGAGCCGAGAAGACCAAGCCCCGGCAAGAGGCGCTTGCCGGGCCGAGAAGGCGAGGTCCGGCAAGAGGAGCTTGCCGGGACAAGGCGACAAGGCCCCGGCAAGAGGAGCTTGCCGGGACGAGAAGGCGAGGTCCGGCAAGAGGAGCTTGCCGGGACAAGGCGACAAGGCCCCGGCAAGAGGAGCTTGCCGGGACGACCAAGCCGAAGCACCAAGGCCCCGGCGGGAGGAGCTCGCCGGGACGGCCAAGACAAGGCAACCCAAGAGAAGCCCGCCGCGGCGCTCCGCGCGCCTCGGCAAGGCCTGACGAGCGGCAAGCTCTCACGTACGACAAGGCAACTACCGCGGCAGGCCACTTGCCGCGGCAAACCACCACATCAGGCCTGCGCTCCAGCTCATCTGCCCACGCGTCACTCTGGGGCTTCCCCAGAGGCACGTGGCGGGGCGCCGCGCAGCCTGGGGCGCGCGCGTGGCATGCGACGTTGGCGGAGTCGCCCCCGTGGCAAGCGGAGGCACACCTAACGGTCCGCCTCGGCACTGTTCAGGCGATCCAGACGGGCATTTAATACCTTTGTCCCCCGCCGTCAGAGTTAGGTGCGATAGCACTGTGCGGCCACTGTTCGCACAGATCCTTGCCATTTTTACCCCCACCTACGTCGCTACCTGTGGGAAACCCCTTTGCATATAAAAGGAGGCCCCTGCGCACGTAAAAAGGAGGGAGATCCAGACCCGGAGAAAAACCCTAGAGGGATCGAGACCAGAGAGGAGGGAGACCCAGTAGACCCTCGTCTACGTCTAGCTCCAACTTACTGTAGCTTCTTGCGCTCCAGAGCAAGAACTCCAATCAACCAGACATGCAGCAGTAGGGTTTTACGCATCCATGCGGCCCGAAGCTGGGTAAAATCGTTGTGTGTGTGTGTCGCCTCGATCTGCTCTTTGTGCAACCTCCGCCCCCGCCGAACCGACAAGGGGCTCCGTCCCCATAGGTGCTCGTGGAGGCCAATATCCCCCGACAGTTTCGGACCCCTTCCCCATGGGCCACGAATCCCCCCCTCTTCCTCCATATATACAGCCCTTAGGGCACTGTTTAGACTTTGGGTTTTGTTTAGATTAAAAGTTCGCCATAGCTGCAACTTCGCGTACTTCGTTTGTGTTCAACGACCAGACCAAGGCGTCACAGAACCCCAACTTCATTAATAAAGCTTTCCTCTTATATTCGCAATATCCAGATTGCAATCTTAGTTTCTTGCTTGTTCTTCTCTTGCTCGCAGGAAACATGCCCTCGTGGTCAGGTTGATCGTGCTCCGGCATGATCAATAAGCCTCAGAAGTTGGTTTAGCGATTGCTAAGGCGCGACGTCTCGCATGTTCGTAGTCGAATTGTCAAGGTCGACTCCCACAGAAAACGATATCCACCATCTCATCGAAACATCGGGACACCTTTGCCTCTATCAAGTGGTATCAGATTTCCAGGTTTCTCAGTGAGATTTTACAGTTTTTCATAGTTTAGATCGAGTCTGTTTTTCATACCTATAGTCAACGAAAAAGCCAAAAAAATTAGGGTTAGTTCATCATATCCGAACCAATCTGAGCCTTTGCATAATCTTTTCTGTATTTGCTTTGTTGAATTTGCGGTTGCATCGTCGTGTCAAGTTGCTGTTCTTAGCATCTAGTCCTTTAGAGTTTCGAGTTCTGTTCACAGGTTGTCACGTCGCCGCTGCCATATATCACCACCGCATCATTATCGTTGCTGCCATATATCACCACCGCATCATCACCATCGCTGCTGCCATATATCACCACATATTCACCGCCCATCCGAGTCCATATACGCCACCACATATCCACCGGCATCAAGCCAATCCGAGTCCACCTGCAACATATATCCGCCACCAGTCCGAGTTCCACCAAATTCATCTCCGCCACCAGTCCGAGTTCCACCAGATTCATCTCCACCACCAGTCCTATTCCGAGTCCAGTATTTTGTTACTTTGTTTTGGATTTCCAGATCACGCCATACTCCGAGTCGTAACAGAGAAGGACTCCCCAACTTCCGTGCTACCCACAGTACAAAAATAGTCCCAAACTAAAAAAAACTAAGTCTGGAAAATTCTTGCTAGGCAGTTTTTAGACCATTTGTAGACTTTTTCGAAAAAAAATTGTTGCGGAGCAAAAAAAAGAGGAACAAAAAGTGAAAAAAAAGAAAAAAAGAGAAAAAAAATTCAGAGTGTGCTCCTCCCTTATTTGCATGGAGGGCCGTGATTGTGTTAGTGTTCTAGGCTCGCATCTCTAGCACGGTCTAGCCTAGGACCAGCAGAGTACCGTCGTTGAGCATTTATTCAACTTTGCATCTCTGAATTGATTATTGCTGACCCTTTTTGCTACCATATTATAAGCCTTCCCAGCTCCACATACATCTACGTCGTGCGTTTGACTCTCCCTGGCAATCGCTCTATCTAAGCTTTTGAGAGTTTTGACTACAACGGTTGCCGATCACCGCCTGCTGCTGGGTAAGAACTGGTAAGAATTTGAGATTTGCTTGACGGATTTGTGACACCCACCACCACCTCTTGTTAGTAGTCTGTAGGATCATATTCTTGTGTGTTTCTATTGCTGCTAACCATGCTAGGATCACAAGCCGACGAGACTGACTGGGAGAACATGACGAATAAGGAGTTGCATGATAAATTTCAGCAAATGATGAGTGGACAGGTGCAAGATGTGCTAAACAAATTTGAAGAGGCCATGGAGAAGATAGATGGCATGGAGAAGACGTTCGAGACAAAGCTCGATAACAAGTTTAATGAATTGCTCGCGCGTCTTCCACCACCACCACCGACTGCACCTAACGCACCTCTACAACAACAACGACAACAACAACAACAACAACAACAACAACAACAACAACAACAACAACAACAACAACAACAACAACAACAACAACAACAACAACAACAACAACAACAACAACAACAACAACAACGACTACCTCCACGTCGCAAAACAGCCCTCCACCGAGCGAGCCGTGTCCCTCTTGCGCTTGGCCAAACTGTTGGTGTTGCTGTTGATACTTCTATGGCTCCTGCTGCTGATGCGGAGGAGAATGATCATGTGGGAGATTACGAGGATGAAGTTGATCAAAATCAGAACTACGTGCAACCACCAGCACCACAACCACCAGCTCGTCCACATGCAAATAATGGCAATGTTAGGGCTCCCCCTCAGGTATGAGATCATGACCATCTCCCTAAACTGAAATTGAATATTCCACCATTTGAGGGTAGATATGTTCCTGATATATATCTTACTTGGCAGTTAGAAACTGAACAACGATTTACATGTTTACAATATCCTGAGGAGAGACGTGTTCCTGCTGCTGTTTGTGCTTTCACTAGCTTTGCATGTGTTTGGTGGTCTGAACATTGTAGATTATATCCTGTTCCTGCTACTTGGGCTGCTTTGAAAACTGCTATGCGTACTCGTTGGGTTTCACCATATTATCAACGTGAATTACTTCAAACATTGCAGCGCTTAAGACAAGGAAAAAATTCTGTAGAAGAATATTACCAGGAGTTACAAACTGGCTTGATTAGATGTGGTATTGTTGAGGAGAATGAAGCTATGCTTGCACGTTTTATGGGTGGATTAAATAGAGAGATTCAGACCATTCTAGAGTATAAGGATTATAATAATATCACTCGTTTATTCCATCTTGCTTGTAAAGCTGAACGTGAAGTGCAGGATCGACAGGCATTGGCGCGAACTAACTTTTCTGCAGGTCGACCTTCATCATGGACATCACGTGCATCATCTACTTCCACTGCACCATCACCTCCTTCAGGTGCCACCTCCAACCGTGATACAAAAAAGTAGGCACAACCACCACTATCTGCCAAGAGCACACCTGCCGGGCCTCCACAGAGCTCTTCTTCTTCCATGGCGTCAACAGGGCACACAAGTGATATTATTTGTCGTCGTTGTAAGGGAAGAGGACATTTTGCGAGAGAATGCAAATCTCAGCGTGTGATGATTGCTACTGAGGATGGTGGGTATGAGTCCGCTAGTGACTATGATGAGGAGACTCTGGCTCTTATTACACATGAAGAACATGGTGGAGATGATTCTGATCATGGGACGCAATACATGGCTGCTGAAGATGCTGACATGTATGAATGTTTAGTTGCTCAACGTGTTTTGAGTGTGCAGGTTACACAAGCTGAGCAAAATCAGAGGCATAATTTGTTCCATACAAAGGGAGTTGTGAAGGAACGTCCTATTCGCGTCATCATAGATGGAGGGAGCTGCAACAACTTGGCTTGCATGGAAATGGTGGAGAAGCTATCTCTCACCACAAGACCATATCCACATCCTTACTACATCCAATGGTTCAACAACAGCGGCAAGGTTAAGGTAACACATACTGTTCGGGTGCCTTTTAGTATCTCTACATATGCTGATTATGTTGATTGTGATGTGGTACCTATGCAAGCATGTTCCTTATTACTTGGTAGACCATGGCAATTTGATAAAAAATCTGTACACCATGGTAGAAACAATCAGTATACTCTTGTTCATAAGGATACGAATATTACTTTGCTTCCTATGTCGCCTGATTCCATTTTGAAAGATGATATTCATAAAGAAAAACAGGAGAAAAATAATTGTGAAAATCAGATTGTGGCAAAAGAATTTGAGCAACAAATGAAGCCTAATAATAAACCATCTAGTGTTGCTTCTAAAATTAAATTGAAAAGTGCATGTTTACTTGCCACCAAATCTGATATTGATGAGCTAGTTTTTAAGAAATCTGTTTGCTATGCTTTTGTGTGCAAAGAGGCATTATTTTCATTCGAGGACGTGCCTTCCTCTTTGCCCCCTGCAGTCACTAACATTTTGCAGGAGTTCGCTGACGTCTTCCCACTAGACGTGCCACCGGGATTACCACCTATTCGAGGGATTGAGTATCAAATTGACTTAATTCCCGGTGCATCGCTACCCAACCATGCACCATACCGTACCAATCCAGAGGAGACGAAGGAGATTATGTGTCAAGTACAGGAGCTGCTCGACAAAGGTTATATACGCGAATCTCTTAGTCCTTGTGCTGTTCCTGTTATACTAGTGCCTAAAAAGGATGGTACATCGCGTATGTGTGATGATTGTAGAGGCATTAATAATATTACTATTCGTTATCGTCATCCTATTCCTAGGCTAGATGATATGCTTGATGCATTGAGTGGCTCTACAATATTCTCCAAAGTTGATTTGCGTAGTGGATACCATCAAATTCGTATGAAATTGGGATATGAATGGAAAACAGCATTTAAAACTAAGTTTGGTTTATATGAGTGGTTAGTCATGCCTTTTGGGTTAACTAATGCACCTAGTACTTTCATGAGACTAATGAACTAAGTTTTACGTGCTTTGATTGGACGATTTGTGGTAGTCTATTTTGATGATATACTGATTTATAGCAAATCTTTGGAAGAACATTTGGAACATTTATGTGCTGTTTTTATTGCTCTACGTGCTGCACGTTTGTTTGGTAACCTTGGGAAGTGCACCTTTTGCACCGACCGGGTATCTTTTCTTAGCTATGTTGTTACTCCACAAGGAATTGAAGTTGATAAAGCCAAGATTGAAGCTACTGAGGGTGGGCCGCAGCCCAAAACGGTCACACAAGTGAGGAGCTTTCTTGGACTCGCTGCTTTCTATAGGCGTTTTGTGAGAGATTTTAGCACCATTGCTGCACCTCTCAATGAGCTTACAAAGAAGGATGTGCCTTTTGTTTGGGGTACCGCCAAGGAAGAAGCCTTCACGGTATTGAAAGATAAGTTGACACATGCTCCTTTACTCCAACTTCCTGATTTTAATAAGGCTTTTGAGCTTGAATGTGATGCTAGTGGAATTGGATTAGGAGGTGTGTTATTACAAGATGTCAAACCTGTTGCATACTTTTCTGAAAAATTGAGGCCTAGTCTGAACTATTCTACTTATGATAAAGAATTATATGCTCTTGTTCAGACTTTAGAGACATGGCAACATTATTTATGGCCCAAAGCCAAAGAATTTGTTATACATTCTGATCATGAACCTTTGAAACATATTAAAAGTCAAGCTAAACTGAACCGTAGACATGCTAAATGGGTTAAATTCATTGAGACTTTTCCTTATGTCATTAAACACAAGAAGGGTAACGAAAATGTTATTGCTGATGCTTTGTCTTGTCGCTATACTATGCTTTCACAACTTGACTTCAAAATATTTGGTTTGGAGACCATCAAAGATCAATATGTGCATAATGCTGATTTTAAAGATGTAATGCAGAATTGTAAATAAGGACGAACGTGGAACAAGTTCGTTATTAATGATGGCTTTGTGTTCCGTGCTAATAAGCTATGCATTCCTGCTAGCTTTGTTCGTCTTTTTTTGTTGCAGGAGGTGCATGGAGGAGGATTAATGGGACACTTTGGCATGAAGAAGACAGAGGACGTACTTGCTACACATTTCTTTTGGCCAAAGATGAGACGGGATGTTGAGCGTTTTGTTGCTCGCTGCACTACATGTCGAAAAGCTAAGTCACGACTCAATCCTCATGGTTTATATATGCCTTTGCCTGTACCTAGTGTTCCTTGGGAGGATATATCTATGGACTTTGTTTTAGGTTTACCTCGAACAAAGAAGGGGAGGGATAACATATTTGTTGTCGTGGATAGATTCTCGAAAATGGCACACTTTATACCATGTCATAAAAGCGATGATGCTGTTAATGTTGCTGATTTGTTCTTTCATGAAATTATTCGCTTCCATGGTGTGCCAAATACTATTGTTTTAGATCGCGATACTAAATTTCTTAGCCACTTTTCAGATGTTTATGGGCTAAGTTGGGGACTAAACTGCATTTTAGTACTACCTGTCACCCCCAAACTGATGGTCAAACTGAAGTAGTCAATAGAACATTGTCTACTATGCTTAGGCCTGTTTTGAAGAATAATAAGAAAATGTGGGAAGAATGCTTGCCTCATATTGAATTTGCTTATAATCGTTCGTTGCATTCTACTACTAAGATGTGCCCTTTTGAAATTGTGTATGGTTTTCTACCTCGTGCACCCATTGATTTGTTGCCTCTTCCATCTTCGGAGAAGGTTAATTTTGATGCTAAACAACGTGCTGAATTGATCTTAAAAATGCATGAGTTAACTAAGGACAACATTGAGCGTATGAATGCTAGATATAAACTTGCTGGAGATAAGGGTAGAAAACATGTTGTGTTTGCACCTGGAGATCTTGTTTGGTTACATTTGTGTAAGGATAGGTTTCCTAATTTGCGCAAATCAAAGCTAATGACACGTGCTGATGGTCCTTTTAAGGTGTTAGAGAAAATAAATGATAATGCATATAAAATTAAGTTGCCTGTAGATTTTGGGGTTAGTCCCACTTTTAACATTGCAGATTTGAATCCTTATTTGGGTGAGGAAGATATGCTTCCGTCGAGGACGACTTCATTTCAAGAAGGGGAGGATGATCAGGACATCAATACAATTGTTACACCCACACCCCCTACTACTACATATACTGGACCAATTACTAGAGCTCGCGCACGCCAATTAAATTATTAGCTACTTTCGTTTCTTGGTAATGATTCTAATGTTCATGAGAATATGATGTTGCCTAAATTGGATACATTTGTTTTTCTTACAAATGAAGGGCCATGCATGGATAAGAGGGATGAACATTGGAGCAAGAACAAGCATGGAGTTGATGGCATGTGGAAGGGGAACAAGAACGGAGTTACAAGTGATGATTTCAGGACTTTGAAGCCACCAAAATGAGTGCATGAAGCCTTGGACGAAATATACAAGATGCCACTTCATAAACTTCGTCCAGAGGCTATTCTAGGTGCCGCGTCACCTTATTATTGGGCCAGGCCCATTTAATTTCGAAATACATCAGTATAGGCTGTTTTTAGAGTCTGTATGTGTGGGGAAACAAGAGATAGGGTTGGTTTCAGACCCCTTCCCCAAGGGCCACGAAATCGCCCCCTGTTCCTCCATATATACAGCCCTTCGGGCACCGTTTAGACTTTAAGTTTTGTTTAGATTAAAAGTTCGCCATAGCTGCAACTTCGCGTACTTCATTTGTGTTCAATGACCATACCAAGGCGTCAGAGAACCCCAAATTCATTAATAAAGCTTTCCTCTTATATTCGCAATATCCAGATTGCAATCTTAGCTTCTTGCTTGTTCTTTGTTTGCTCACAGGAAACAGGCCCTCGTGCTGAGGTCGATCGTGCTCCGGCGTGGTCAATAACCCTCGGAAGTTGGTTTAGCGATTGCTAAGGCGCGACGTCTCGCACGTTCGTAGTCGGATCGTCAAGGTCGACTCCCACAGAAAACGATAGCCACCATCTCATCGAAACATCAGGACACCTTTGCCTCTATCAGGGACTCACCATCCTTCTGGGGGATGACATGCAAGTCACTTGCCTGGCCAGGTGCTTGGTGGCCTCCGGTAAAGGCGCCAATAAACTCGTGGCACAGATCCGACCAGGAAGAGATGGAATCCACTGGAAGGTGCATCAACCACGACATGACGTTGGGCTTAAGCGCCAACGGAAAGTAGTTGGCAAGCACCTTGTCGTCGCAAGCCCCGGCGGCTTGCATCGCGATGGTGTAGAACTAAGATGGGTGAGTCTTTCCGTTGTACTTTTCCCCAACATCAGGCTTGAACATGCGGTGGGAGGGCCACTGGAACTGCCGCAGCTCTCGGATAAAGGCTGGACAACCCACCTCGTAAGGCAGGTCGCCAGAGCCCCCCGACGCTGGGTGGAGACGTTGTCACACGCGTCAGCCCGACGAGCCGGTGGCTGCTCTTGTGGCCGTGGGGGAGGAGAGTGCACCATGGTCGCAGCGTTTCCAGTCCTCCCACCGCCAACATTTATTGGCTCGACAGAACGCCGGTGTGAGGGTCCCGCTGGGAGCAGCTCGTCTTTGTTGGCGAAACTAAAAAGGCTTCGGATGGTGGCCCTCCACTCGTCGAGCTTCGCCACAGCAGGGAGGAAGTCGAGGAGCCATTGCAAGCGCGCCAGCGCTTCTGCTGGCATGGGCGGCGGCGAGAGCTGCATGGACCGTGACGCGCTCTGACTTCTAACCAAGTTAGAAGGAGCCCTGTCACGGTCCCGCGGCAGCACGCCGCTTCCGCCGGCGTCCGGGTGCGCACGCCGGCCTGGCACGTCCTGAGGGTGGCGCACAGGGCTCTTCCTGTGGCGGTGTCCGGGAGCTCCGGCGTTGCTCATCTCGCGTGGCCTGCAGGCCGCATCGCGGGTGCCATCTGGGGTGTCGTAGGGGTTGCTGCGCCACTCGTGGGTAGCACGGCCCCACCCCCGGACCCAGCGGCGTGTGGCTCGTCGTCTCGGACCCGAACGACGCCGCTCGCCTGGCTTCGATTGCTAGAGTGTTGTGGATGCTCGCAGGCCACGTCTCGGGCACCATCCGTGGCCACCCGGTGGCCTCCTCGCGCTCGCGCGGACGGGCCGGCCCCAGACGACCCGATCGCTATCATCCCCTTTTTCTTGGGGGCCATGGTGATGATGAAGTCGATGCGCTAACTTCCAAACCGGATTTTCACAGCTTGCGCCCCCTACCTGGCGCACCAAAGATGTCGGTGGAAATGACACCTATGGGATCACGGGGTATCCTTCTACGGTTGGAGGGCGTGGGGCTATGGAAAGAGTGGGTTTAGAAGATCAACACGGGGGAATTTATCTAGGTTCGGGCTGCAAGTGGTGCGTAATACCCTACTCCTACTGGTTTGATTTTATCTGGTGTTGTTGGACTAGCTACAAAGCGTGCAGGGTCCAAAAAGTCCGAATCCCCCTCCAGTATGCCTTGGGCCTCCTTTGATAGCTGAAGGGGGTCGCCATAGTGGAACGCAGGACGTGGAAAGTTTGTACTATATACAAGTCTATCGCCTGGCGACGTAGGACAAACACATTTAGTGCACTGCCGACGTGCCCTCTCACTTTATCAGGGACGGCAAGGGAACTCGTCCCGTCTGCCGCCGCTTCACCTCGCTCTGACGCGTGTCCAGGCTGACTAGGCGCGCATCGCCACACTGGCTAGCTGGCTGCTGAGTTGGTGTGGTGGCAGAGTCTTCATGAAGATCTGCATGCCACCACGCAGGTGCTTGCTGAGTTGGCCCGGAAGCTGCACGTCGCCACGCAGGTGCCTGCCTTGTTGGCGGGTTGACTTCTGTGTTAGAACGGTGATGGAGCCTTGGCATGTGGGGGCCTAGTTGCGGCCCCGCATATGTCTCCGGCAAGGGTCTTGTCGGGGCCCCGGTAAGGGCCTTGCCGGGGTCTCGCAGGCATCCTCGGCATGGGTCTTGCCGGGGGTCTTGTGAGCGTCCCCGGCAAGGATCTTGCAGGGGTTTCCGTCTTCTGGTTCTCATCTAGTCTTGTGCGTTCTTGGTCTTTACAAAGATCTGCATGCCACCACGCAGGCGCCTCCCGAGCCTTGGTTCAAATGTTGTCGATGGTGTCGGAACTCTTAGGCTCAAGGGTGGTGGCTCTACTGGTGTTTGGCAAGTTGTCCCGGCAAGGCCCTTGCCGGGGCTACGTAAGCTGCCCCGATAAGGCTCCTGATGGGGAGAGCCCTCGTTGTCCCTTCGCTCCTCGCGCCTTTGTCATGGCGTTGCTCTGGTAGTCTTGTGTCTTTGCTTCCTCTTCTGCCCCACCAAGCGCGGCTACAAGCGTGTGGCGGCGACTGCCCGTGCACAAGTAAAGGGGTACAAAAAGGTCCCCTACTTTTGTACACCGACACTTGCGCGACACGGAGAGCACCATAGGACAACATCAATAATAAAACATGCAACTCAAACCAATCACGATCATCAATCAACCCATAGGGCAAAACGGATATACTCAAACATCATAGGATAGCCATACATCATTGGGAAATGATATATAGCGTTGAGCACGATGTTTAAGTAGAGATTACAATGGGGAGAAGAGGTATTACACCGCTGCATAGTGGGGGAGAGAGTTGGTGATGACGACAGCGAAATTGTTGGTGTAGATCGTCATCACGATGATGGCCCCGGCGGCGTTCCGGTGCCCTCGGGAGAGAGGGGGAGAGAGCCCCCCTCCTTCTTCTTCTTCCTTGACCTTCCCCCTAGATGGGAGAAGGGTTTCCCCTCTAGTCCATGGCCTCCATGATGATGGAGGGGCGAGAGCCCTTCCGAGATTGGATCTCTCCCTATATTTCCTTCTGTTTCTGCGCTCCCAGATTCTAGCCTTTCACCATTTCTTAAATTCCCGGAGATCCATAATTCCAATTGGGCTGAAAGTATAACACGATTTTTATCCGGATATTAGCTTTCTTGAGGCCGAAGAAGGGCACCAACCACCTTACGGGGTGGCCACAAGGTCCAAGGGGGCACCCTACCCCCTAGGGCGCACCCCCTGCCTTGTGCCCCCCTTGGGCATCGTGTCACGTTGATTCTTTTTCCAAAAAATTACATATATTCCAAAAAATCTCTGTACATTTTTATCGCGTTTGGACATATGGATTTTCTGCGAAACAAAAAACATGTAACGAACAAGAACTGGCACTGGGCACTGGATCTATATGTTAGTCCAAGAAAATCATATAAATTGTTGGCAAAAGTACATAAAAGTTGAAAAACATTGGCATGAAACAATAAAAAATTATAGATACGACGCAGATTTATCAGCATCCCCAAGCTTAATTCCTGCTCATCCTCGAGTAGGTAAATGATAAAAAATTGATCTCGAATGCTACCTAGCACAATCTTGATCATGTAATCTAACCATGGCATGAATTTTAAGACACGAGTGATTCAAAGCAATAGTCCATCATTTGACATTAAGACAACAATACTTCAAGCATAGTAATAGGGCAATCATGTCTTTCTCAAAATAACATGGCCAAATAAAGTTATCCCTACAAAATCATATAGTCTGGCTATGCTCCATCTTCATCACACAAAGTATTTCATCATGCACAACCCTGATGACAAGCCAAGCAATTGTTTCATACTTCTAGTGTTCTCAAGCCTTTTCAAGTTTCACACAATACATGAGCGTCAGCCATGGATATATCACTATAGGTGGAATAGAATATGATGGTGGAGGTTGTGTGGAGAAGACAAAAAGGAAGAATGTCTCACAGCGACGCGGCTAATCAACATGCTATGGAGATTCCCATCAATTGATGTCATTGCGAGGAGTAGGGATTGCCATGCAATGGAAGCACTAAGGGTTATAAGTGTATGACAACTCAAACTGAAAACTAACTCGATGTGCATCCAACTTGCTTGCTCATGAAGACCTCGGGCATTTGAGAATCCCATCATCGGAATATAGAAGCCAAGTTCTATAATGAAAATTCCCACTAGTATATGAAAGTGATAACTCAAGAGACTCTCTATATGAAAAACATGGTGCTACTCTGAAGCACAAGCGTGGTAAAAGGATAGTAGCATTGCCCCTTTTCTCTTTTTCTCTCTTTTTTGTTTTATCTTTTTTTGGCACTCTCTTTTTTGGCCTCTTTTTTTCGTCCGGAGTCTCATCCCGACTTGTGGGGGAATCGTAGTCTCCATCATCCTTTCCTCACTAGGACAATGCTCTAATAATGATGATCATCACACTTTTATTTACTTACAACTCAGTATTACAACTCGATATCTAGAAAAAAAGTATGACTCTATATGAATGCCCCGGCGGTGTACCGGGATGTGCAATGATCTAGCATAGCAACGATACCCAAAAACGGGCAAGCCATGAAAATATCATGCTATCTATCTTACGATCATGCAAAGCAATATGACAATGAATGCTCAAGTCATGTATATGATGATGATGGAAGTTGGATGTCAATATATCTCGGAATGGCTATTGTAATGCCATGATAGGTAGGTATGGTGGCTGTTTTGAGGAAGATATAAGGACGCTTATGTGTGATAGAGTGATAACCCACAAGTATAGGGGATCAATTGTAGCCTCTTTCCTAAAGTAAGAGTGTCGAACCCAACGAGGAGGTAAAGGTAGAACAAATATTCCATCAAGTTCTATCGACTCCCGATACAACTCTACGCACGCTTAACGTTCGCTTTACCTTGAACAAGAATGAAACTAGAAGTACTTTGTAGGTACTTGGATAGGTTTGTAAGATAATAAAGAGCGCGTAAATAAAAAGTAGGGTCTGTTTAGATGAAGACACAACTAAGTTAGTTTTAGTAGTGAGATTTTTGTCACACAAGAAAGTTATTTATCCCTAGGCAATCGATAAGTAGACCGGTAATCATTATTGCAATTTTATTTGAGCGAGAGGCATAAGCTAACATACTTTCTCTTCTTGGATCATATGCACTTATGATTGGTACTCTAGCAAGCATCCGCAACTACTAAAGATCATTAAGGTAAAACCCAACCATTGCATTAAAGTATCAAATCCTCTTTATTCCCATACGCAAACAACCTACTTACTCGGGTCTGTGCTTCTGTCACTCACGCCACCAACCATAAGCAAATCATGGACATATTGCAAACCCTATAGTGGGGATCCCTCATGCTTGAGCGACACGGAGAGCACCATAGGACAGCACCAATAATAAAACATGCAACTCAAACCAATCACGATCATCAATTAACCCATAGGACAAAACTGATCTACTCAAACATCATAGGATAGCCATACATCATTGGGAAATAATATATAGTGTTGAGCACCATGTTTAAGTAGAGATTACAGCGGGTAAAAGAGGGGTTACACCGCTGCATAGAGGGGGGAAGAGTTGGTGATGATGGCGGTGAAGTTGTTGGTGTAGATTGCGGTGACGATGATGGCCTCAGCGGCGTTCCGGCGCCACCGGGAGAGAGGGGAGAGAGCCCCCCTTCTTCTTCTTCTTCTTCCTTGACCTTCTCCCTAGATGGGAGAAGGGTTTCCCCTCTAGTCCTTGGTCTCCATGACATGGGAGGGGCGAGAGCCCCTCCGAGATTTGATCTGTCTCTCTCTGTTTCTGCACTCCCAGATCTGGTATATTCCCGGAGATTCGTAACTCCGATTGGATGGAAATTTGAACACGATTTTTATCCGGATATTAGCTTTCTTACGGTGAAAGAAGGGCACCAACCACCTTACGGGGTGTCCATGAGGGTCAGGGGCGCCCCCCCTGCCTCATGGCCCCCTCGGGCATCGTCTCGCGTTGATTCCACTTCCCAAAATTCACATATATTCCAAAACAATCCGCCTCAGTTTTTATGACATTTGGACTCCGTTTGATATGGATTTTCTGCGGAACAAAAAACATGCAACAAACAAGAACTGGCACTGGGCACTAGATAAATATGTTAGTCCCAAAAATAGTACAAAAAGTTGCCAAAAGTATGTAAAAGTTGTAGAATATTGGCATGGAACAATAAAAAATTATAGATACGACGGAGACGTATCATAGAGCGTATCATATCACGGGGTTTGGATGCACCAGCGAAGCTTGTACCAATTTACAAGGTGAGAAAGGGCAATGCACGGTACCGAAGAGGCTACCAATGATGGAAGGGTGAGAGTGCGTATAATCCATGGACTCAACATTAGTCATAAAGAACTCACATGCTTGTTGCAAAAATTACTTAGCTATCGAAACAAAGTACTACATGCATGCTCCTTGGGGGATAGATTGGTAGGAAAAAACCATTGCTCGTCCCCGGCCGCCACTCATAAGGAAGACAATCAAAAAATAAATCATGCTCCGACTTCCTGACATAACGGTTCACCATACGTGCATGCTTCGGGAATCACAAACCTTAACACAAGTATTTCTACCAATCCACAATTACTCACTAGCATGACTCTAATATCGCCATCTTTATATCGCAAAACTATTGCAAGGAATCAAACATATCATATTCCGTGATCTACAAGTTTTATGTAGGATTTTATGACCAACCATGTGAATGACCAATTCATGTTAACTCGCAAGGGGAACAAGAACGGAGTTACAGGTGATGATTTCAGGACTTTGAAGCCACCATAATGAGTGCATGAAGTCTTGGACGAAATATACAAGATGCCACTTTATAAATTTCGTCGAGAGGCTATTTTAGGTGCTGCGTCACCTTATTATTGGGCCAGGCCCATGTAATTTTGAAATACATAAGTATAGGCTGTTTTTAGAGTCCGTATGTGTGGGGAAACAAGAGATAGGGTTGGTTTAGGACCCCTCCCCCAAGGGCCACGAAATCCCCCCTCTTCCTCCATATATACAGCCCTTAGGGCACCGTTTAGACTTTGGGTTTTGTTTAGATTAATGTTCGCCATAGCTGCAACTTCGCGTACTTCGTTTGTGTTCAACGACCAGACAAAGGCGGCACATCACCCCACCTTGATCAATAAAGCTTTCCTCTTATATTCGCAATATCCTGATTGCAATTTAGTTTCTTGCTTGTTCTTCGTTTGCCTGCAAGAAACAGACCTTCGTGGTCAGGTTGATCGTGCTCCAGCGTGGTCAATAACCTCTCGGAGTTGGTTTAGCGATTGCTAAGGTGCGACGTCCTCGCACGTTTGTATTAGGATCGTCAAAGTCGACTTCCTCCAAAACGATAGCCACCATCTCATCGAAAGACAGGACACCTTTGCCCCTGTCAAGTGGTATCAGATTTCCAGGTTGCTCGGTGAGATTTTACAGTTTTTCGTAGTTTAGATCGAGTCTGTTCTTCATACCTTTAGTCCAGAAAAAGCCAAAAAAAATTATGGTTAGTTCATCGTATCTGAACCAATCTAAGCCTTTGCATAATCTTTTAAGAGTTTTTGCTCTGTTGAATTTGCGGTTGCATCGTCGTGTCGAGTTGCCGGTCTTAGCGTCTAGTCTTTTAGAGTTTCGAGTTCTGTTTCACAGTTTGTCACGCCGCCGCCGCACCACCTTCATGACTGCCATATACCACCACCCCACCGTATATATCGCCGCTGCCATATTCCACCTCCACACCATATACATCACCGCTGCCGTATACCACCAGCCCCACCGTATACATCGCCGCTGGCATAAAGAACCACTAATCTGAGTCCACATATACCACCGCCATATATCACCATCACGCTAATTCGAGTCCATCTCCACCACAGATTCGCCACCAGTCTGTGCTCCACCACCCATCATATACCATCACCACCAGTCCGAGTTCGACCAGATTCATCTCCGCCAGTAGTCATAGTCCAAGTCCAGTATTTGTTCCTTTATTTTCGAGTTCCAGATGACGCGATACTACGAGTCATGACCAACTCGGAATCCCTAACTTTCGGGTCACCCGTAGAAGAAAAATAGTTCCAGTTTCAAAAACAAAAAAAACTAAGTCTGGAAAATTCTGGCTAGGCAGTTTTTAGACCATTTGTAGACTTTTTCGAAAAAAATTGTTGTGAAGGAAAAAAAAGAGGGAAAAAGTGCAAAAAAAAAGAATTTTCTTTCAGAGTGTGCTCCTCACTTGTTTACATGCAGCGCCGTGATTTTGTTAGTGTTCTACGCTCGCATCTCTAGCACGGTCTAGGCTAGGACCATCACAATACCGTCGTTGAGCGTTTATTCAACTTTGCATCTCTGAATTGATTATTCCTGGCCCTTTTTGCTGCCATATTATAAGCCTTCCCAGCTCCACATACATCTATGTCGTGAGTTTGACTCTCCCTGGTAATCGCTCTATCCAAGCTTTGAGAGTTTTGACTACAACTGTTGCCGATCACCACTGCTATTGGGTAAGAACTGGTAAGAATTTGTGTTTTGGTTGACGGATTTGTGACACCCACCACCACCACTTGTTAGTAGTCTGTAGGATCATATTCTTGTGTGTTTCTATTGCTGCTAACCATGGCAGGATCACAGGCCGACGAGATTTACTGGGAGAACATGACGAACAAGGAGTTGCATGATAAATTTCAGCAAATGATGAGTGGCTAGGTGGGGGATGTGCTAAACAGATTTGAAGAGGCCATGGAGAAGATAAATGGTGTGGAGAAGTCGTTCGAGACAAAGCTGGATAACAAGTTTAATGAATTGCTCACGCGTCTTCCCCCACCACCACCGGCTGCACCTATCGCACATCTACAACGACAACAACAACGCCCCCTTCCGAATCAGTTCGGACGAGCGAAGCGTGTTTCTATTAAGGATGGTCAAACTTCTGGAGCTATTGTACCTATTGTTGATGCTTCTTTGGCTCCTTCTACTGTTGTTGCTGTTGCCGAGGAGGATGACGATTATGCGGGCGAACACGAGGATGAGGTTGATCAAAATCAGAACTACATGCAACCACCAGCACCAGGTCGTCCACATGCATATAATCGCAACAGTGGGGCTGGAGCACCAGCTCAGGTACGAGATCCTGACCATCTCCCTAAACTAAAATTGAATATTCTACCTTTTGAGGGTAGATATGTTCCACATGCATATATCTTACTTGGGAGTTAGAAACTAAACAACGTTTTACATGTTTACAATACCCCGAGGAGAGACGTGTTGCTGCTAAACTTTGTGCTTTCACTAGTTTTGCTTCTGTGTGGTGGTCTGAACGTCGTAGATTATATCCAAATAATATTCCTACTACTTGGGCTGCTTTGAAAACTGCTATGCGTACTCGTTGGGTTCCACCATATTATCAACGTGAATTACTTCAAAAATTGCAGCGTTTAAGACAAGGAAAATATTCTGTAGAGGAATATTATCAGGAATTACAAACTGTCATGATTAGATGTGGTATTGTTGAGAATAATGAAGCTATGCTTGCACGTTTTATGGGTAGATTAAATAGAGAGATTCTGATGCGGAGCATCCGATGATCATCCCCATGTACACTATGACTACTCTCCAAGCCCCAAGTGGACATATGACGAGACCTCAAACATACGCCATTGGACACAAGGTGAACCTGCTCCTAAATGCTTCTCCTTTCCATTCATGAGAGACATGGTTGCTACCTAATGCAAGGACACTACACATGCCTAGGTACCAAGGAGACCCTCTCGGAGATGCTCGGAATGATGGACAGGTCCCCAAGTACAAGGATGAAGGAGCACGACGAGAGGAATCGAAGAAAGGCTACAGGACCCGGACATCCGGCCCCTGAAGATGTCAACAACAGCAAAAACCCAGCAACCGAAGTGCTATAGGGCCCGGACATCCGGCCCCTCCCGCAAGACCGGACATCCGGCCCCAGCGCCGGGACTTCCGATGTCTCGGGAAAGCCCGGACATCCGGCCCTTCGCCTGGACATCCGGCCCCTCTTGCCTGCGTGCAGTGTATCCGGGCCGAAAGTCCATGTACCCCTTCGCCCCTTAGACTATATATACTCCCCCTCCACCTTCATTTTAGGGTTAGCATTGGTTTAGCTCATATGTGAGATAGATCTTTGCTCATCCATATGGATCTGCTCCACGAGAGAGACCGCGGCCCCTCTACGGAGACGATCCATGTTGGATTCAAGACCTCCTCTTGGGTGGCCCAATCAAGACCTCCTCACGGAGAAGAACCGGTTACCCTTTGTATCATCCTTTCTTGACTTTGGATCTTGTATCTCCTCTCGTGTTCCGAGGATCTAGAATATGTGTGACCATATCTTGTTGGTTTTGAGAGTTCCTCTTGTGTTTTCCCTCATTTTCCCCTCGTGTTCTTCGTGTTCTTAGTTGGGATCCGCTCCTTTCGTGAAAGATCGGCGGTATAGGGTTCCACCCTACATCATCTTGGATCAGAGCTTAGGTTTATCACGAATTTGGAGCCTCCCCTCTTTGTTTTCTAGCCTAGTTTTGTTGATTTCGTCCTAAATTCGAAAATCCCCACCAAAAAATAGCCCCCAATTTTTTTTTGTGATTTGTTGGTTTGATGTTGTTTTGTTGATTTTGATCCTTGTATTCGTTGTGTCTTGAGTAGATCTAGCTTTCCCCCAATTTCCCCACTTTCCATCCACAAAATCTCCACAATTTTGCCCCTGAAATCATCAATTTCCGCCCCCAAAATCGAGTTCCTCGAGTTCATCCTCGGATTTGGAGCCCGGGCATCCGACTCGTAGCCCCGGACATCTGCACCCCCGGATGTACGGCCCGTGGCCCGGACATCCGGCTCCTGGAGCGCAATTTCGCGCGTGGTTCTGGACATCAGTTCTCGGAAAATCCGGCCTGAGCCCCGGATGTCCGCCCCCTGGGATTTCAGCCTTCCTCGTTTCACCGTTTTGTGCATAACTAATTCATCCGGAGTCCGTTTTTGACATTCTTTAACTCGTTTTGAAGCTATTGACATCCCCCATAACGCAAAAATACTACCATCACCATTGACTCCATCAAAATTTTGGAACTTTGCATCTTTGCCTAGGGCTTCCACCATAACTTCCGCAAAACCACCATAGCCTTCCGCAACCTAACCCAATTTGTTCCCCATGGCATTAGTGGTTGCTTGAGTAGTGATTCGAGTCTCCTAAGGTGTTTCGGCTACTTAGGGACGGTTGCTTCTTCATCAACCACCACCATAACTTCCGCATAGGCTTGCCCATCATACACTTCCGCCACCCCAACTTAACCCAATTTTGTTTGTGTTGTGAGTTGTGTCTCCTAAGGTGTTTCAGCTACTTAGGGACTATGCTTCCAACTCCGACACCGTGTATAGTCCACCACCTTACCCTCCATTTCTGCATTGCATCTCAAAACCCATCATTGCATTTCCGCAATCCCTTTGAGCTTCTGCAACCACCACAGCATTCCCGCTACCACCATTTGACATTTGACATTTGAGATTTTGAGTTCCCGGTTTTTCCATTTCCAAAGGTGTTTCGGCTACTTAGGTATGAGTCTGCATCATCTTGGTATCTACATCAAGAACACTGCAACTCATCATCCCCTCGAGTTCGTCATCAACTTTGACCACCTCACTGTGGCTTACAAACGAGAAACCTTCGACGGTAACCTCCATAACATCCGTCTGTGGTTTCCCTCCATTGTATATTCCCTTGCAATTGCATTGATAACCCCTAGCCCATTTTGCGTTATTTGCCTATCGAGACTAGCCATTTGAGTATTGCCGGCAACATTACTTGTGCACATTAGTGATCTACACCTTCCATTGCATACATACCATATCATATTGGTATTATCATATCATATCTTGTGTCACAAGATTGTTCCCGCATATAGACAATTGCTATCTTGGTTTGTGCATTCCGCAAAGTGGCCACAAAAAAGAAGAATAAGCTTTTAAGCAAAGAAAGAAAAAGAGAGAGAGAGCAAAGAAGCTTGTAAGCAAGTGCCATAGCATCATACCACATTGCACATAAGATTGTCATATCCAATCATCTTGGATCATCTTGAGAGAAACATCGGGAACCATACATATATCATACTTGCGATAGTAGTGGTTGCATTTTTGTCTCTTATAGGTTACGTACAAGTGTCGTATCCTCCTATTGAGCAATCGTGCTAGCGTCTCTCTTGAGTTGTGCAACTCGAGAGTTTTCCTTGGACTCCACATTTTGTGCTCATTCCTTGGTTGCACGACCCCATTTATCTATCTGCGTGTGTGTTTCCATGTGCCATTCATTGCTATTGGTCTACTTTTTGCACTTGCGAATTTGTGAATCTCTTTCAACATTATTGACTTGCAAAAATTTTGCATCAATTTTTTGTGCCACTATCCTCACCGAGCTCCACCATAAGCCTTAGTTGTGTAGGTGTGAGAAACTGACAAGAATTGGTACCAATTGTGCTATTTCCTTGTTACACATTAAGTGATCATTGATCCATCTTCAACATGGGTCAAGGTACATTTGGTTGTTCTTCTCTTTCTCCCACTCATATTTGCTCCAATCTTGTGATGGATAGGCAAGGCATTTCATCTCCGGTCTTCGACAACAACAACGGCGTGAACAACTACATCACCAAAGCGTCCATCTTCGGCCTACAACAACAAATGCAAGGCGCCCATTCTACATTGCGCGAGTGCATCGAGAACCTTTCCATCGACATTCGTCACTCTGAAGCAAGGAAAAGGGACTACATCGACAACAAGCTTTCCACACAAAAGGAGGAGAAAGATGCAAGGATGGAGGAGATTTGAACCTTGTTGATCAACCGTTCTTCCCCTTCAAGGATGGCGGCGACATTCAAGTCACAAGTCTTCGGAGCACAAACATGAGGCAAGCGCAAGTCGTCCACGTCCACATCTACATGGCGACCACCGTCACGTTCGTGATCTACATCGTCATGAAGAGCAAGTCACCTCCAAGCATCATGTGCATGACGACGACGAACGACATCTACTACGAGCTCAAGTACGACAATGACACCATCAACATGAAGATGCTCTAGATGCGCCTACCTACAAGTCCCAACAAGCTCGACATCAAGCTACGGCCAAATTTCAAGAGCACATGAGAAGACCGCGAGACAAGCACTACCAAGAGGACGCTACGGCTACTACCACCACCACTCGGCATATTCGCCAAGTGCTATCAAGGCATCTTCGCCTTTGGACAGACGACATCTTCGCCTACTTCCCATGAGTTCGCCTACATCGACATCTTGAACAACAAGGCGACCACCTACGAGCGAGGGTGACAGTTCCATCTTCGGAAGCCCCTCAAGGAAGATGGCCAAGCATGGGAAATTCCCTTCGGTCATGGAGACGAGCTACAAGGTGCCACATCATATGGGCCTCCAACAACAAGACGGCGACAAGAAGGTCGAGCACCGGACATCCCCTTCAACCACGGCAATGAGCACGAACCTCTTCAACAACATGAAGACGACGCCCATATTGGACTCATACTCCGAGTCAAGCTGCGAGACCGCACATGAGACCTTATCTTTGGTCTTGGAGGAGAGTGATGATGTGTCATCTTCGGCCTTCATCCACGGCTACGACTACGACATAGTTGAGCATGGAGACATTTGCACCAACGTCTCTCCGACACCCACATATGAAGAGATACACTAATTTCCATGTGAGGAGAGCCACCACCACATGATTGACATGAGTGACTCCACCATATGTGACATTGAGAGCACTTCCTATGAGAGGATGAGTGTGACCACCACTAGCCCCACACTTGAGAGCATGCCACACATCCTATGTGAGGTTGAGAGCCATTTGAGTGATTCCACCAACCATATGAGTGAGAGCATCATACCGGGAGTGAGTGAGCCACAACACTTAGTGAGTGAGGTAGTTGACACGGCACGTGAGGCCACTATGATTTGTAATGACTTACCCTCTACTCCGAGTGTGTTTTCCCTTTTGGTGCTAGGTCCCCTACATGACGACATGCCTATCCTCGACGAGTACATACCTCCAATGGAGACTACGATGGCCATGGTGGATGATGATGCACCCCACATGGTTCCATCAAGATGAAGATGACAAAGAGTGGATCTTCGACACCTCACCTACAACACATGAGCGATGCTCAAAAGGTAACATAGGTGATGGTGCTTCTCTTGTCCCACTAGTGGACTATCTCACCAATGATTGCTTGCATGATGTTGATCCACCTATTCCCATGCTTCATGCTAGTGCGACTTCTTCATGTCATGACTTACCAATTTATGATGAATATGATGATGAGCATGTTGAGTTGCCTAGTTGTGATGCAATGCTCCATAGGATATCATGTGAAAATTCTATTGGTCACTTCATGTTTGACAATCCATCGAACTTGTCATATGCTATGAGTGAGATCTCCCATATTACTTCATTTCAAGCTCAACATAGTAACTATGCATGCCCCATTAAAATAAATCCCACTTGCACTTATGGCATAGATGACGAGATGATGGTCATTGGCTTTTGTTTTTCATGCAATGATATTGCTATGCTTCCTTTACATGATTTGCGCAATTCATCTACTATGCCATACCATGATCACATTGTTCCAAATATGCTTTGTTTTGGATGTTGTCAATATTCTCCATGTGATGTTTCTATAAATGCTCGTGAGGAGACCCCCATAGTTTCCTCGTACATATTAGGAGATCTTGATGCATTCCATACTTTCCATGATTCCCATAATTGCTTGCACCATATGCATACCATTCATAACAATGCTCTAGATATCACTAGTGATGCATTACACAATTTAAGTCTCCATTATGCTATACTTAATAAAAAACCTCTCATGATGGATGACATGTTTCTATATCACGCTCTCATTTATTTGAGCATTGGCTATTTTGTGCTAACCAACACATGCACGTATGCATCATGATGGATGATGTGTACATCTACCACACACGCACAATTTTTCCTTTGCCTTTTTTGTGTGTAGGTACTCACATATACTCATCAACCTCTCAATCCCAAGAGTTGATGAAACGAGCTCTTGAGAGCAACGATGACTTGGGATCACGTGGACTATCCTTACCACCGTTCTCTTTGCGCAACTACTACACGCATCTCTTATACTTGGTTCTCACACGGCTATGGGCTATATATCACTTGTTACTCTATGCCCATTCTATCGTGTTCACTTTTAATGTTATGCCTCTTTACATGACTTTGCCATGCAATTGTGACCCTTGCTTGCACTTACATATGATTCACCATTATACTAGTTCTATGTGTATTTGCATGCTTGGTGGAGATACTTGTTGCTATTGCCATGTTTACCATGTGCCACATGCTATTGATGCTTGTTGTGTTGGGAGAGTCATCATGTCCCATTGCTATTTACATAGAACTTTTGCCAATACAATGATGATACATTACTCATATCTTGCTTTCATGCTTATGATATGTCATGTGCATTATATATGCTCACTATTTGCACACATGACATGATTGCCATGATTACTTCTAGTACGTTGCATCTTCGCACTACTAGTTTGCTTGACTTGATCACTACAATTGCTCACTTTGTCGCATCACCCATGTTCCATTATTACTCGCTTTCTTGGGTTGATGACATATATGTTCATGCCTCTCGCATGATATATCTTGATCATTGTCTCTTGTGTCCATTAGTTTCCTCTCTCATATGTACTTATAGTGAGTGCACCCATGCTATGCTTATCTATCTTGGAGACTTGGGCATATTACTTGTGATGCACGCTTGTTTGTTTGAGCCTAACGCCTTTGGTTGTTATCGCATCTTATGACTCCATACTATGAAATGCTCCCTTGTCCTTTCTTATGATGAGCCTGATGCATACACTTGTTGGGTATCTTACCACTCGAATGATAGGTGCTACATTTGCACTAACCTCATTTGTTTTTCCGAGTGTTTGTCATGTTCTTTCATTTTGAGGAATTCACAAGGCGGTACCATCGCGAGACATATTGGTTATGTGAAGGCGTACATGATGTGCAACACCAGCATTTTTGACATCGTCATAAAGGTGAACTCTTTCCCTTTGAGCCATTCTCAAATACGAAAATTGGATGGGTCATTCTTTCATTGTTGCCTCTTTCTTGTTGTCTACTCCCTCCGTTCGGAATTACTTGTCTCGGAAATGGATGTATCTAGAACTAAAATACGTCTAGATACATCCACTTCTGAGACAAGTAATTCCGAACGGAGGGAGTACATGATACATCTATTGGATGGAGGACTGACATTGGAGATGGACCCTATGGACCTTCAAGTTGAGGAGTGCTCGGACTTAGTGGATGCACCACTGGACCAACACTTCTACCACGACCTCGAGCTATGGTACAACACCACCCATAACAAATTTGCATGGATTGACTCACATTATGATTGCCTTGTTGCATCTTGTATTTCTATGTCGTCCATGATATATGAGCTTGTGCACTTCCTTAGAAAATCTGTTTTGATCTTCCTTGATGGCATATTCATACATAATGATCACATTGCCTACCATCAATTGCATGATAACTTATTCACATTGAGCATCCATTGCCATATTCATGCTATTGATAAACCGTCTCACTATGACATCATTTTGCACCGTGGTTGCATTGATCACATTCACAACACATTTGTGTGCACAATGAATGTTTTTGCTCCCATGAACGCTTTGAATATCATTCTAAATCATCTTGATAAGCTTCATGTGCTTTGTCACGAACAATCTTGTCGCACAGACTCATTCTTACATGATGGACACCTTGTGTGCGCTAACCATTGTATTTCCAAGTGTTGTTTGTGTTTGCTCTTTTTGCATGTGTACCACTCCGGAGAAACCTTGGAGTACTTGGATTGCGCCATCTCTACCACTTTGTCCAACTACAAGTCCATCCACGACATTCGTTTCCATGGTGATGAGGTTTTCGATACGAGGTCGGATCTTTCCCAAGGGAGGGGAGATGATGTGGAGCATCCGACGATCATCCCCATGTACACTATGACTACTCTCCAAGCCCCAAGTGGACATACGACGAGACCTCAAACATACGCCATTGGACACAAGGTGAACCCGCTCCTAAATCCTTCTTGAGGGAGTCCTTGATTAGTGGGTGTTCGGGTAGCTGGACTATACCTTCGCCGGACTCCTGGACTATGAAGATACAAGATTGAAGACTTCGTCCCGTGTCCAAAAGGGACTTTCCTTGGCGTGGAAGGCAAGCTAGGCGATGTGGATATTCAAGATCTCCTGCCAATGTAACCGACTCTGTGTAACCCTAACCCTATCCGGTGTCTATATAAACCGGAGGGTTGTAGTCCGTAGGACAGAATCATCATACACAACCATACCGTAGGCTAGCTTCTAGGGTTTAGCTTCCTTGATCTCGTGGTAGATCTACTCTTGTACTACCCATATCATCAATATTAATCAAGCAGGAGTAGGGTATTACCTCCATCGAGAGGGCCCGAACCTGGGTAAAAACATCGTGTCCCTTGTCACCTGTTACCATCCGGCCTTGACGCACAGTTCGGGACCCCCTACCCGAGATCCGCCGGTTTTGACACCGACATTGGTGCTTTCATTGAGAGTTCCTCTGTGTCATCGCCTTTAGGCCCGATGGCTCCTCTGATCATCAACAACGATGAGGTCCAGGGTGAGACTTTTCTTCCCGGACAGATCTTCGTTTTCGGTGGCTTCGCTCTGCGGGCCAATTCGCTTGGTCATCTGGAGCAGATCGAAAGCTACGCCCCTGGCCATCAAGTCAGGTTTGGAAGCTTGAACTACACGACTGATATCCGCGGAGACTTGATCTTCGATGGGTTCGAGCCACAGCCAAGCGCGCCGCACTATCTCGAGGGGCATGATCTAGCTCTGCCTCCGAACAGTGTCCTGGAGGCCGCATACGCACCGATTCCGACCCTTAACTCGGAGCCCGTTGCGCCAAGCGAGGATGAACGGTTGGACGTCACCTTGGGGGCTGCGATCTCAAAGGCGATCGAGCCGAACGCCAGCCCCGCACTCCGCTTGACCCGTGACCCCGAGGGTCCGGACTCCTCCCCGGACTCCGGACCCCCTGCGCCCCTGCCGGTCAAATCCGACTGGACGCTGATAATGGAGTTCACCGCCGCGGACATCTTTCAGCACTCGCCTTTTGGCGACATCCTAAATTCTCTCAAGTATCTCTCTTTATCAGCAGAGCCCTGGCCGGACTACGGTCAGCGAGGATGGGATACGGACGATGAAGAAATTCAAAGCCCACCCACCACCCACTTGGTAGCCACTGTCGACGATTTAACCGACATGCTTGACTTCGGCTCCGAAGACTTCGACGGTATGGACGACGAGTTAGGCGAAGAACAGGAACCAGCACCTGTAGGGCACTGGACAGCCACCTCGTCATATGACATATATATGGTGGATACTACAAAAGATGGAGATGGCGAGGAAACAGCGGGGGATGACACCTCCAAGAAACAGCCAAAGCGTCGGCGTCAGCGGCGCCGCTCTAAATCCCGCCAGAGTAAAAACGGTGATTCCGGCACCGGAGATAATAGTACCCCGGATAGCGCCGAAGAACACCATCCCCAGCAAGATTTGGCGCAGGAAGATGGAGAAGCCAGCCCTCATGAGAGAGCGGCAGACCGAGAGGTTGAGGATGATAACTATATGCCTCCCTCCGAAGACGAGGCCAGCCTCGATGACGACGAATTCGTCATACCATCAGACCCCGCCGAACAAGAGCGTTTCAAACGCAGGCTTTTGGCCACGGCGAACAGCCTCAAGAAAAAGCAGCAACAGCTTAGAGCTGATCAAGATCTGCTAGCTGATAGATGGACTGAAGTCCTTGCGGCTGAAGAGTACGAACTCGAACGCCCCTCCAAGAGCTACCCAAAGCGCAGGCCGCTACCCCGATCAGAGGAGGAAGCGCCTACATCACCAGCGCACGACATGGCAGACCGACCACCTCGTGGCCGCGACAGAGAGGCCTCTCGGGCCTCCACACAAACCATGCCCCGACGCTGCTCAGCTAAGGCACGGGAAAACGCGCCAGACCTGCGAGACATACTGGAGGATAAGTCAAGGCAAACAAGATCGATCTACGGATCACGCAGGCGCCCTACGACACGTAACGATGATCTTCACTCCAACACATCTGGCAGGGCCGAACACAACAGACATAGCTCTTCCGAGCTGCGTCGAGATATAGCCCAGTACAGGGGCGCCGCACACCCACTATGCTTCACAGATGAAGTAATGGATCATAAAATCCCAGAGGGCTTCAAACCCGTAAACATCGAATCATACGATGGCACTACAGACCCGGCGGTATGGATCGAGGATTATCTCCTTCACATCCACATGTCACGTGGCGATGATCTACACGCCATCAAATACCTCCCGCTCAAACTCAAAGGATCGGCCCGGCATTATCTTAACAGCCTGCCAGCGGACTCAATCGGTTCTTGGGAGGACCTGGAAGCCGCATTCCTCGACAACTTCCAGGGCACTTATGTGCGACCGCCGGACGCCGACGACCTAAGCCACATAATTCAGCAGCCAGAAGAATCGGCCGGGCAATTCTGGACACGGTTCCTAACAAAGAAAAACCAGATAGCCAACTGTCCGGACGCAGAGGCCCTAGCAGCCTTCAAGCATAACATCTGCGACGAGTGGCTTGCCCGGCACCTGGGACAGGAAAAGCCGAAATCTATGGCAGCCCTCACGACACTCATGACCCGCTTTTGCGCGGGCGAAGATAGCTGGCTAGCTCGTAGCAACAACTTATCAAAGAACCCTGGTAATTCGGACACCAAGGACTAAAGTGGCAGGACACGTCAAAATAAGCAAAAGCGCCGTGTTAGCAGCGACAGCAATGAAGATACGGCAGTCAACGCCGGATTCAGAGGCTATAAATCCGGTCAGCGGAAAAAAGCCCTTTAAAAAGAATACTCAGGGCCCGTCCAGTTTGGACCAAATACTCGACCGCCTGTGGCAGATCCATGGCACCCCCAAAAGGCCAGCCAATCACACCAACAAGGATTGTTGGGTGTTCAAGTAGGCAGGCAAGTTAAGAGCCGAAAACAAAGACAAGGGGCTGCATAGCGATGACGAGGAGGAGCCCAGGCCGCCGAACAACAATGGACAGAAGGGGTTTCCCCCACAAGTGCGGACGGTGAACATGATATACGCAACCCACATTCCCAAGAAGGAGCGGAAGCGTGCGCTACGGGACGTATACGCGATGGAGCCAGTCGCCCCAAAGTTCAACCCATGGTCCTCTTGCCCGATCACCTTTGATAGAAGGGACCACCCCACTAGCATCCGTCATGGCGACTTTGCCGCATTGGTTCTCGACCCAATCATCGATGGATTTCATCTCATAAGAGTCCTCATGGACGGCGGCAGTAGCCTGAACCTGCTTTACCAGGAGACAGTGCGGAAAATGGGCATAGATCCATCAAGGATTAAGCCCACAAGGATGACCTTTAAAGGCGTTATACCAGGTGTAGAAGCCAACTGTACAGGCTCCATAACACTTGATGTGGTCTTCGGATCTCCGGATAACTTCCGAAGCAAAGAGTTAATCTTCGACATAGTCCCGTTCCGCAGTGGCTATCACGCCCTGCTCGGACGAACTGCATTTGCCAAGTTCAATGCGGTGCCGCACTACGCATATCAAAAGCTCAAGATGCCAGGTCCTCGAGGAGTAATCACGGTCAACGGAAACACCGAACGCTCCCTCCGTACGGAGGAGCACACGGCGGCTCTCGCAGCGGAAGTACAAAGCAGCCTTTTTGGGCAACTCTCCAGTCCGGCCGTTAAAAAGCCAGACACTGTCAAGTGTGCCCGGAGTAACCTACAACAAGACCGCCTGGCATGATCTGAGCTGGCGTAGCAATGCAGCCCCAACCCCAGCAATCGCGACATAGCGAAGCTAGTACCTAGCGTACATAATTACACCATTGAAATACCATGGGCACAGGGGAAGGGGCACAGTAACGGCATGACCGAAATACGGCTTAAAACGTACTAGGGGCTGCCGGATTCTTTTTTTTACTTTCAGGACCCCACACTTTGGACGACCTGTTCGGCAATTCGACTGCCGCACAAACGATGCAAGATCCAGGGAAGTAGACAAAGCTACGCCGCATTATGGAACTCTCAGGTGGTCTCTATTACGAGCGGTATATCTGTTTCGAACACAATTCCGTGGCCTGCCCCTAGCTAGGACATGTTAAATAGTCTAATACCTTTTTGCTTATCGCACTACTTGTATCGTCCGGCTTTGACAAATAGCCTCTTTATAAACAATGCATAGCTTTTTGTCTATTTTTTGCATTATCCTCTTTTAATATATATGTTTATTAAATAACATGATCGTACCCGTACACCATGGTACGGCAAACACGCCAGGGGCTTCAGTACCCTTCGATCTGGCGTGAGAAGTCTGTACACTTTCACAAGTGCGGCACCCCGAACTTATAGCACTATATGCATCGGCTCCGAATCATGATTTGGGTCAATAGTTGGGTTTGCCCGGCTCCTATGTTTTGGTGCCTTACATTCCGCTATATCGGCTAAGGTAGCACTAGGAGAACCACTGCGATTGTGCCCCGGTTCCGCTGGGTTAAGCACCTCAGTGGAGAAAGCTAAAACTGACTGTCATGATAAGGCGAGAGACCGGTCGCTGTTCGAGAGGTTTTTCGCGTCCCTAAAGGCTTATGCCGCTTCGAGCGAGGAGCTGGCTTTGTCCGGCCAAAGGCGTGGATAGCGCCCCGAATTCGGTCTTCCGAACTAGGGGCTTCGCCGAAATTTAAAATTATAAAGTTCTATGGCTAAGTGAGAGTGTTCAAGCATTATAGTCCGATTGCCTGGTTCGTTGTGCTGAGCGCCTCCCTCGAAGGACCCAACCATGGGAAAAAGAGCACTCGGGTTTATCCCGAATACCCCAGCACTAGCGGCATGGGGGCAGAAGCCGACGACTGGCCATCTCTCAATTTTTGATAAACGGCCGCAGAGAAAATAATATTTTAAATTCAATAAGCATTGCTTAGCGCATATGAACAAGTTTTCAGCGCACAGGATAAACATGAGCGAGTTCATTCAAAAATTACATCTTTCGTACATTCATTCGCAATAAGGCGGGCACCAGCAAGAACATCCTTGTAGTAGTTCTTGGGCTTGCGATGATCCTTCCCCTGCGGCGGCCCGTCCTTCACCAGCTTCTCACCGTCAAGCTTTCCCGAGTGCACCTTTGCACGGGCAAGGGTCCTCCGGGCACCTTCGATGCAGGCGGAACGCTTGATGACCTCAAGCCTTGGACAGGCCTCCACCAGCCGCCGCACCAGCCCGAAGTAGCTCCCTTCATGGCTTGTTCGGCCGCCTTGTGGAGCTCGACCAGCTGTTTCAGCTGGTCGCTCAAGGGCACAGGATGTCCGGCCTCGGAATACTGAGACCAGAACACACTCTCCGGCGAGCTGCCATCTTCAGCTCGGTAGAATGCGGCGGCGGCGGATACGTTGCAGGGAAGATCTGCGAACGCCCCTGGAGAACTCCGGATTCGGGTAAGTGACAAGTAGTTTACTTTTATATTTCTACTTTGCATTAAGAATGCCTTACCTGTTGCTATCTTTTTCATCTCCTCCAATTCTTAGAGGGCCTTTTGGGCTTCGGCCTTGGCACCCTTGGCGGTCTGAAGGGCCGACGTGAGCTCGGATGCTTGCGCCTTTGACTCAAGCTCCAAGCTCTCATGTTTCTTCATGAGAGCCTGCAGCTCTTGCTACACCTCGCCAACCTGAGCCCCAAGTCTTTCTCGCTCGGTGCGCTCCTCGGCCGTTTTCTTTTCGGCCTCAGATAGTGCCTGCTTGAGGGTCGCCACCTCAGTTGTGGCCCCTACAATAAGTAGTACGATCCTGTTATTCTTTGCAATCACGCCTCTCTATAGGCACCTTTTTTAGGGTATTTCTTACCTTCTTTTTCCTCGAGCTTCCGTTTGGCCAGGCCGAGCTCTTGCTCGGTCCGCCCGAGGTCCTTTTTCAGGACATCCACCTGCGCAGTTAGTGCGGCGGTGGATAGCAGCGAAGCCTGCATACGCATATTGACTCTTTATTGTTATACTCCTGCGAAAATTAATAGATCCTATATTCGGCTTTTCTTTCCGAACGCCAAACAGAGCATCAGGGGCTACTGTCTATGCGGTACTATCTTGACATATTTTAACTTACCTCAAAGCCTGTCAGAAGGCTAGCGCAAGCTTCAGTCAGTCCGCTCTTGGCGGACTGAACCTTTTGGATCACCGTACTCATAATAGTACGGTGCCCCCTGTCGATGGAGGCGCCGTCAAGCACCTCCAGCAGATGGTCCAGCGACTCCGGTTGGACGGAGGTCGCTGGCTTAGAAGGCTTGCTCCTTTTGGAAGGATTTCGCCTACCATGGCTCGGAACTGTTGAAGATTCCGGCGCGGGGTCCGGCACAAAGCCGGACTTGGAGCCCTGGGGGGTCTTGTCCCCTTCACTCCTGGAGTCCGGGAGGTTGCCTTGCGGCTCCTCCGGGACCACCTCTTCCTGCCTCGGGGCTTGTCGCGACGCCACTTCGGCATCATCCGTGGTGCGGGGGGGGGGGACAGCGGGCAAAACAGAGTTCACGTCCGATGAGTCCAGGGAGCCGCCCGACGATTCGTTGTATTCAGCCTGGGGCGGGCTGCATGTTCACATTAGACATTAAGGAAAGCTGCACAACGAAGGAACATCATGAGTTACTCTGATGTCCGAACTTACGATTTCGCCGGACGCTTGGCCCTGTTCGGCCACTCCTCTTCGCTCTCTTCGGCGTCATGGGAGTCGTCCAGCGGAGGGGTCTTCCTTTTCCTAGACACCTCGGCCTCCCCTGATGGGGCGGCCTTCTTCTTCTCTTCTCCCTCCGCTGGGGGGGGAGAGAGCTTTCTTCTTCCTCCTCGTTTTCACGAGAGGAGGGAGTCTCGGACTCGTCAGATGACGAGTCCGACACCACCAAGTTACGGGCACTCTTTCGAGTCCCGGTGGTCTTCTTCTTCTTGACCTTCCTCTCCGGCACCACATACGGTGCCGGAGTCAGCAACTTCACTAGGAGAGCTGGGGCTGGGTCTTCGGGCAGGGGAGCCGGACAGTTAATTGGTCCGGATATCGCCTGCCATGCCTGTCAAAGGTAAGGGAGTTTAGATCCCGCATAGAGTTAATCTATGAAAAAGAGCTTAATAATCCTGTCAAAGGCATAAATAGCTTACCACGCTAACATGACGCTGCATGCTGTATCCGCGATCCTCGGAAGCGGATGCGGGGGCCTCGGCGCCTTTGATCAGCACCTTCCAGACGTCTTCATACGACGTGTCGAAGAGCCTGGTGAGGGTTCGGTGCTACGCCGGGTCGAACTCCCACAAATTGAAATCCCGTTGTTGGCACGGGAGGATCAGACGAACAAGCATGACCTGGACTATATTAACAAGCCGGATTGGCTTGTTTATCAAGGACTGGATGCAGGTCTTCAGTCCGGTCACCTCTTCCTCGTTGCCCCACAACAGGCATGTCTCTTTCCAGGACATAAGCCGCGTGGGGGGTCCGGATCTGAACTAGGGGGCTGCGACCCATTCCGGATCGCGTGGCTCGGTGATGTAAAACCACCCGGCTTGCCACCCCTTTCGGGTCTCCACAAAGGAGCCCTCGAACCATAGGACATTGGCTATCTTGCCAGCCATAGCGCCTCCGCACTCCGCTTGGCTGCCGCGCACCACCTTGGGCTTGACGTTGAAGGTCTTGAGCCAAAGGCCGAAATGGGGGCGGACACGAGGAAGGCCTCACACGTGACGAAAAACGCCGAGATGTTGAGGATGAAGTTCGGGGCCAGATCGTGGAAATCTAGGCCGTAGTAGAACATGAGTCCTCGGACGAATGGGTGGAGTTGAAAACCCAGTCCGCGGAGGAAGTGGGGAAGGAAAACTACCATCTCATGGGGCCTTGGGGTGAGGAGAAGCTGCCCCTTCTCGGGAAGCCTGTGCGGGATGTCCTTGGACAGGTATCCGGCCTTCCTTAGCTTTTTAACTTGAACCTCCATGATGGAGGAGACCATCCACATGCCTCCCGCTCCGGACATTGCTGGAGAAGGTTGAGGTGGGAAGAGCGGGCTTGGGCGCTGGAGCTTGAGTGTGCGAGAGATGGATTAGCAAAGGAGGAAGAAGGCGTAGGTAAAAAGGTGGATCCTTATCTCCTTATATGGGCGGATGCGGTTATGCGTCCCCACCTACCTAATAAAACTCGCTTGCCTCCCAAGCGTCGTGGTAAATGGCGCGTTTGGGTTACCCACGTCCGTATTGATGAGAATCCCGTAAAAGAGGCACACGATCTCTGCTTTGACAAGACGTTCCAAGGAAACCGCCTCGCTAAACGTGCTGAGGTGGAAAAGTGAAAACAATTTGTATAAAGAGCTTGGTCGTGGTGTGATGACGCACTGCGGAATACGTTAGCGGATTTGATTTGTGTTAATATTATTCTCTCTATGGCGATATGTGGAAACTTATTTTGTAGAGCCGGACACTATTTTTGGTGTTTACAATCTTCTATGAAGGACTTGGAGGAGGAACCCGCCTTGCAATGCCGAAGACAATCTGCGCGCCGGACTCGTCGTCATTGAAGCCTGGTTCAGGGGCTACTGAGGGAGTCCTGGATTAGGGGGTGTTCGAGTAGCCGGACTATACCTTCGCCGGACTCCTGGACTATGAAGATACAAGATTGAAGACTTCGTCCCGTGTCCGGAAGGGACTTTCCTTGGCGTGGAAGGCAAGCTAGGAGATGCGGATATTCAAGATCTCCTGCCAATGTAACCGACTATGTGTAACCCTAACCCTATCCGGTGTCTATATAGACCGGAGGGTTGTAGTCCGTAGGATAGAATCATCATCATACACAACCATACCATAGGCTAGCTTCTAGGGTTTAGCCTCCTTGATCTCGTGGTAGATCTACTCTTGTACTACCCATATCATCAATATTAATCAAGAAGGAGTAGGGTATTGCCATCGAGAGGGCCCGAACCTGGGTAAAAACATCGTGTCCCTTGTCTCCTGTTACCATCCGGCCTTGACGCACAGTTCGGGACCCCCTACCCGAGATCCGCCGGTTTTGACACCGACACTTCTCCTTTCCATTCATGAGAGACATGGTTGCTACCTAATGCAAGGACACTACACATGCCTAGGTACCAAGGAGACCCTCTCGGAGATGCTCGGAATGATGGACAAGTCCCCAAGTACAAGGATGAAGGAGCACAACGAGAGGAACCAAAGAAAGGCTACAAGACTCGGTCATCCGGCCCTGGCCCGGACATCTGGCCCCTGAAGATGTCAACAACAGCAGCAACCCAGCAACCGAAGTGCTACAGGGCCCGGACATCCGCCAGGCCCCGGACATCCGGCCCCTCCCGCAAGCCCGGACATCCGGCGCCCCGTCACAGAACATCCAGGAGCTGGATCTCGCCAGCCCGGACATCCGGCCCCAGCGCCCGGACTTCCGGCGTCTCGGGAAAGCCCGTCCATCTGCCCCGTCGCCCCGACATCCGGCCCCTCCTTCCCGCGTGTAGTGTATCCGGGCCGAAAGCCCATGTACCCATTCGCCCCTTAGACTATATATACTCCCCCTCCACCTACGTTTTAGGGTCAGCATTTGTTTAGCTCATATGTGAGATAGAGCTTTGCTCATCCATACTGATCTGCTCCATGAGAGAAACCGCGACCCCTCTACGGAGACGATCCACATTGGATTCAAGACCCCCTCTTGGGTGGCCCCATCAAGACCTCCTCACGGAGAAGAACCGGTTACCAATTGTATCGTCCATTGTTGATAGAGGCAAAGGTGTCCCGTCTTTCGATGAGATGGTGGCTATCATTTTGGAGGAAGTCGACTTTGACGATCCGACTACGAACATGCGAGGACGTTGTGCCTTAGCAATTGCTAAACCAACTCCGAGAGGTTATTGACCACGCCAGAGCATGATCAACCTGACTACGAAGGTCTGTTTCCTACAGGGAAATGAAGAACAAGTAAGAAACTAAGTTTGCAATCTGGATATTGCGAATATAAGAGGAAAGCTTTATTGATCAAAGCTGGGGTTCTATGACGCCTTTGTCTGGTCGTTGAACACAAACGAAGTACGCGAAGTTGCAGCTATGGCGAACTTTAATCTAAAGAAAACCCAAAGTCTAAACGGTGTCCTAAGGGCTGTATATATGGAGGAAGAGGAGGGGAATTTCGTGGCCTCTGAGGGAGGGGTCCGAAACCAACCCTACCTCTTGTTTCCCCACACATACGGACTCTAAAAACAGCCTATACTCAAGTATTTCGAAATTACATGGGCCTGACCCAATAATAAGGTGACGCAGCATCTATAATAGCCTGTGGACGAAATTTATGAAGTCCTGAAATCATCACTTGTAACTCCGTTCTTGTTCCCCTTGCGCATGCCATCGTCTCCATGCTTGGTCTTGCTCCATTGCTCATCCCTCTTATCCATGCCAGGTCCTTCATTTGTAAGCAAAACAAATGTATCCAATTTAGGCAGCATCATATTCTCATGAACATTAGAATCATTACCAAGAAATGAAAGTACCTGCTAATTTAATTGGCGTGCGCGAGCTCTAGTAATTGGTCCAATGTATGTAGTAGTTGAAAGTGCGTTATATCGACTAGAGGGGGGTGAATAGGCGATTTTTATGAAATTCTTCATTGAGGAATTTGCTCGTGAGGAAATTCCTTAGCGAAGAACTACTAGCAGCGGAATAAGTACTCAGATGAAAACATAACAGAATCCAGGCACCGTATTCTCCTTGAGCTAAGGACACACAGTCCTCGCCCAATCACTCGTGGTAAGTCTTCAGGTGACTTCCAAACCTTCACAGACTTGGTCACTTGGCGATCCACAATTCCTCTTGGATGCTCTAGACCTTGACGCCTAACCGTCTGGAAGAAGCACAGTCTTCAAAGGTAACAAGCGTCGGATCCACGCAGGATCAATCTCTTCAGTGATGCTCAATCACTTTGGGTTTGTAGGTGTTTTGGGTTTGGGTTTGGATTTTCCTCACTAGATGATTTTCGCTCAAAGTCCTCGGAGGATGGGTTGCTCTCAAATGACAAGTGTCAAGTTCACGCGGAGCAGCCAACCAGCTAGTGGTTGTAGGGGGCGGCTATTTATAGCCTAGGGAGCAGCCCGACATGATAAGACATAAATGCCCTTCAATGATATGACCGTTATGTGGACAAGATATTTTGGAACAGCTGGCGCGCAGCACAGCAACGGTCGGAAATTTGAGGTACAAATTCCTCATGGCTATCATGTTCCTCACTATGTAGGCAGTTCACACTGGCGAATTCCTAACTCCTCAGTCAGAGCAAAGTCCTCAGTGACCAGAAGAACTGCATCTCTGTCACCGAAGAAATTTACTGAACTGTATGAGATTTCCAATGGCTTCACTCGAAGGGATTGGTAGGTGCAGGATTTGAGTTGATCATCACTTGGAAATTTTCTCCTTAGTATTTCCTCGACCCCCTTTAACAGTACGGTGTTTCCTATGACTCAAGAAAGAGAAAATGAAACTACGAAAACAAAAGTCTTCACGCTTCATGTTCCTCGAATGAATACCAGGTCTTCAAGGTCACACCAATTTCTTCACTTTCAAAGTCTTCAGAAAGTCTTCAAAATATCAAAGTCTTCAGTCGAAGAACTTCATTTTTAGGGGTCGACTTTCTCTGTAAATATCAAACTCCTCATAGACTTATAGGCCTGTGTACACTCATAAACACATTAGATACTTAACCTATAAGTCTTCAATACACCAAAACCACTAAGGGGCACTAGATGCACTTACAATCTCCCCCTTTTTGGTGATTGATGACAACATAGGTTAAGTTTTCAACGGGGATAAATATGTGAAGTGTAAATACTGATATTGAGGAATTTGATTGCAAGATATAGAAGAACTCCCCCTGAAGTTGTGCATAGTGAGGAATTTGCTTTCGAAGCAATGCACACTTGAAGAGATGAATCATGGAGATCTCCCCCTATATCTTGTAATTCATACACGCATTTGATATATAATACGAAGAATTTGAAATGCATGATGAAATATGGTGCCTGATGAAATTCAGCATGCGTGCAATAATATTAACGAGGAATAAGCATGCCGAAAAGTGGATCAAAAGTATCAGAGCATAGTGCAACAAAAGTATCAGCGCACCATCGGGTTTAAGATTACAACTCGATCCAATAAAAGTTTCGGAAGAACGAGAGTTGTAACTTAAAAAAACATATGCCCTTATTATAGACCCGCTTGAAGACTAACTCAGAGTTCTCCCCCTTTGTCATAGAATGACCAAAAGGATGGAAACTGAGGACTAACGCCCCTGAAGATATTCAAGATGATGAAGGAGCGCCAGTGTTGTTGGGGTCGGTCGTTGAAGTAGGGCCTGCCGCAGTGTCGTCCAAGTCTTCATGTTCATCAGTCTCACGCGATGAAGAAAATGAACTGGCCACCAAAGAAGGAATTGGGACCTTCTTGTATTTCTTCGGAGGAGGTGCAGACCAGGAAAATTCTTCGTTTAGACCCATTTGCTTCAGATCATCAGCGCTGTAGACTTGAGACAGAACAGCCCAGGTGCGGTTGAGGGTTTCATGAAGGTAGTAGTGGTTTTTCGTCACTGCATTATGTGTCGCAGTCATGTTGTGAAGAATTGAACCAAACTGACGCTTGACCCATTTGTGATTGCAATCAACCTTTTGATGAAGACTGAGGAGTAACTCACGGTCAGTCATCACCCTGGGTGCTGTGGCTTGAGGATTTGGCTTGGCAGTGTTGGCGGCAGTGTCATGTGTGGCAGAGTCATCATTGGTGGAATAAGAAGCAGCCTTGCGAAATTGACCATCCAATGGACGAATGCCTTCATCTATCACATCAGTAGCTTTGCCCTTTTCTTTAGCTGAGGAAAATGTCCGTTTGAGGACTTCAATAGGGGGCAAGTAGCTGCAGTGGTTGAGAGTTTCAGCTTCGTAATTGAGTGAATACCTTGTCCTGATGAATCTCATAATCCAAGGTGCATAAGGCTTCAGCTCAAATGGTGACATAGCAATGTTGGCCAGAGTCCTCATGAAGAAATCATGGAAGTTGACGGGAACACCATGAATGATGTTGAAAAGCATATTCTTCATGATGCCAACGACTTCTTCATCAGTTGAGTCGTGGCCTTTGATGGGACTCATTGTCTTTGTCAGAATCCTATAGATAGTCCTAGGCACATACAACAATTCCTTGACGAGGAATGTGGTTCAAGGGGCCTGCCCTGGCTTCAAAGGCTTCATGAGCACTTGCATATAGTGATTTGAAAGCTCAGGTTCGTTGTAAATACAACGTGCATCTTCAGTGGGTGGACTCAGAGGAAGGGCACGAAGCAATTCAGATGCTGGGGCCTTATAATGGGTGTTCTCAGTCATCCAGTCCAGAACCCATGAATTCACATCTTCAGAGTTGCCGGTGATGTGCATTGTTGCATAGAACTGAAGAATGAGTTCTTCATTCCAATCGCATATGTCAGTGCAGAAGTTGAGCAGCCCAACGTCGTGAAGAACACTGAGGACTGGCGTGAAGCACGACATAGACTCCATATCCACGTGAGGAATATGTGCATGGTCGAAGACTTTGTCCTTGTTGAAAAGCACTGAGGAATAGAAATTTGCTTGACTTGCTGTCCAGAAACGCCTCTTACTTATGCGAGCAGAGTCATAAGGGTTGTATTCAGTGAAGAACACGTGCTCACCAAAGAAGTCTTCAGCCTTAAACTTTTGTTTCTTTGAGAACGGATCCTTTGGCTTTGGCAGAGGAGTGTCAGTGAGTTGCATCACTACCTCAAGAATCACGATCTCAGGTTCTTCAGGCTGAGGAATTTCAGGTTCTTCCTCAGGTGCAGTCACCTTTTCAGTATCAGCAGCAGTTTCTTCAGCGCTAGTGGCTGGAATTTCTTCATTCACAGATGCAGTGGGATGAGTTTCTTCAGAGCCCATCGGAACAGTTGGTGCAGGGGAGTGAGGAATTTGCTACAGTGGAGTGAAGAGTGGAGAATTGGGATGCTGACTTTCCCAAAAGTCGTCATTCATCACTGGAGTTGTGCTTCCAATGTCCACATCTTCATCGTCAATTTCTTCAACACCAGCCTCTTCAGCATCAAACTGAGGCATTGGTGATGAGATCAGTGGGGTTGAAGGGATTGCATCCACTTCAATTTCTTCATCAATCTGCTCTGACGAAGCAGAGCTTTAGTTTCTTCATCTGATCCACTTGGGATCTCATAATCTTCACCAAAAGGAACAAGGTCCTTTGATGGCATGGATGAGATAGGAACAACATCAATGGGATTTGCAAACGAGCTGGTCATCGGCTTCATCTTCTTGGGAGCTGAAGATTCTGAAGCATTTGATGCTTTCCTTTTCTTAACCGCAGCTCGCTCTGCAGCCTTGGTCTTCTTCACATCTAGTGCAGGAGGAAGAATAGGAGTTGGCGTAGGCGCAGGTGGAGCTGAGGAATCTGGTTGATTTTCCTCAGGAGCAACTGATGTAGTTGTCCTTTCTTCTCCAGTTTCTTCAGGCGCACCACTAGTGGATGCCCTGGCAGTTTCTTCAGTAGCTGGAGTGGAGTCATCAGCCCTGGAACTTGCATTTTCTTCAGCAGCCTGAAAGTCATTAGCGGTGCTGGCATGTTCTTCAGTGGGCTGTGCTGAAGGTTCAGCTTGAGGAATTCCTTGTTGCGATGGGGCTGCAACATTTGTGAATTTCTCAGTCAGTTGTACAAACCCGACTTTTGCTCCTTTCCAGTCAGCATAGTATGCATCAAATTCATCGTTGAGGGTTTTGATATCAGCCTGCATCTTGATGAGTTCTTCAGGCTTCATCGTGAGAACATTTTTCCTCAGCAGTTTCTCTTTCCTGTACTGCGATTTCTTGATCTGCCTGGCCTTATCATATTTCCACTTCTCCTCTTGGATGAAGTGAGTCAGCATGTGACTTTGGCCAGGTGTCAGCTTGAAGTCAGGCATAGGTGTGTTGGGATCCTTATGCCAGATATTGATGTAATCAAGGATCGCCCTTGGATCCAGCAGTAGGGGCACAGGTGTGCCTTTGGCTTTAGCAGCCCTTTCTTGGCGGTCTCTGATGATTTCAGCAAGTTCTTCTTCATCAGCTTCTTCATCATCAGATGGTACAGTGAAGACTACCTGATAGAGGCAAATGTGTCCCGTCTTTCGATGAGATGGTGGCTATCGTTTTGTAGGAAGTCGACTTTCACGATCCGACTACGAACGTGTGAGGACGTCGCGCCTTAGCAATCGCTAAACCAACTGCGAGAGGTTATTGACCACGCCGGAGCACGATCAACCTGACCACGAAGGTCTGTTTCCTGCAGGCAAACGAAGAACAAGCAAGAAACTAAGATTGCAATCTGGATATTGCGAATATAAGAGGAAAGCTTTATTGATCAAGGTGGGGTTCTGTGACGCCTTGGTCTGGTCGTTGAACACAAACGAAGTACGCGAAGTTGCAGCTATGGCGAACTTTTAATCTAAACAAAACCCAAAGTCTAAACGATGCCCTAGGGGCTGTATATATGGAGGAAGAGGGGGGAATTTCGTGGCCCTTGGAGGAGGGGTCCGAAACCCACCCTAACTCTTGTTTCCCCACACATACGGACTCTAAAAATAGCCTATATTGAAGTATTTCGAAATTACATGGGCCTGGCCCAAAAAGAAGGTGACGCAGCACCTAGAATAGCCTCTGGACGAAAATTATGAAGTGGCATCTTGTATATTTCGTCCAAGGCTTCATGCACTCATTATGGTAGCTTCAAAGTCCTGAAATCATCACTTGAAACTCTGTTCTTGTTTCCCTTGCACATGCCATCAACTCCATGCTTGTTCTTGCTCCAATGATCATCCTTCTCCAAGCTAGGCCCTTCATTTGTAAGCAAAACAAATGTATCCAATTTAGGCAGCATCATATTCTCATGAACATTAGAATCATTACCAAGAAACGAAAGTACCTAATAATTCAATTGGCGTGCGCGAGCTCTAGTAATTGGTCCAGTATGTATAACAGCAGGGGCTGTGGATGTAACAATGGTATTGATGTCCTCATCATCCTCCCCTTCTTGAAATGAAGTCGTCCTCGACGGAAGCTCATCTTCCTCACCCAAATAAGGCTTCAAATCTGCAATGTTAAAAGTGGGACTAACCCCAAAATCTGTAGGCAGCTCAAGTTTATATGCATTATCATTTATTTTCTCTAACACCTTAAATGGACCATCAGCACGTGGCATTAGCTTTGATTTGTGCAAATTAGGAAACCTATCCTTATGCAAATGTAACCAAACAAGATCTCCAGGTGCAAAGACAACATGTTTTCTACCCTTAACTCCAGCAAGTTTATATTTAGCATTCATACGCTCAATGTTTTCCTTAGTTAACTCATGCATTTTTAAAATCAATTCAGCATGTTCTTTAGCATCAAAATTAACCTTCTCCGAAGATGGAAGAGGCAACAAATCAATGGGTGCACGAGGTAGGAAACCATACACAATTTCAAAAGGGCACATCTTAGTAGTAGAATGCAACGAATGATTATAAGCAAATTCAATATGAGGCAAGCATTCTTCCCACATTTTCTTATTATCTTTCAAAACAGCCCTAAGCATAGTAGACAATGTTCTATTGACTACTTCAGTTTGTCCATCAGTTTGGCTAAAAAGCAGTTTAGTCCCCAACTTAGCCCATAAACATCTCCAAAAGTGGCTAAGAAATTTAGTATCACGGTCTGAAACAAATAGTATTTGGCACACCATGCAAGCGAATAATTTCACGAAAGAACAAATCAGCAACATTAACAGCATCATCGCTTTTATGACATGGTATAAAGTGTGCCATTTTCGAGAATCTATCCACGACAACAAATATGCTATCCCTCCCCTTCTTTGTTCGAGGTAAACCTAAAACAAAGTCCATAGATATATCCTCCCAAGGAACACTAGGCACAGGCAAAGGCATATATAAACCATGAGGATTGAGTCGTGACTTAGCTTTTTGACATGTAGTGCAGCGAGCAACAAAACACTCAACATCCCGTCTCATCTTTGGCCAAAAGAAATGTGTAGCAAGTACGTCCTCCGTCTTCTTCACGCCAAAGTGTCCCATTAATCCTCCTCCATGCGCCTCCTGCAACAACAAAAGACGAATAGAGCTAGCTGGAATGCATAGCTTGTTAGCACGGAACACAAAACCATCATTAACAACGAACTTGTTCCATGTTCTTCCTTCTTTACAATTCTGCATTACTTCTTTAAAATCAGCATCATGCACATATTGATCTTTGATGGTCTCCAAACCAAATATTTTGAAGTCAAGTTGTGAAAGCATAGTATAGCGACGAGACAATGCATCAGCAATAACATTTTCTTTACCCTTCTTGTGTTTAATGACATAAGGGAAAGTCTCAATGAATTCAACCCATTTAGCATGTCTACGATTCAGTTTAGCTTGACTTTTAATATGTTTCAAAGATTCATGATCAGAATGTATAACAAATTCTTTGGGCCATAAATAATGTTGCCATGTCTCTAAAGTCCGAACAAGAGCATATAATTCTTTATCATAAGTAGAATAGTTCAGACTAGGCCCACTCAATTTTTCAGAAAAGTATGCAACAGGTTTGCCATCTTGTAATAACACACCTCCTAATCCAATTCCACTAGTATGTGGACAGGTGGAAGATGTGCTAAATAGATTTGAAGAGGCCATGGAGAAGATAGATGGCATTGAGAAGGCATTTGAAACAAAGCTCGATAACAAGTTTAATGAATTGCTCGCGTGTCTACCACCACCACCACCGGCTGCACCTAACGCACCTCTACAACAACAACAACGACTACCTCCACATCACGAAACAGCCTTCCGTCGAGCGACCCGTGTCCCTCTTCAGCCTGGCCAAGCTGCTGGTGCTGCTGTTGATACTTCTGTGGCTCCTGCTGCTGATGTGGGGGAGGATAATTATGTGGGAGATTACGAGGATGAGGTTGATCAACATCTGAACTACGTGCAACCACTAGCACCACAACCACCAGGTCGTCCACATGCAAATAATGGCAATGTTAGGGCTCCCCCTCAGGTACGAGATCATGACCATCTCCCTAAACTGAAATTGAATATTCCACCATTTGAGGGTAGATATGTTCCTGATATATATCTTACTTGGGAGTTAGAAACTGAACAACGATTTACATGTTTACAATATCCTGAGGAGAGACGTGTTCCTGCTGCTGTTTGTGCTTTCACTAGCTTTGCATGTGTTTGGTGGTCTGAACATTGTAGATTATATCCTGTTCCAGCTACTTGGACTGCTTTGGAAACTACTATGCGTACTCGTTGGGTTCCACCATATTATCAACGTGAATTACTTCAGAAATTGCAGCGCTTAAGACAAGGCAAAAATTCGGTCGAAGAATATCATCAGGAATTACAAACTGGGTTGATTAGATGTGGTATTGTTGAGGAGAATGAAGCTATGCTTGCACGTTTTTTGGGTGGATTAAATACAGAGATTCAGACCATTCTAGACTATAAGGATTATAATAATATCACTCGTTTATTCCATCTTGCTTGTAAAGCTGAACGTGAAGTGCAGGATCGACAGGCATTGGCGCGAACTAACTTTTCTGCAGGTCGACCTTCATCATGGACACCACGTGCATCATCTACTTCCACACGTTCTGCTACACCGGCACCTCCGCCGGCTGCCACCTCCAACCGTGATATAGTAAAGCAGGCACAGTCACCACTATCTGCCAAGAGCACACCTTCTGGGCCTGCGAAGAGCTCTTCTTCATCCATGGCATCAACAGGGCAAACACATGATATTATTTGTCAACGTTGCAAGGGTGGAGGTCATTATGCGAGAGAATGCCCATCTAAGCGTGTGATGATTGTTACTGATGATGGTGGGTATGAGTCCGCTAGTGACTATGATGAGGAGACTTTGGCTCTTATTACACATGAAGAACACGGTGGAGATGATTCTGATCATGAGACGCAATACATGGCTGCTGAAGATGCTGACACGTATGAATGTTTAGTTGCTCAACGTGTTTTGAGTGTGCAGGTTACACAAGCTGAGCAAAATCAGAGGCATAATTTGTTCCATTCAAAGGGAGTTGTGAAGGAACGTTCTATTCGCGTCATCATAGATGGAGGGATCTGCAACAAATTGGCTAGCATGGAGATGGTGGAGAAGCTATCTCTCACCACAAGACCACATCCACATCCTTACTACATCCAATGGTTCAACAACAGCGGCAAGGTTAAGGTAACACATACTGTTCGTGTGCATTTTAGTATCTCTACATATGCTGATTATGTTGATTGTGATGTGGTACCTATGCAAGCATGTTCCTTATTACTTGGTAGACCATGGCAATTTGATAAAAATTTTGTACACCATGGTAGAAACAATCAGTATACTCTTGTTCATAAGGATAAAAATATTACTTTGCTTCCTATGACTCCTGATTCCAATTTGAAAGATGATATTAATAGAGCTAATAAAGCAAAACAGGACAAAAATAAGAGTGAAAATCAGATTGTGGCAAAAGAATTTGAGCAACAAATGAAGCCTAGTAATAAACCATCTAGTGTTGCTTCTGAAATTAAATTGAAAAGTGCATGTTTACTTGCCACCAAATCTGATATTGATTAGCTTGATTCTAGCAAATCTGTTTGCTATGATTTTGTGTGCAAAGAGGCATTATTTTCATTCGAGGACGTGCCTTCCTCTTTGCCCCCTGCTGTCACTAACATTTTGCAGGAGTTCGCTGACGTCTTCCCACAAGACGTGCCACCGGGATTACCACCTATTCGAGGGATTGAGCATCAAATTGACTTAATTCCCGGTGCATCGCTACCCAACTGTGCACCATACCGTACCAATCCAGAGGAGACGAAGGAGATTATGCGTCAAGTACAGGAGCTGCTCGACAAAGGTTATATACGCGAATCTGTTAGTCCTTGTGCTGTTCCTATTATCCTAGTGCCTAAAAAGGATGGTACATCGCATATGTGTGTTGATTGTAGAGACATTAATAATATTACTATTCGTTATCGTCATCCTATTCCTAGGCTAGATGATATGCTTGATGAATTGAGTGGCTCTACAATATTCTCCAAAGTTGATTTGCGTAGTGGATACCATCAAATTCGTATGAAATTGGGAGATGAATGGAAAACAACATTTAAAACTAAGTTTGGTTTATATGAGTGGTTAGTCATGCCTTTTGGGTTAACTAATGCACCTAGTACTTTCATGAGACTAATGAACGAAGTTTTACGTGCTTTCATTGGACGATTTGTGGTAGTCTATTTTGATGATATAGTGATTTATGGCAAATCTTTGGAAGAACATTTGGAACATTTACGTGCTGTTTTTAATGCTCTACGTGATGCACGTTTGTTTGGTATCCTTGGGAAGTGCTCCTTTTGCACCGACCGAGTGTCTTTTCTTGGCTATGTTGTTACTCCACAGGGAATTGAAGTTGATAAAGCCAAGATTGAAGCTATTGAGAGTTGGCCGCAGCCCAAAACGGTCACAAAAGTGAGGAGTTTTCTTGGACTCGCTGGTTTCTATAGGCGTTTTGTGAGAGATTTTAGTACCATTGCTGCACCTCTCAATGAGCTTACAAAGAAGGATGCGCCTTTTGTTTGGGGTACCGCACAGGAAGAAGACTTCACAGTATTGAAAGATAAGTTGACACATGCTCCTTTACTCCAACTTCCTGATTTTAATAAGATTTTTGAGCTTGAATGTGATGCTAGTGGAACTGGATTAGGAGGTGTGTTATTACAAGATGGCCAACCTGTTGCATACTTTTCTGAAAAATTGAGTGGGCCTAGTCTGAACTATTCTACTTATGATAAAGAATTATAGGCTCTTGTTCGGACTTTAGAGACATGGCAACATTATTTATGGCCCAAAGAATTTGTTATACATTCTGATCATGAATCTTTGAAACATATTAAAAGTCAAGCTAAACTGAATCGTAGACATGCTAAATGGGTTGAATTCATTGAGACTTTCCCTTATGTCATTAAACACAAGAAGGGTAAAGAAAATGTTATTGCTGATGCATTGTCTCGTTGCTATACTATGCTTTCACAACTTGACTTCAAAATATTTGGTTTGGAGACCATCAAAGATCAATATGTGCATGATGCTGATTTTAAAGAAGTAATGCAGAATTGTAAAGAAGGAAGAACATGGAACAAGTTCGTTGTTACTGATGGTTTTGTGTTCCGTGCTAACAAGCTATGCATTCCAGCTAGCTCTGTTCGTCTTTTGTTGTTGCAGGAGGCGCATGGAGGAGGATTAATGGGACACTTTGGCGTGAAGAAGACGGAGGACGTACTTGCTACACATTTCTTTTGGCCAAAGATGAGACGGGATGTTGAGCGTTTTGTTGCTCGCTGCACTACATGTCAAAAAGCTAAGTCACGACTCAATCCTCATGGTTTATATATGCCTTTGCCTGTGCCTAGTGTTACTTGGGAGGATATATCTATGGACTTTGTTTTAGGTTTACCTCGAACAAAGAAGGGGAGGGATAGCATATTTGTTGTCGTGGATAGATTCTCCAAAAGGGCACAGTTTATACCATGTCATAAAAGCGATGATGCTGTTAATGTTGCTGATTTGTTCTTTCGTGAAATTATTCGCTTGCATGGTGTGCCAGATACTATTGTTTCAGATCGTGATACTAAATTTCTTAGCCACTTTTGGAGATGTTTATGGGCTAAGTTGGGGACTAAAATGCTTTTTAGTACTACTTGTCACCCCCAAACTGATGGACAAACTGAAGTAGTCAATAGAACATTGTCTATTATGCTTAGGGCTGTTTTGAAAGATAATAAGAAAATGTGGGAAGAATGCTTGCCTCATATTGAATTTGCTTATAATCGTTCGTTGCATTCTACTACTAAGATGTGCCCTTTTGAAATTGTGTATGGTTTCCTACCTCGTGCACCCATTGATTTGTTGCCTCTTCCATCTTCGGAGAAGGTTAATTTTGATGCTAAAGAACGTGCTGAATTGATTTTAAAAATGCATGAGTTAACTAAGGAAAACATTGAGCGTATGAATGCTAAATATAAACTTGCTGGAGATAAGGGTAGAAAACATGTTGTCTTTGCACCTGGAGATCTTGTTTGGTTACATTTGCGTAAGGATAGGTTTCCTAATTCGCGCAAATCAAAGCTAATGCCACGTGCTGATGGTCCATTTAAGGTGTTAGAGAAAATAAATGATAATGCATATAAACTTGAGCTGCCTGCAGATTTTGGGGTTAGTCCCACTTTTAACATTGCAGATTTGAAGCCTTATTTGGGTGAGGAAGATGAGGACATCAATACCATTGTTACACCCACAGCCCCTGCTGCTATACATACTGGACCAATTACTAGAGCTCGCGCACGCCAATAGAATTATCAGGTACTTTTGTTTCTTGGTAATGATTCTAATGTTCATGAGAATATGATGTTGCCTAAATTGGATACATTTGTTTTGCTTACAAATGAAGGGCCTAGCTTGGATAAGGATGATCATTGGAGCAAGAACAAGCATGGAGTTGATGGCATGTGCAAGGGAGACAAGAACAGAGTTTCAAGTGATGATTTCAGGACTTTGAAGCCACCATAATGAGTGCATGAAGCCTTGGACAAAATATACAAGATGCCACTTCATAATTTTTGTCCAGAGGCTATTCTAGGTGCTGCGTCACCTTCTTTTTGGGCCAGGCCCATGTAATCTCGAAATACTTCAATATAGGCTGTTTTTAGAGTCCGTATGTGTGGGGAAACAAGAGTTAGGGTGGGTTTCGGACCCCTCCTCCAAGGGCCACGAAATTCCCCCCTCTTCCTCCATATATACAACCCTTAGGGCATCGTTTAGACTTTGGAATTTGTTTAGTTAAAAGTTAGCCATGGCAACTTCGTGTACTTCGTTTGTGTCCAACAACCAGACCAAGACCGCTTACGGATTCAGCCCCTAGGTGAAGATTTCCGCAGTCAGCACGAGTACGACGGCGATGAGGTCGAGGCAGTGAAGCTCTTCCTCACCGGTGACGATGGAGTAGCGGCGGCGCTAGGGTTTGGGAAGCTCGAGCGGGGGGAGTGAGATCGAGCGGGGTAAAAGAAGTGAGGAAGGGGACATGGGTATTTATAGCCACGGTGAAAAACTGCTCGCCCGAAGATTTGGGACGAACGTGCCCCTGGCCGTTCTCCTTCTCACGACAAGTGTCACCCACGTACTGTGTATTGGAGATCGTGTAAGATCGTGGGTGAGTAAAATAATGCATCGTGGGATGCGGAACGGTTTGAGCGGCAAAACGAAAGTTTTGGATAAGATTAGTTTTAACGTTCCGTTCGCAATTTCTTCAGCTGACAAGGACACAGTGAAGAATTTGAACGAGTTTCAAATAGAACGGACATGAAGAATTTGTGAACAGATTGGATTGAGTATAGCATAGAGGGGAAGGGTCCGATCACATTCACTTAGCAGAAAGACCAACTTGAAGAAATAGCTATAAGTGAATGCTGTAGAGGACATAAAATCATATATATATATATATATATATATATATATATATATATATATATATATATATATATATATATATATATATATATAGCCAATGAAGAAAAGCGATGGCACAAGTGAAGATTTTGCAAAGTTGAAGAATTTGAAAAACTGAGGAATTTCAAAAGTTGAGGAAAAACTCAAACTGAAGATTTTCAACTTTTGTGGTGGCGTGACCCACCGTATAAGAATGATGATTTCAGACACCGCGTACAATTGTCGTAGGGTTCTGAGAATCAAATTCTTTATTAATTTCTTCACACTTAGAGTGTTATTCTTCATTGATTGAAGAAAAACGTTTCTTCATGTGTTGCACATCTAAGTCATCAATTTTGCATAAGTGTTAGGATGAGTGCCTTTTCAAAGTACATTTGAAGACTCTAAGATATTTAGCTCACACCGCAACTTGCTAAATCTCTTCTCATCCAAGGGCTTAGTGAAGATATCGGCTAGCTGTTCTTCAGTCTTCACATGCTCAATAGAAATGTCGCCCTTCAACACATGATCACGAAGAAAATGATGCCGAATGTGAATGTGCTTTGTCTTCGAGTGCTGAACTGGGTTGTGAGCAATCTTGATGGCACTCTCATTGTCACGGAGGAGAGGCACATTCTTCACGTTGATGCCATAGTCCTTGAGCGTTTGCTTCATCCATAGTAATTGAGCACAGCAAGAACCAGCAGCAATGTACTCAGCTTCAGCAGTAGACAGTGATACGCAGTTCTGTTTCTTCAAGGACCAACAGACCAAGGATCGTCCGAGGAAATGACAAGTACCAGATGTTGACTTGCGGTTCACACGGTCACCAGCATAGTAAGAGTCAGAATATCCAATGAGATCAAAATCCGAGCCCTTGGGATACCATAATCCTAGTGTTGGTGTGTGAGCTAGATATCGAAGAATATGCTTCACAGCCTTATGGTGTGATTCCTTCGGTGCAGCTTGAAATCGGGCACACATGCAAACACTAAGCATTATATCCGGCCTAAATGCACATAAGTAAAATAAAGAACCAATCATGGAGCGGTATACCTTATGATCGAAGTCAATACCGTTTTCATCAGTGCATAGATGACCATTTGTGGGCATAGGAATTTTGATGCCTTTGCAATCTTGCATGCCGAATTTCTTTAGGACATCCTTGAGGTATTTCTCCTGAGATATGAATATGCCATTGCGCTGTTGACGAATTTGAAGACCTAAGAAGAATTTCAACTCTCCCATCATAGACATTTGATATTCTTCACTCATCATATAGGCAAATTCATCACTATAACGTTGGTCAGTACAACCAAAGATGATATCATCAACATATATTTGGCACACAAACAGTTCACCATCATAAGATTTAGTAAAGAGAGTGGGATCGAGTGAACCGGGTGTGAAGCCTTTCTTCATGAAGAATTCCTTCAATGTATCATACCACGCCCGTGGGGCCTGCTTGAGGCCATAGAGGGCCTTGTTAAGTCTGAAGACTTTGTCAGGATGTTTTGGATCTTCAAAACCTGGGGGTTGAGCAACATATACTTCTTCCTCAAGCTTACCATTGAAGAATGCACTTTTCACATCCATTTGATATAAGATGATATCATGATGGTTAGCATAAGCAAGTAATATGCGAATAGCCTCAAGTCTAGCAACAGGTGCAAAAGTTTCATCGAAGTCAACTCCTTCAACCTGTGTGTAGCCTTGAGCTACTAGTCGTGCCTTATTACTCACCACAACACCATTTTCATCTTGCTTGTTGCGGTAGATCCATTTTGTGCCAATGATGTTATGCTTGCGAGGATCGGGACGATTGACTAGTTCCCAGACGTTGTTGAGCTTGAACTGACGTAATTCTACTTGCATGGCCTGAATCCACTCCGGCTCCAGAAATGCTTCATCTACCTTAGCGGGCTCTATGATAGAGACAAAAGCAAAGTGCCCACAAAAGTTAGATAAATGTGAAGCTTTTGAGCGTGTGAGAGGACCTGGTGCTCTAATGTCATCGATGATCTTCTCCACTTGCACTTCTTTTGCAACGCGAGGGTGAGCCGGTTGTCGTTGAGGAATTTGATCAGTATATTCTTCAGCATCAATTTCCTCAGCATTTTCTTCAGGTTCATCAGCTCGACGTTCTTCACGTTCTGGAATAAATTCTTCAGCAGATTCTTCAGTAGGAATAACATCTTCAGTAGCCTTGTGCTTGATAGAATCCTCAGGTGCTGGTTCATCTAACACAGAAGGTAGGTGCTCTCTTGCGAGCCATTAGTTTCATCAAACCGCACATCTACAGTTTCAACAATCTTGTGAAGAATATTGTTGAAGACTCTGTAGGTGTGCGAGCCCTTTCCGTAACCAAGCATAAAACCTTCATGTGCTTTCGGTGCAAATTTAGAGTTGTGATGAGGATCTCTAATCCAGCATTTAGCACCGAAGACTTTGAAATAACTCACATTGGGTTTCTTGTCAGTGAGGAGTTCATAGGCAGTCTTTTTGAAGAATTTGTGGAGATATACTCTGTTGACGATATGGCACGCAGTATCAATTGCATCAACCCAGAAACGACGAGGGGTTTTGTATTCGTCAAGCATAGTGCGAGCCATCTCAGCAAGAGTCCTGTTCTTGCGCTCCACGACGCCATTCTGTTGAGGAGTATAAGGAGCAGATAACTCATGAGTAATACCAAGTTCATCAAGATAGTCATCGAGACCCGAATTCTTGAACTCAGTGCCATTGTCACTTCTGATGTGCTTGATCTTCACACCAAAGTTGGTTGAAGCCCTCGAGGAAAATCATTTGAAGACTTCCTGCACTTTAGTTTTGTAAGAGACAAGGTGTACCATGTGTAACGAGAGTAATCATCAACAATAACAAAGCCATATTGAGATGCTTCATTTGAAACAGAGGAATAATGATTAGGACCGAAGAGATCCATGTGAAGCAATTCAAATGGTCGAGTAGTGGTCATGATGGTCTTTGCTGGATGCTTGGCCTTGGTCATCTTTCCAGCTTCACAGGCACCGCATAAGTGATCCTTGAGGAATTTGACATTCTCAATGCCAATGACATGCTTCTTCTTCGCAAGCGTGTGCAAATTCCTCATGCCTGCATGACCAAGTCGTCGATGCCATAGCCATCCTTCTGAAGCTTTTGCAAGTAGGCACACGGCTGGTTGTGAATCTGCAGAAAAATCAACAATATACAAGTCTCCTTTCCTAAAGCCTTCGAAGACTTTGGATTTGTCAGCTTCCATAATCACAACACAACGATACTTGCCAAAGACAACAACCATATCAAGATCACAAAGCATTGAGACAGACATAAGGTTGTATCCTAAGGACTCAACAAGCATGACTTTGTCCATGTGTTGGTCCTTTGTGATAGCAACTTTACCTAGACCCAATACCTGACTTTTGCTCGTCAGCGAAGATGATATGCTTCAGATGTGATGACGATAAGGGAGCATCCATCAACAGATTTCTATCACCAGTCATGTGATTTCTACATCCACTATCAAGTACCCATTCAGTGGCTTTGGGTTGATCATCCTGCAGATGAATTAGTGCAACTTACGAACTCATATACTTCAGAAGTGAAGAATATGATATCACAATTCATAAGATCAATTTCATCAAGCAGTAAGACAGATAAAACAGAGGGATGATGAGTGAAATGAAATTTCATTTCATCATGGTTAGCCTGCGTCCATTCAGGCAATTTTTTAGGTCCCCAGCAAATTCTTCAGACGTTTGAGCACGTCTGGAGACCTGACCCTGCAGAAGAGATTAGTTCTTTTTCTTCACCACCCACATCTGAAGGGGTGGAAAAGAGTTCATAACTCTGCGAGATCCATACGAGAATGGTGGCATAGCGGCCAAACCATTACGTTTCACATAAGAGGGGTTAGGGTAAGCATATGAATAAGCAGAGAAATTCTTCCAGGACCTATGAACATAATAATTTGAAGAATAATGCTCATATTCATAGCCCTTGGCTCTTCCCTGCGAAAAAGAGTTGTTAGCACGATGATGTTCATATGAGGACTTTGATCCTTGTGAGGAATTTGATCCCCTTGAGGAATTTGGTCCCTATGAGGACTTGGATCCATATGAAGAATTTGGTCCATATGAAGAATTTGATCTGGGGTTCCTTTTCTTCACAGGTAGTGTCATGAGGACATTCACCTGAAGACTTTCAAGGCACCTTTTGGGAACCCACATTTTCTTCATAGGGGAACCGTTCCTGCAGTTAGTGCCAACATATCTAGCAAATACTTCACCATTCTGATTTTTGAACAGTTTATAGTTGGAGTCAAATGACTCATCAGAAGAATGAGAAGATTCACATGTATAGCCAGATAAATTAGATGGATCAACTGGAGGTCCCTTTGCAGCAACCCATGAGGTTTTGGGGTACTGCTCAGGCTTCCAATATGTACCATCAGCATTGAGTTTCCTCTCAAAGGCAATACCCTCTTTCCTAGGGTTCCTGTTGAGGATCTGCTTTTTAAGCACATCATAAAGAGTCTGATGCCCTTTGAGGCTTTTGTCCATGCCTGTCATGTACAATTCCTTCAGCCCTGCATCGTCAGTGATACTAGCAATGTCCTCAGATGAGGAATTAGTGATAGCAGAGGCAGGTGAAGAATTTGTAACATTAGAAGCATTTGAACATTTAGGTGAGGAATTAGCAGATTCTCGTTCAATGCATTTTAAACATGGAGGAATAAATTCTTCCTGAGCAGCGCTGATTTGTTGAGCAAGTAATGAATCGCGCTCCTTCTGAAGATCTTCATAACTCACTCTTATCTTCTCAAAATCGGATAAGAGAGAGTTATGCTGATCTTGAAGGGAGTCATACTTAGAATGAAGACTCTGAAGACTTTCAGCCAAAGCTTGTGACTGATCCATTTCTTCACCCAACATATCATTGCTCTTACTAAGCATGTCATTAGCCTTTTCCAAAGCTCTTTGTTCTTTAGCGGCAAGGGAAGAAAGTTTGACATAACTGGGTCCAAATTCATCACCAGATTCTTCATCACTGGACTCAAATAGGTAGCATTCAGTTACCTCAGCACTTTTTGCCATAAGGCATGGAGTAGAGGATGATGATTCAGGTTCGAATGTCATCGATTTGAGTGATTCCTTGAAATCCTCAAACCAAGGATCATGACGGGTTCGATGACCTTCATAGACCTCGGAGAGCCGGTCCCAGATAAGCTTCGCATGGTCAAGATGCATGACGTTCCTGAACCGATTTCGAGATAGATAGGAGCAGATGACGTCCTTCGCCGTGAGGTTGAGAAGAGTGTACTTGCGAATGTCATCAGCTCCCGCCGTCTTGCATAGATCGGTAAGACCAATCTCAGTGACGGTCCACAGTTCGCTGTTCATCGCCATGAGGCGCTTCTTCATCATGGCCTTCCACTTGGGATACTCATGACCGTCAAAGATAGGGCATGTCACTTTCTTCATACCTGTGGTCGACATAACTAAAACTCCAGGCGGTTAAACCAAAATCACATAGAACAAGGGAGTACCTTGCTCTGATACCAATTGAGAGTGCATTATATCGACTAGAGGGGGGGTGAATAGGCGATTTTTATGAAATTCTTCACAGAGGAATTTGCTCGTGAGGAAATTCCTTAGCGAAGAACTACTAGCAGCGGAATAAGTACTCAGATGAAAACATAACAGAATCTAGGCATAGTCATCATGATGAAATGAAGACAAACACGGAGTACAGAAAGCGTAAACACAGGATAACACTAGATGAAGACAAAACAGACTGAAGAAATTGAACTGAGGAAATTGAGAAAGTCTTCAAACACAGATATGATAAACAAACAACACACTACTGAGGAAATGAAAGAGTTGAGGAAATGGAACCAGTAAGCTTGGTGAAGACAATGATTTGGTAGACCAGTTCCAACTGATGTCTCAGTTGTACATCTGGTTGGAGCGGCTGAGTATTTAAACTCGAGGACACCTAGTCCCGGACACACAGTCCTCATCGTATTCTCCTTGAGCAAAGGACACACAGTCCTCGCCCAATCACTCATGGTAAGTCTTCAGGTGACTTCCAAACCTTCACAGACTTGGTCACTCGGCGATCCACAATTCCTCTTGGATGCTCTAGACCTTGACGCCTAACCGTCTGGAAGAAGTACAGTCTTCAAAGGTAACAAGCGTCGGATCCACGCAGGATCAATCTCTTCAGTGATGCTCAATCACTTTGGGTTTGTAGGTGTTTTGGGTTTGGGTTTGGATTTTCCTCACTAGATGATTTTCGCTCAAAGTCCTCGGAGGATGGGTTGCTCTCAAATGACAAGTGTCAAGTTCACGCGGAGCAGCCAACCAGCTAGTGGTTGTAGGGGCGGCTATTTATAGCCTAGGGAGCAGCCCGACATGATAAGACATAAATTCCCTTCAATGATATGACCGCTATGTGGACAAGATATTTTGGAACAGCTGGCGCGCAGCACAGCAACGGTCAGAAATTTGAGGTACAAATTTCTTAGGGCTATCATGTTCCTCACTGTGTAGGCAATTCGCACTGGCGAATTCCTAACTCCTCAGTCAGAGCAAAGTCCTCAGTGACCAGAAGAACTGCGTCTCTGTCACTGAAGAAATTTACTGAACTGTATGAGATTTCCAATGGCTTCACTCGAAGGGATTGGTAGGTGTAGGATTTGAGTTGAGCATCACTTGGAAATTTTCTCCTTAGTATTTCCTCGACCCCCTTTAACAGTACGGTGTTTCCTATGACTCAAGAAAGAGAAAATGAAACTACGAAAACAAAAGTCCTCACGCTTCATGTTCCTTGAATGAATACCAGGTCTTCAAGGTCACACCAATTTCTTCACTTTCAAAGTCTTCAGAAAGTCTTCAAAATATCAAAGTCTTCAGTCGAAGAACTTCATTTTTAGGGGTCGACTTTCTCTGTAAATATCAAACTCCTCATAGACTTATAGGCCTGTGTACACTCATAAACACATTAGATACTTAACCTATAAGTCTTCAATACACCAAAATCACTAAGGGGCACTAGATGCACTTACAGTAGTAGGGATTGTGGGTGTAACAATGGTATTGATGTCCTCATCATTTGTTGACTTTGGATCTTGTATCTCCTCTCGTGTTCCGAGGATCTAGCATATGTGTGACCATATCTTGTTGGTACTGAGAGTTCCTCTTGTGTTTTCCCTCGTTTTCCCCTCGTGTTTTTCATGTTCTTAGTTGGGATATGCTCCTTTCGTGAAAGATTGGCCGTATAGGGTTCCACCCAACATCAACTTCAAACCATTCTAGAGTATAAGGAGTATAATAATATCACTCGTTTATTCCATCTTGCTTGTAAAGCTGAACGTGAAGTGCAGGATCGACAGGCATTGGCGCGAACTAACTTTTCTGCAGGTCGACCTTCATCATGGACAACACATGCATCCTCTACTTCCACTGCACCATCACCTCCATCAGGAGCCACCTCCAGCCGTGATACAAGAAAGCAGGCACAACTACCACTATCTACCAAGAGCACACCTGCCGGGCCTGCACAGAGCTCTTCTTCTTCCATGGCATCAACAGGGCACACAAGTGATATTATTTGTCGTCGTTGTAAGGGAAGAGGTCATTATGCGAGAGAATGCAAATCTCAGCATGTGATGATTGCTACTGAGGATGGTGGGTATGAGTCTGCTAGTGACTATGATGAGGAGACTTTGGCTCTTATTACACGTGAAGAACACGGTGGAGATGATTCTGATCATGAGACGCAATACATGGCTCCTGAAGACGCTGACAGGTATGAATGTTTAGTTGCTCAACGTGTTTTGAGTGTGCAGTTCACACAAGCTGAGCAAAATCAGGGGCATAATTTGTTCCATACAAAGGGAGTTGTGAAGGAACGTTCTGTTCGCGTCATCATAGATGGAGGGAGCTGCAACAACTTGGCTAGCATGGAGATGGTGGAGAAGCAATCTCTCACTACAAGAACACATCCACATCCTTACTACATCCAATGGTTCAACAACAGCGACAAGGTTAAGGTAACATGTACTGTTCGTGTCGATTTTAGTATCTCTACATATGCTGATTATGTTGATTGTGATGTGGTACCTATGCAAGCATGTTCCTTATTACTTGGTAGACCATGGCAATTTGATAAAAATTCTGTACACCATGGTAGAAACAATCAGTATACTCTTGTTCATAAGGGTAAACATATTACTTTGCTTCCTATGACTCCTGATTCCATTTTGAAAGATGATATTAATAGAGCTAATAAAGCAAAACAGGAGCACAACAAGAGTGAAAATCAGATTTTGGAAAAAGAATTTGAGCAACAAATGAAGCCTAATAATAAACCATCTAGTGTTGCTTCTGAAATTAAATTGAAAAGTGCATGTTTACTTGCCACCAAATCTGATATTGATGATCTAGATCTCAGCAAATTTGTTTGCTATGCTTTTGTGTGCAAAGAGGCATTATTTTCATTCGAGGACATGCCTTCCTCTTTGCCTCCTACTGTTACTAACATTTTGCAGGAGTTCGCTGACGTCTTTCCACAAGACGTGCCATCGGGATTACCACCTATTCGAGGGATTGAGCATCAGATTGACTTATTTCCCGGTGCTTCGCTACCCAACTGTGCACCATACCGTACCAATCCAGAGGAGACGAGGGAGATTATACGTCAAGTCCAGGAGCTGTTGGACAAAGGTTATATTCGCAAATCCCTTAGTCCTTGTATTGTTCCTATTATTCTAGTGCCGAAAAAGGATGGTACATCGCGTATGTGTGTTGATTGTAGACGCATTAATAATATTACTATTCATTATCGTCATCCTATTCCTAGGCTAGATGATATGCTTGATGAATTGAGTGGCTCTACAATATTCTCCAAAGTTGATTTGCCTAGTGGATACCATCAAATTCGTATGAAATTGGGAGATGAATGGAAAACTGCATTTCAAATTAAGTTTGGTTTATATGAGTGGTTAGACATGCCTTTTGGGTTAACTAATGCACCTAGTACTTTCATGAGATTAATGAACAAAGTTTTACGTGCTTTCATTGGACGATTTGTGATAGTCTATTTCGATGATATACTGATTAATAGTGAATCTTTGGAAGAACATTCGGAACATTTATGTGTTGTTTTTATTGCTCTACGTGATGCACGTTTGTTTGGTAACCTTGGGAAGTGCATCTTTTGGACCGACCGAGTGTCTTTTCTTGGCTATGTTGTTACTCCACGGGGAATTGAAGTTGATAAAGCCAAGATTGAAGCTATTGAGAGTTGGCCGCAGCCCAAAACGATCACACGTGTGAGGAGTTTTCTTGGACTCGCTGGTTTCTATAGGCGTTTTGTGAGAGATTTTAGCACCATTGCTGCACCTCTCAATGAGCTTACAAAGAAAGATGTGCCTTTTGTTTGGGTTACCGCACAGGAAGAAGCCTTCACGGTGTTGAAAGATAACTTGACACATGCTCCTTTACTCCAACTTCCTGATTTTAATAAGACTTTTGAGCTTGAATGTGATGCTAGTGGAATTGGATTAGGAGGTGTGTTATTACAAGATGGAAAACCTGTTTCATACTTTTCTGAAAGATTGAGTGGGCCTAGTCTGAACTATTCTACTTATGATAAAGAATTATATGCTCTTGTTTAGACTTTAAAAACATGGCAACTATAATTATGTCCCAAAGAATTTGTTATACAGTCTGATCATGAATCTTTGGAACACAATAAAAGTCAAGCAAAACTTGAACCGTATACATGCTAAATGGGTTGAATTCATTAAGACTTTCCCTTATGTCAATAAACACAAGAAGGGTAAAGAACATGTTATTGCTGATGCATTGTCTCGTCATTATACTATGCTTTCACAACTTGACTTTATGTATTTGGTTTGGAGACCATCAAAGTTCAATATGTGCATGACGCGGAATTTAAAGATGTATTACAGAATTGTAAAGAAGGGAGAACATGGAACAAGTTCATCGTTAATGATGTATTTGTGTTTTGTGCTAACAAGCTATGCTTTCCAGCTAGCTCCGTTCGTCTTTTGTTGTTGCAGGAGGCGCATGGAGGAGGATTAATGGGACACTTTGGCGTGAAGAAGACGGAGGATATACTTGCTACACATTTCTTTTGGCCAAAGATGAGATGGGATATTGAGCGTTTTGTTGCTCGCTGCACTACATGTCAAAAAGCTAAGTCACGACTTAATGCTCATGGTTTATATATGCCTTTGCCTGTACCTAGTGTTCCTTGGGAGGATATATCTATGGACTTTGTTTTAGGTTTACCTCGAACAAAGAAGGGGAGGGATAGCATATTTGTTGTCGTGGATAGATTTTCGAAAATGGCACACTTTATTCCGTGTCATAAAAGCGATGATGCTGTTAATGTTGCTGATTTGTTCTTTCGGGAAATTATTCGCTTGCATGGTTTGCCAAATACTATTGTTTCAGATCGTGATACTAAATTTCTTAGCCACTTTTGGAGATGTTTATGGGCTAAGTTGGGGACTAAACTGATTTTTAGTACTACTTGTCACCCCCAAACTGATGGACAAACTGAAGTAGTCAATAGAACTTTGTCTATTATGCTTAGGGCTGTTTTGAAGAATAATAAGAAAATGTGGGAAGAATGCTTGCCTCATATTGAATTTTCTTATAATCGTTCATTGCATTCTACTACTAAGATGTGCCCTTTCGAAATTGTGTATGGTTTTCTACCTCGTGCACCTATTGATTTGTTGCCTCTTCCATCTTCAGAGAAGGTAATTTTTGATGCTAAACAACGTGCTGATTTGATCTTAAAAAGGCATGAGTTAACTAAGGAAAATATTGAGCATATGAATACTAAATATAAACTTGCTGGAGATCTAGTTTGGTTACATTTGCGTAAGGATAGGTTTCCTAATTTGTGCAAATCAAAGTAATGCCACGTGTTGATGGTCCTTTTAAGGTGTTAGAGAAAATAAATGATAATGCATATAAACTTGAGCTGCCTACAGATTTTGGGGTTAGTCCCACTTTTAACATTGCAGATTTGAAGCCTTATTTGGGTGAGGAAGATGAGCTTCCGTCGAGGACGGCTTAATTTCAAGAAGGGGAGGATGAGGAGGACAACAATACCATTATTACACCCACAGCCCCTACTACTACATATACTGGACCAATTACTAGAGCTCGCGCACGCCAATTAAATTATCAGGTACTTTCGTTTCTTGGTAATGATTCTAATGTTCATGAGAATATGATGCTCCTAAATTGGATACATTTGTTTTGCTTACAAATGAAGGGTGTCGGTGTCAAAACCGGCGGATCTCGGGTAGGGGGTCCTGAACTGTGCGTCAAGGTCGGATGGTAACAGGAGACAAGGGACAGTTTATTTTACCCAGGTTCGGGCCCTCTCGATGGAGGTAAAACCCTACTCCTGCTAGATTAATATTGATCATATGGGTAGTACAAGAGTGGATCTACCACGAGATCAAGGAGGCTAAACCCTAGAAGATAGCCTATGGTATGATTGTGTATGATGATGGTTGTCCTACGGACTACAACCCTCCGGTTTTTATAGACACCGGATAGGGTTAGGGTTACACAGAGTCGGATACAATGGTAGGAGATCTCGAATATCCGCACGCCTAGCTTGCCTTCCACGCCAAGAAAAGATCCTTCCGGACACGGGACGAAGTCTTCAACTTTGTATCTTCATAGTCCTGGAGTCCGGCTGAAGGTATAGTTCGGCTATCCGAACACCCCCTAATCCAGGACTCCCTCAGTAGCCCCTGAACCAGGCTTCAATGACGACGAGTCCGGCGCGCAGATTGTCTTCGGCATTGCAAAGCGGGTTCCTCCTCCAAGTTCTTTAAGAAGATTATAAACACCAAAGAATAGTGTCCGGCTCTGCAAAATAAGTTTCCACATATTGCCATACAGAGAATAATATTAACACAAATCAAATCTGCTGACGTATCCCGCAGTGCGTCATAACACTGCGGCCAAGCCTTCTATATAAATTGTTTTCATTGTTCCACCTTAGCTCGTTTAGCGAGGCGGTTTCCTTGGCACGTCTTGTCGAAGCAGAGATCATGTGCCCCCCTTTAATGGGATTCTCATCAATACGGACGTGGGTAACCCAACCACGCCATTTACCGCGGCGTTTGGGAGGCAAGTGAGTTTCATTAGGTAGGTGGGGACGCCTAACCGCACCTGCTTATATAAAGGGATAAGGATTCACCTTTTTAACCTACGCCTTCTTCCTCCTTTGCCAATCCATCTCTCGCGCACTCAAGCTCCAGCGCCCAAGTCCGCTCTTCCTTCCTCAACCTTCTCCAACAATGTCCGGAGCGGGAGGCAAGTGGATGGTCCCTTTGTTACGGAGGCTCAAGTAAAAAGGTTAAGGAAAGTCGGATACTTGTCCAAGGACATCCCGCATCGGCTTCCTGATAAGGGGCAGCTTCTTCCTACCCCAAGGCCCCATGAGAGGGTAGTTTTTCTCCCCCACTTCCTCCGCGGACTGGGCTTTCCACTTCACCCATTTGTCCGATGGCTCATTTCTACTATGGCCTGGATTTCCACGATCTGGCCCCGAACTTTGTTCTCAACATCTCGGCGTTTATCGTCGTGTGTGAGGCTTTTCTCCGTGTCCGCCCCCACTTCGGCCTCTGGCTCAAGACCTTCAACGTCAAGCCCAAGGTGGTGTCCGGCACCCAGGCAGAGTGCGGAGGCGCTATGGTTGGCAAGATAGCCAACGTCCTCTGGTTCGATGGCTCCCTCGTGGAGTCCCTAAAGGGGTGGCAGGCTGGGTGGTTTTACATCACCGAGCCCCGCGATCCGAAATGGGTCGCGGCCCCTGAGTTCAGATCCGGACCCCCCACGCGGCTCATGTCCTGGAAAGAGACAGGCCTGTCGTGGGGCAAAGAGGAAGAAGTGACTGGGTTGCAAACATGCATCCAGTCCCTGGTGAACAAGCCAATCCGGCTTGCCGACATAGTCCAGGTCATGCTCGTTCGCCTGATCCTCCCGTGCCAAGAACGGGATTTTACTTTGTGGGAATTCGACCCGGCGCAGCACCAGACCCTCTGTAGGCTCTTCGACATGACGTATGAAGACGTCTGGAAGGTGCTGACCAAAGGCGCCGAGTCCCCCACATCCGCCTCCGAGGATCGCGGATACAGCTCGTAGCGTAACGCTGGCGAGGTAAGCTATCTATACCTTTGACAGATTCGTTAAGCTTTTCTTCATAGATTAGCTCTATGCGGGATCTAAACTCCCTTTTACCTTTGACAGGCTTGGCAGGAGATATCCGGACCAATTAACTCTCCGGCTCCTCTGCCCGAAGACCCGGCCCCAGCTCTCTTGGTGAAGCTAATGGCTCCGGCACCTTACGTGGTGCGGGAGAGGAAGGCCAAGAAGAAGAAAACCACCGGGACACGAAAAAGTTCCCGCAACATGGTGGTGTCGGACTCGTCATCTGACGAGTCCGCAACGCCCTCCTCTCATGAAAACGAGGAGGAGGAACAAGGAAGCTCTCCCCCTCCAGCGAGGGGAGCGAAGAAGAAGAAGGCCACCCCAACGGGGGAGGCCGAGGGGTCGAGGAAAAGGAAGACCCCTCCGCCGGACTACTCCCACGACGCCGAAGAGGGCGGAGAGGAGTGGCCGGACAAAACCAAGCGTCCGACAATATCGTAAGTGTTTACATACCAGAGTGACTCATGATATTCTTTTAATGCGCTGCTTTCCCTAATATCGAGTGTAATTTATGCAGCCCACCCCGGGCCGAACTCGACGATTCGTCGAGCGGCTCCCTGGACTCGTCGGACGTGAACTCTGTTCCGCCCGCGGTCTCCCCCCGCGAGGCGGACGACGCCGAAGTGGCGCCCCGCCAAGCTTCGGGGCAGGAGGAGATGGTCCTGGAGGAGCCACGAGGCAGTCCTCCAGACCCGAGGAGTAAAGGGGATGAAACCCCCCAGGGCTCCAAGTCCGGGTTTGTGCCGGACATCGTGCCGGACTCGACAGTCCCGATCCGCGGTGGGCGAACTACTTCCAAGAGGAGTAAGCCATCTGAGCCGGCGGCCTCCGTCCAACCGGAGGCGCCGGACAATCTGTTGGAGGTGCTTAAGGGCACCGCCATCGATGAGGAGCACCGTACTGTTATGAGTACGGTGATCCAAAGGATTCAGTCCGCCAAGAGCGGACTGAATGAAGCTTGCGCTAGCCTTCTAACAGGCTTCGAGGTAAGTAAAAATATGTCAATTTATTTACCGCATAGACAGTAGCCCCTGATGCTCTGTTCGGTGTTCGGAAAGAAAAGCCGGATAGAGGATCTAATAATTTTCGCAGGACTCTAACAAAAAAGGTCAAATATGCGTATGCAGGCTTCACTTCTGTCCATCGCCGCACTGACTGCGCAGGTGGATGTCCTTAAAAAGGACCTCGGGCGGACTGAGCAAGAGCTCATCCTTGTCAAATGGCAGCTCGAGGAGAAGGAAGGTAAGAAATACCTACAAAAAGAAAAAGAAGAAAAAAGGTGCCTATAGAGAGGCTTGATTGCAGAAAGAAATAACAGGATTGTAATGCTTATTGTAGGGGCCACAACTGAGGTGACAACCCTGAAGCAGGCGCTAGCTGAGGCCGAAAAGAAAACGGCCGAGGAGCGTGCCGAGCGAAAAAGGCCCTCCAAGAGTTGGAGGAGGTGAAAAAGTTAGCAACGGGTAAGGCATTCTCAATGCAGAGTAGGAATGTAAAAGTAAACTACCTATTACTTACCCGAATCCGGAGTTCTCCAGGGGCGTTCGCCGATCTTCCCCGTAGCGTATCCGCCGCCGCCGCGTTCTACCGAGCTGAAGAGGGCAGCTCGACGGAGAGTGTGTTCTGGTCTCAGTATTCTGAGGCCGGACACCCTGTGCCCCTAAGCGATCAGCTGAAACAGCTGGTCGAGCTCCACAAGGCGGCCGAACAGGCCATGAAAGGCTTATTAGTTTGGCTGTGGCCTTGAGAGGCCCTGCCTGGGAGCTATTTCGGGCTGGTGCGGCGGCTGGTGGAGGCCTGTCCACGGCTTGAGGTCATCAAGCGCTCCGTCTGCATTGAAGGTGCCCGGAGGGCCCTTGCCCGTGTAAGGGTACACTGGGGTAAGCTGGACAGAGAGAAGCTGGTGAAGGACGGGCCACCACAGGGGAAGGAGCATCACAAGCCCAAGAACTACTACAAGGACGTTCTTGCCGGAGCCCGCCTTGTCGCGGATGAATGTGCTAAAGATGTAATATTTGAGTGAACTCGCTTGTTTGTATCCTGTGCGCTGAAAACTTGTTCATATGCACAAAGCAATGCTTTTTTAATTTAAAATATTATTTTCTGTGCGGCCGTTTATCAAAAATTGAGAGATGGCAAGTCGTCGGCTTCTGCCCCCATGCCACTAGTGGTGGGGTGTTCGGGATAAACCTGAGGGCTCTTGTTCCCATAGTTGGGTCCTTCGAGGGAGGCGCTCAGCACAACGAACCAGGCAATCAGACTATAATGCTTGAACACTCTCACTTAGCCATAGAACGTTATAATTTTAAATTTCGGCGAAGCCCCTAGTTCGGAAGGCCGAATTCGGGGCGCTATCCACGCCTTTGGCCGGACATAGCCAGCTCCTCGCTCGAAGCGGCATAACCCTTTAAGGACTCGAAAAACCTCTCGAACAGCGACCGGTCTCACGCCTTATCATGACAGTCTGTTTTAGCTTTCTCCACTGAGGTGCTCAACCCACCTGATCTGGGGCACAATCGCAGTGGTTCTCCTAGTGCTACCTTAGCCGATAGAGCGGAACGTAAGGTACCAAAACATAGGAGCCGGGCAAACCCAACATGTGACCAAAATCATCACTCGGAGCCGATGCATATAGTGCTATAAGTTCGGGGTGCCGCACTTTGTGAAAGTGTACGGACTTCTCACACCAGATAAGAGGGTAATGAAGCCCCTGGCGTGGTTTGCCGTACCATGGTGTACGGGTGCGATCATGTTATGTAATAAACACATATAGTCAAAGGGGACAATGCAAAAAATAGACAAAAAGCTATGCATTGTTTTATAAGGAGGCTATTTATCAAAGCCGAACGATACAAGTAGTGCGATAAGCAAAAAAGATATTAGACTATTTAACATGTCATGACCAGGCACAGGCCGCGGAATTTAGAAACAAATATATCGCTCGAAATAGAGAGCACCTGAGAGTTCCGGAATGCGGCGTAGCTTTGTCTGCTTTCCTGGATCTTGCATCGTCTGTGCGGCAATACTGACGAACAGGTTATCCAGAGTATGGAGTCCTGAAAAAAGAAAAAATCCGGCAGCCCCTAGTACGTTTGACGCCGTGTTGTAGGCGTGCCGTTAATGTGCCCCTCCCCCTGTGCCCATGGAATTTTAAGGGCGTAATTGTGTACTCGAGGTACTTGCTCCGCTATGTTGCGATGGCTGGGGTCGGGGCCGTATTGCTACGCTTGCTCTGATCGTGCCAGGTGGTCTTGTTGCAGGTTACTCCGGGTGCGCTTTGCATTGTCCGATTTTTTAACGGCCGGACTGGAGAGTTGCCTTGAAAGGCTGCTTTGTACTTCCGCTGCGAGGGCCGCCGTGTGCTCCTCCGTACGGATGGAGCGTTCTGTGTTTCCGCTGACCATAATTACTCCTCGAGGGCCTGGCATCTTGAGCTTGAGATACGCGTACTGCGGCACCGCATTGAATTTAGCGAATGCGGTTCGTCCGAGCAGGGCGTGATAGCCAGTGCGGAACGGCACTATATCAAAGATCAACTCTTCGCTCTGAAAGTTATCGGGAGATCCGAAGACCACATCAAGTGTTATCGAGCCTGTGCAATTGTCCTCTACACCTGGTATGACGCCTTTAAAGGTCGTCCTTGTGGGCTTGATCCTTGATGGATCTATGCCCATTTTCAGCACTGTATCCTGATAAAGCAGGTTCAGGCTACTGCCGCCGTCCATGAGGACTCTTGTGAGATGAAATCCGTCCACGATTGGGTCGAGGACCAGTGCGGCAAAACCGCCGTGACGGATGCTAGTGGGGTGGTCCCTTCGATCGAAAGTGATCGGGCAGGAGGACCATGGGTTGAACTTTGGGGCGAATGGCTCCATCGCGTATACGTCCCGTAGCGCACGCTTCCTCTCCCGCTTGGGAATGTGGGTCGCGTATATCATGTTCACCGTCCGCACTTGTGGGGGAAACCCTTTCTGTCCATTGTTGTTCGGCGGCCTGGGCTCCTCCTCGTCGTCGCTGTTCAGCCCCTTGCCCTTGTGTTCGGCTCTTAACTTGCCTGCCTGCTTGAACACAAAACAATCCATGTTGGTGTGATTGGCTGGCCTTTCGGGGTTGCCATGAATCTGGCACGAGCGGTCGAGTATCCGGTCCAAACTGGACGGGCCCTGGGTATTCTTTTTAAATGGCTTTTTCCGCTGATCGGATTTATAGCCTCTGAATCCGGCATTGACTGTTGTATCCTCATTGTTGTCGCTGCTAACGCGGCGCCTTTGATTATTTCGACGTGACCTGCCACTTTTGTCCTTGGCATCCGAATTACCGAGATTCTTCGATAAGTTGTTGTTGCGAGCTAGCCAGCTATCTTCGCCCGCGCAAAAGCGGGTCATGAGTGTCGTGAGGGCTTCCATGGTTTTCGACTTTTCCTGTCCTAGGTGCCGGGCAAGCCACTCGTCACGGATGTTATGTTTGAAGGCTGCTAGGGCCTCTGCGTCCGGACAATCGACTATCTGATTTTTCTTTGTTAGGAACCGTGTCCAGAATTGCCTGGCCGATTCTTCTGGCTGCTGAATTATGTGGCTTAGGTCGTCGGCATCCGGTGGCCGCACATAGGTCCCCTGAAAGTTGTCGAGGAATGCGGCTTCTAGGTCCTCCCAAGAACCGATTGAGTCCGCTGGTAGGCTGTTAAGCCACTACCGGGCTGGTCCTTTAAGCTTAAGGGGTAGGTATTTGATGGCAAGCAGATCATCGCCACATGCCATGTGGATGTGAAGGAGATAATCCTCAATCCATACTGCCGGATCGGTCATACCATCGTATGACTCGATATTAACGGGTTTAAAACCCTCTGGGATTTTATGATCCATTACTTCGTCTATGAAGCATAGTGGGTGTGCGGCGCCCCTGTACTAGGCTATGTCACGATGCAGCTCGGAAGAGCTGTGCCTGCTGTGTTCGGCCCGGCCGGATTTATTGTGTCCGGAGTGAAGATCATCACGTGTCTCCGGGCGTCCGCGCGATCCATAGATCGATCTTGTTTGCTTTGCTTTATCCTCCAGTACGTCTCGCAGGTCTGGCTCGTTTTCCCGTGCCTTATTCGAGCGGCATCGGGGCATGGCTTGCTTAAGGGCTCGACAGGCCTCTCTGTCACGGCCACGGGGTGGCCGGTCTGCCATGTCATATGCTTCCCCCTCGGATTGGGGTAGCGGCCTGCGCTTAGGATAATTTTTGGAGGGGCGCCCGAGTTCATATTCTTCGGCCGCAAGGACTTCAGTCCATCTATTAGCTAGCATATCTTGATCAGCTCTAAGTTGTTGCTGCTTTTTCTTTAGGCTGTTGGCTGTGGCTAGAAGCCTGCGTTGAAAACGCTCTTGTTCGGCGGGGTCTGATGGTACGACGAATTCGTTGTCGTCGAGGCTTGCCTCGTCTTCGGAGGGAGGCATGTAGTTATCATCCTCAACCTCTTGCTCTGCCGCTCTCTCCTGAGGGATGGCTTTTCCATCTTCCTGCGCCGAATCTTGCTGGTTCTGGTGTTCTTCGGCACTGTCCGGGGTAGCATTATCTCCCGTGCCGGAATCACCGTTTCTGCTGTGGCGGGATTTAGAGCGGCGCCGTTGGCGCCGGTGTTTTTGCGGTTTCTTCGAGGTGTTGTCTTCCGCTGCTCCATCGCCATCCGCATCCTTTGGAGCATCCACCATGTATATGTCATATGACGAGGTGGCGGTCCAGCGCCCTACAAGTGGTGGTTCTTGTTCGTCTCCTCCTTCGTCGTCCATACCGTCGAAGTCTTTGGAGCCGAAGTCAAGCATGTCGGTTAAATCGTCGATAGTGGCTATTAAGTGGGTGGTGGGTGGGCTTTGAATTTCTTCGTTGTCCGAATCCCAACCTCGCAGACCATAGTCCGGCCTGGGCTCTCCTGATAAAGAGAGAGACTTGAGAGAATTCAGGATATCACCGAAAGGTGAGCACTGAAAGATGTCCGCGGCGGTGAATTCCATTACAGGCGCCCAATCAGATTCGATCGGCGGGGGAGCGTAAGGCTCGGAGTTCAGAGAAGAGTCCGGCTCCTTGGAGTCCTGGGCCGTGCGGAGTACGGGGCTGGCGTTTGGCTCGATCGCCTTTGAGATCGCAGCCCCCGAGGTGATGTCCAACCGTTCATCCTCAGAGAACGCAGCGGGCTCCGAGTCAAAGATCGGGGCCGGAGCGTGTGCGGCCTCCAGGGTGCTATTCGGAAGCAGAGCTATATCATGCCCCTCGAAATAGTGCGGCGCGCCTGGCTGTGGCTCGAACCCGTCGAAGATCAAGTCTCCGCGGATATCAGCCGTGTAGTTTAAGCTTCCAAACCTGACTTGATGGCCAGGGGCGTAGCTTTCGATCTGTTCCAGAAGACCAAGCGAATTGGCCCGCAAAGCGAAGCCGCCGAAGACGAAGATTTGTCCGGGGAGGAAAGTCTCACCCTGGACCTCATCGTTGTTGATGATCAAAGGAGCCATCGGGCCTAAAAGCGACGAAACAGAGGAACTCTCAATGAAAGCACCAATGTCGCTGTCAAAACCGGCGGATCTCGGGTTGGGGGTCCCGAACTGTGCGTCAAGGTCAGATGGTAACAGGAGACAAGGGACACTTTATTTTACCCAGGTTCGGGCCCTCTCGATGGAGGTAAAACCCTACTCCTGCTAGATTAATATTGATGATATGGGTAGTACAAGAGTGGATCTACCACGAGATCAAGGAGGCTAAACCCTAGAAGCTAGCCTATGGTATGATTGTGTATGATGATGGTTGTCCTACGGACTACAACCCTTCGGTTTATATAGAAACCAAATAGGGTTAGGGTTACACAGAGTCGGTTACAATGGTAGGAGATCTCGAATATCCGCACGCCTAGCTTGCCTTCCACGCCAAGAAAAGATCCTTCCGGACACGTGACGAAGTCTTCAACTTTGTATCTTCATAGTCCTGGAGTCCGGCTGAAGGTATAGTTCGGCTATCCGAACACCCCCTAATCCAGGACTCCCTCAAAGGGCCTGGCATGGGTAAGAGGGATGAACACAGGAGCAAGACCAAGCATGGAGATGATGGCATGCGCAAGGTGATGCGGAGCATCCTACGGTCATCCCCATGGACCTACCATCTTCTCATCAAGAGCCAAGAGGACCTATGACACGAGCACGAGCTAGAGCTCTCAAGAACGAGGTCACTTCCTTCCTTAGTGATATCACTTAAAATCCACTCGAGACATGGCTACTACCTAAGTCCGATATGCTATGCATGATTAGGTGTCAAGAGGACCCTCCCGGAGATGCTCATGAAGACGGACAAGCCGCCAAGTTCACAGACGAGGAGAACCAACGGAAGGAGTCAAGTGCAACTCCTAGGACCAAGGAGCCAGCAACCAAGTCTACAGGCCCCGGACATCCGGTCTCAGCCCGGACATCCGGCCCGAAAGACCGGACATCCGGCCTCCTCCCGGAAATCCGGCGCCCGTCACAGAACATACCCGTAGCTGAACCACTTCAGCCCGGACATCCGGCCCGTCCCGAGCTCCCGGACATCCGGCCCGTCGCCCGTACATCCGAACCCCGTCTATCCAGAGAGCATCCTGGCCAGCCACGCCAGCCCGGACATCCGGCCCATCGCAAAGGCCCAGACATCCGGCCCGTCGCCCGGACATCCAGCCTCCCCTGTCTGCGCACAGTGTAAGGGCCGAGGCCCGTTTACCCCTTCGTCCACCTAGACTATTTATACTCTCCCATCTCCCTCTTTCTAGGGTTAGCATTGGTTTAGCACATATGTGAGATAGAGCATTACTCATCCATACGGATCTGCTTCACGAGAGAGACCGCGGCCCCTCTACGGAGACGATCTGATAGAGGCGAAGGTGTCCCGATGTTTCGATTAGATAACTTTTGTTTTCTGTGGGAGTCGACTTTGACGATCCGACTACGAACATGCGAAGACGTCGCACCTTAGCAATCGCTAAACCAACTTCTGAGGGTTATTGACCACGCCGGTGAAGGAAATATGCCCTAGAGCCAATAATAAAGTTATTATTTATTTCCTTATTTCATGATAAATGTTTATTATTCATGCTAGAATTTTATTAACCGGAAACATAATACATGTGTGAATATATAAACAAACAGAGTGTCACTAGTATGCCTCTACTTGACTAGCTCGTTAATCAAAGATGGTTATGTTTCCTAACCATGAACAAAGAGTTGTTATTTGATTAACGAGGTCACATCATTAGTTGAATGATCTGATTGACATGACCCATTCCATTAGCTTAGCACCCGATCATTTAGTATGTTGCTATTGCTTTCTTCATGACTTATACATGTTCCTATGACTATGAGATTATGCAACTCCCGTTTGCCGGAGGAACACTTTGTGTGCTACCAAACTTCACAACGTAACTGGGTGATTATAAAGGAGCTCTACAGGTGTCTCCAAAGGTAGATGTTGGGTTGGCGTATTTCGAGATTAGGATTTGTCGCTCCGATTGTTGGAGAGGTATCTCTGGGCCCTCTCGGTGATGCACATCACTTAAGCCTTGCAAGCATTGCAACTAATGAGTTAGTTGTGAGATGATGTATTACATAACGAGTAAAAGAGACTTGCCGGTAACGAGATTGAACTAGGTATTGGATACCGACGATCGAATCTCGGGCAAGTAACATACCGATGACAAAGGGAACAACGTATGTTGTTATGCGGTCTGACCGATAAAGATCTTGGTAGAATATGTAGGAGCCAATATGGGCATCCAGGTCCCGCTGTTGGTTATTGACCGGAGACGTGTCTCGGTCATGTCTACATCGTTCTCGAACCGTAGGGTCCGCACGCTTAAGGTTTCGATGACAGTTATATAATGAGTTTATGAGTTTTGATGTACCGAAGGAGTTCGGAGTCCCGGATGAGATCGGGGACATGACGAGGAGTCTCGAAATGGTCGAGACGTAAATATCGATATATTGGACGACTATATTCGGACATCGGAAAGGTTCTGAGTGGTTCGGGTATTTTCGGAGGTACCGGGACGTTACGGGAATACGGGGAAGAGTATCGGGCCTTATTGGGCCTTAGTGGGGAGGAGCCAGGAGGTGGCGCGCGCCCCTCCCAAGCCCAGTCCGAATTGGACAAGGGGTTTGGGGGTGCGACCCCCTCTCCCTTCCTTGTCCACTCTCCTCCTTTCCCCCTTCTCCTAGTTGGACTAGGAAAGGTGGAATCCTACTCCCGGTGGGAGTAGGACTCCCCTTGGCACGCCCCTCCTAGGCCGGCCGCCCCTTCCTCCCTTGCTCCTTTATATACGGGGGCAGGGGGCACCCCATGACACACAAGTTGATCTTCGTGATCGTTCCTTAGCCGTGTGCGGTGCCCCCTCCACCATATTCCACCTTGATCATATCGTTGCAGTGCTTAGGCGAAGCCCTGCGACGGTAGAACATCATCATCGTCACCACGCCGTCGTGCTGACGGAACTCCCCCTGAAGCTTTGCTGGATCGGAGCTAGGGGTGCGTCATCAAGTTGAACGTGTGCCAAGAACTCGGAGGTGCCGGAGTAACGGTGCATGGATCGGTCGGATCGGGAAGACGTACGACTACTTCCACTATGTTGCGTCAACGCTTCCGCTTCGGTCTATGAGGGTGCGTAGACAACACTCTTCCCTCTCATTTCTATGCATCACCATGATCTTGCGTGTGCGTAGGAATTTTTTTGAAATTACTACGTTCCCCAACAGTGGTATCAGAGCCTAGGTTTTTACGGTTTGATGTTATGCACGAGTAGAACACAAGTGAGTTGTGGACGATATAAGTCATACTGCCTACCAGCATGTCATACTTTGGTTCGGCGGTATTGTTGGATGAAGCGGCCCGGACCGACATTACGCGTACGCTTACGCGAGACTGGTTCTACCGCCGTTCTTAGCACACAGGTGGCTGGCGGGTGTCAGTTTCTCCAACTTTAGTTGAACCGAGTATGGCTACGCCCGGTCCTTGCGAAGGTTAAAACGGAGTCTATTTGACAAACTATCGTTGTGGTTTTGGTGCGTAGGTGAGATTGGTTCTTGCTTAAGCCCGTAGCAGCCACGTAAAACTTGCAACGACAAAGTAGAGGACGTCTAACTTGTTTTTGCAGGGCATGTTGTGATGTGATATGGTCAAGATGTGATGAGATATAAGTTGTTGTATGAGATGATCATGTTTTGTTGAAGTTATCGGCAACTGGCAGAAGCCTTACGGTTGTCTCATTATTGCATAAGATGCAAGTGCCAAATAATTGCTTTACTTTATCGCTATGCGATAGCAATAGTTGCAAGAACAATAGTGGGCGAGACGACCACATGATGACACATTGATATAGATCAAGATGATGGAGATCATGGTGTCGGGCCGGTGACGATAGAGATCATGACGGTACTTTGGAGATGGAGATCAAAGGCGCAAGATGATCATGGCCATATCATGTCACATATATTGATTGCATGTGATGTTTAACTTTTATACATCTTATTTTGCTTAGTTTGACGGTAGAACTTTAAGATGATCTCTCACTAATTATCAAGAAGTGTTCTCCCTGAGTATGCACCGTTGCGACAGTTCTTCGTGCTGAGACACCACGTGATGATCGGGTGTGATAGGCTCTACGTTCAAATACAACGGGTGCAGAACAGTTGCACACGCGGAATACTCAGGTTATACTTGACGAGCCAAGCATATACAGATATGGCCTCGGAACATGGAGACCGAAAGGTCGAGCGTGAATCATATAGTAGATATGATCAACATATTGATGTTCACCGTTGAAACTACTCCATCTCACGTGATGATCGGACATGGTTTAGTTGATATGGATCACGTGATCACTTAGAGGATTAGAGGGATGTCTATCTAAGTGGGATTTCTTAAGCAATATGATTAATTGAACTTAAATTTATCATGAACTTAGTCCTGGTAGTATTAGCATATCTATGTTGTAGATCAATAGCTCGCGTTGTTGCTTCCCTATGTTTATTTTGATATGTTCCTAGAGAAAATTGTGTTTAAAGATGTTAGTAGCAATGATGCGGATTGGATCCGTGATCTGAGGTTTATCCTCATTGCTGCATAGAAGAATTATGTCCTTGATGCACCGCTAGGTGACGGACCTATTGCAGGAGCAGATGCAGACGTTATGAACGTTCGGCTAGCTTAATATGATGACTACTTGATAGTTTAAGTGCACCATGCTTAACAGCTTAGAACCGGGACATCAGCGACGTTTTGAACGTCATGGACCATATGAGATGTTCCAGGAGTTGAAGTTAATATTTCAAGCAAATACCCGAGTTGAGACATATGAAGTCTCCAACAAGTTCTATAGCTAAAAGATGGAGGAGAATCGCTCAACTAGTGAGCATGTGCTCTGATTGTCTGGGTACTACAATCGCTTGAATCAAGTGGGAGTTAATCTTCCAGATAAAATAGTGATTAACAGAATTCTCTAGTCACCATCACCAAATTAGTAGAACTTCGTGATGAACTATAATATGCAAGGGATAACAGAAACAATTCCCAAGCTCTTCTTGATGCTGAAATCGACGAAGGTAGAAATCAAGAAAAACATCAAGTGTTGATGGTTAACAAGACCACTAGTTTCAAGAAAAGGACAAAGGGAAGAAGGGGAACTTCAAGAAGAACGGCAAGCAAGTTGCTGCTCAAGTGAAGAAGCCCAAGTCTGGACCTAAGCCTGAGACTGAGTGCGTTTACTGCAAAGGGACTGGTCACTGGAAGCGGAACTGCCCCAAGTATTTGGCGGATAAGAAGGATGACAAAGTGAACAAAGGTATATTTGATATACAGATTATTGATGTGTATTTTACTAGTGTTCATAGCAACCCCTCGGTATTTGATACTGGTTCAGTTGCTAAGAGTAGTAACTCGAAACGGGAGTTGTAGAATGAACAAAGACTAGTTAAGAGTGAAGTGACGATGTGTGTTGGAAGTGGTTCCAAGATTGATATGATCATCATCGCAGACTCACTATACTTTTGGGATTAGTGTTGAACCTAAATAAGTGTTATTTGGTATTTGCGTTGAGCATAAATATGATTTGATCATGTTTATTGCAATACGGTTATTCATTTAAGTTAGAGAACAATTGTTGTTCTGCTTACGTGAATGGAACCTTCGATGGTCATACACCCAATGAAAATAGTTCGTTGGATCTCGATCGTAGTGATACACATATTCATAATATTGAAGCCAAAAGATGCAAAGTTAATAATGGTAGTGCAACTTATTTGTGGCACTGCCGTTTAGGTCATATTGGTGTAAAGCGCATGAAGAAACTCCATGCTTATGGGATTTTGGAATCACTTGATGCTTGCGTACCATGCCTTATTGGCAAGATGACTAAAACTCCGTTCTCCGGAACAATGGAGCGAGAAACTGACTTGTTGGAAATAATACATACTGATGTATGCGATCCGATGAGTGTTAAGGCTCGCGGCGGGTATCATTATTTTCTGACCTTCACAGATGATTTGAGAAGATATGAGTATATCTACTTAATGAAACACTAGTCTGAAACATTTGAAAAGTTCAAAGAATTTCAAAGTGAAGTAGAGAATCATCGTAACAAAAATAAAAGTTTCTACGATATGATCGCAGAGGTAAAATATTTGAGTTACGAGTTTGGCCTTCAACTAAAACAATATGGAATAGTTTCACAAACTCATGCCACCTGGAACACCACAACATAATGGTGTGTCTAAACGTCATAACCGTACTTTATTGGATATAGTGCAATCTATGATGTTTCTTACCGATTGACCACTATCGTTTTGGGGTTATGCATTAGAGACAGCCGCATTCACGTTAAATAGGGCACCATCTAAATCCGTTGAGACGACACTATATGAACTGTGGTTTAGCAAGAAATCAAAGTTGTCGTTTCTTAAAGTTTGGGGTTGTGATGCTTATGTGAAAAGTTTCATCCTAATAAGCTCAAACCCAAATCGGAGAAATATGTCTTCATAGGATACCCAAAGGAGACAGTTGGGTACACCTTCTATCACAGATCCGAAGGCAAGACATTCGTTGCTAAGAATGGATCCTTTCTAGAGAAGGAGTTTCTCTCGAAAGAAGTGAGTGGGAGGAAAGTAGAACTTGATAAGGTAATTGTACCTTCTCCCTTATTGGAAAGTAGTTCATCACAGAAATCTGTTCCTGTGATCACTACACCAATTAGTGAGGAAGCTAATGATGATGATCATGTAACTTCAGATCAAGTTACTACCGAATCTCGTAGGTAAACCAGAGTGAGATCCACACCAGAGTGGTACGGTAATCCTGTTCTGGAAGTCATGTTACTAGAACATGACGAACTTGCGAACTATGAGGAAGCGATGATGAGCCCAGATTCCGCGAAATGGTTTGAGGCCATGAAATCTGAGATATGATCCATGTATGAGAACAAAGTATGGACTTTGATGGATTTGCCCGATGATCGGCAAGCCATAGAAAATAAATGGATCTTCAAGAGGAAGACAGACGCTGATAGTAGTGTTACTATCTACAAAGCTAGAATTGTCGCAAAAGATTTTCGACAAGTTCAAGGTGTTGACTACGATGAGAGTTTCTCACTCGTTTCTATGCTTAAGTCTGTCCGAATCATGTTAGCAATTGCCACATTTTATGAATTCTGGCAAATGGATAAAACAAAAACTGCATTTCTTAATGGATTTATTAAAGAAGAGTTGTATATGATGCAACCAGAAGGTTTTGTCAATCCTAAAGGTGTTAACAAAATATGCAAGCTCCAGCGATCCATCTATGGACTGGTGCAAGCATCTCGGAGTTGGAATATACACTTTGATAAGTTGATCAAAGCATATAGTTTTATACAGACTTGCGGTGAAGCCTGTATTTACAAGAAAGTGAGTGGGAGCACTACAACATTTTTGATAAGTATATTTAAATGACATATTGTTGATCGGAAATAATGTAGAATTATTCTGTGAAGCATAAAGGAGTATTTGAAAGGAGTTTTTCGAAGAAGGACCTCGGTGAAGCTGCTTACATATTGAGCATCAAGATCTATAGAGATAGATCAAGACGCTTGATAAGTTTTTCAATATTTACATACCTTGACAAGATTTTGAAGTAGTTCAAAATGGAACAGTCAAAGAAAGAGTTCTTACCTGTGTTACAAGGTGTGAAATTGAGTAAGACTCAAAGCCCGACCACGGCAGATGATAGAAAGAGAATGAAAGTCATTCCCTATGCCTCAGCCATAGATTCTATAAAGTATGCCATGCTATGTAGCAGATCTATTGTATACCCTACACTGTGTTAAGCAAGGGAGTACAATAGTGATCTAAGAAGTAGATCACTGGACATCGGTCAAAATTATCCTTAGTAAAATAAGGATATGTTTCTCGATTATGGACGTGACAAAAAGGTTCATCGTAAAAGGTTACGTCGATGCAAGTTTTGACACTAATCTAGATGACTCTAAGTCTCAATCTAGATACATATTGAAAGTGGGAGCAATTAGCTAAAGTAGCTCCGTGCAGAGCATTGTAGACATAGAAATTTGCAAAATACATACGGATCTAAATTTTGGCAGACCCGTTGGCTAAGCTTCTCTCACAAGCAAAACATGATCACACCTTAGTAATCTTTGGGTGTTAATCACATAGCGATGCGAACTAGATTACCGACTCTAGTAAACCCTTTGGGTGTTGATCACATATCGATGTGAACTATGGGTGTTAATCACATGGTGATGTGAACTATTGCTGGTAAATCACATGGCGATGTGAACTAGATTATTGACTCTAGTGCAAGTGGGAGACTGAAGGAAATATGCCCTAGATGCAATAATAAAGTTATTATTTATTTCCTTATTTCATGATAAATGTTTATTATTCATGCTAGAATTGTATTAACCGGAAACATAATACATGTGTGAATATATAAACAAACAGAGTGTCACTAGTATGCCTCTACTTGACTAGCTCGTTAATCAAAGATGGTTATGTTTCCTAACCATGAACAAAGAGTTGTTATTTGATTAACGAGGTCACATCATTAGTTGAATGATCTGATTGACATGACCCATTCCATTAGCTTAGCACCCGATCGTTTAGTATGTTGCTATTGCTTTCTTCATGACTTATACATGTTCCTATGACTATGAGATTATGCAACTCCCGTTTGCCAGAGGAACACTTTGTGTGCTACCAAACGTCACAACGTAACTGGGTGATTATAAAGGAGCTCTACAGGTGTCTCCAAAGATGGATGTTGGGTTGGCGTATTTCGAGATTAGGATTTGTCACTCCGATTGTCGGAGAGGTATCTCTGGGCCCTTTCGGTGATGCACATCACTTAAGCCTTGCAAGCATTGCAACTAATGAGTTAGTTGTGAGATGATGTATTACAGAACGAGTAAAAGAGACTTGCCGGTAACGAGATTGAACTAGGTATTGGATACCGACGATCGAATCTCGGGCAAGTAACATACCGATGACAAAGGGAACAACGTATGTTGTTATGCGGTCTGACCGATAAAGATCTTGGTAGAATATGTAGGAGCCAATATGGGCATCCAGGTCCCGCTGTTGGTTATTGACCGGAGACGTGTCTCGGTCATGTCTACATCGTTCTCGAACCGTAGGGTCCGCACGCTTAAGGTTTCGATGACAGTTATATAATGAGTTTATGAGTTTTGATGTACCGAAGGAGTTCGGAGTCCCGGATGAGATCGGGGACATGACGAGGAGTCTCGAAATGGTCGAGACGTAAATATCGATATATTGGACGACTATATTCGGACATTGGAAAGGTTCTGAGTGGTTCGGGTATTTTCGGAGGTACCGGGAAGTTACGGGAATACGGGGAAGAGTATTGGGCCTTATTGGGCCTTAGTGGGGAGGAGCCAGGAGGTGGCGCGCGCCCCTCCCAAGCCCAGTCCGAATTGGACAAGGGGTTTGGGGGCGCGGCCCCCTCTCCCTTCCTTCTCCACTCCCCTCCTTTCCCCCCTTCTCCTAGTTGGACTAGGAAAGGTGGAATCCTACTCCCGGTGGGAGTAGGACTCCCCTTGGCGCACCCCTCCTAGGCCGGCCGCCCCCTCCTCCCTTGCTCCTTTATATATGGGGGCAGGGGGCACCCCATGACACACAAGTTGATCTTCGTGATCGTTCCTTAGCCGTGTGCGTTGCCCCCCTCCACCATATTCCACCTCGATCATATCGTTGCAGTGCTTAGGCGAAGCCCTGCGCCGGTAGAACATCATCATCGTCACCACGCCGTCGTGCTGACGGAACTCCCCCCGAAGCTTTGCTGGATCGGAGGTAGGGGTGCGTCATCGAGCTGAACGTGTGCCACGAACTCGGAGGTGCCGGAGTAACGGTGCTTGGATCGGTCGAATCGGGAAGACGTACGACTACTTCCACTACGTTGCGTCAACGCTTCCGCTTCGGTCTACGAGGGTACGTAGACAACACTCTCCCCTCTGGTTGCTATGCATCACCATGATCTTGCGTGTGCGTAGGAATTTTTTTGAAATCACTACGTTCCCCAACAGCCGGAGCACGATCAACCTGACCACGAGGGTCTATTTCCTGCGAGCAAACGAAGAACAAGCAAGAAACTGAGACTGCAATCTAGATATTGCGAATATAAGAGGAAAGCTTTATTAATGAAGGTGGGGTTCTGTGACGCCTTGGTCTGGTTGTTGAACACAAACAAAGTACGCGAAGTTGCAGCTATGGCAAACTTTTGATCTAAACAAAACCCGTCTAAACGGTGCCCTAAGGGCTGTATATATGGAGGAAGAGGGGGGAATTTCGTGGCCCTTGGAGAAGGGGTTCGAAACCAACCCTATCTCTTGTTTCCCCACAAATACGGACTCTAAAAAACAGCCTAGACTTATGTATTTCGAAATTACATGGGCCTGGCCAAATAATAAGGTGACGCACCACCTAGAATAACCTCTAGATGAAATTTATGAAGTGGCATCTTATATATTTCGTCCAACTCGTCATGCACTCCTTATGGTGGCTTCAAAGTCCTGAAATCATCACTTGCAACTCCGTTCTTGGTCCCCTTGCGCATGCCATCAACTCCATGCTTGTTCTTGCTCCAATGTCCATCCTTCTCCAAGCTAGGCCCTTCATTTGTAAGCAAAACAAATGTATCCAATTTAGGAAGCATCATATTCTCATGAACATTAGAATCATTACTATGAAACGAAAGTACCTGGTAATTTAATTGGCGTGCATGAGCTCTAGTAATTGGTCCAGTATATGTAACAATAGGGGCTGTGGGTGTAACAATGGTATTGATGTCCTCATCATCCTCCCCTTCTAGAAATGAGGTCGTCCTCGACGGAAGCTAATCTTCCTCACCCAAATAAGGCTTCAAATCTTTAATGCTAAAAGTGGGACTAACCCCAAAATCTGCAGGTAGCTCAAGTTTATATGCATTATCATTTATTTTCTCTAACACCTTAAAAGGCCCAGCAGCAAGTGGCATTAGCTTCGATTTGCGCAAATTGGGAAATCTATCCTTACGCAAATGTAACCAAACAAGATCTCCAGGTGCAAACACAACATGTTTTCTACCCTTATCTCTCGCAAGTTTATATCTAGCATTCATATGCTCAATGTTTTCCTTAGTTAACTCATGCATTTTAAAAATCAATTCAACACGTTGTTTAGCATCAAAATTAACCTTCTCCGGAGATGGAAGAGGCAACAAATCAATAGGTGCATGAGGTAGGAAACCATACACAATTTCAAAAGGGCACATCTTAGTTGTAGAATGCAACGAACGATTATAAGCAAATTCAATATGAGGCAAGCATTCTTCCCACAATTTTCTAATTATTCTTCAAAACAGCCCTAAGCATAGTAGACAATGTTCTATTGACTACTTTAGTTTGTCCATCAGTTTGGGGTGACATGTAGTACTAAAAAGCAGTTTAGTCCGCAACTTAGCCCATAAACATCTCCAAAAGTGGCTAAGAAATTTAGTATGACGATCTGAAACGATAGTATTTGGCACACCATGCAAGTGAATAATTTCACGAAAGAACAAATCAGCAACATTAACAACATCATCGCTTTTATGACATGGTATAAAGTGTGCCATTTTAGAGAATCTATCCACGACAACAAATATGCTATCCCTCCCCTTCTTTGTTCGAGGTAAACCTAAAACAAAGTCCATAGATATATCCTCCCAGGGAACACTAGGTAGATGCAAAGGCATATATAAACCATGAGGATTGAGTCATGACTTAGCTTTTTGACATGTAGTGCAGCGAGCAACAAACCGCTCAACATCCCGTCTCATGTTTGGCCAAAAAATGTGTAGCAATTATATATTCCGTCTTCTTCACGCCAAGGTGTCGCATTAGTCCTCCTCCATGCGCTTCCTGCAACAACAAAACACGAACGGAGCTAGCTGGAATGCATAGCTTGTTGGCATGAAACACAAATCCATCGTTAACGACGAACTTGTTCCATGTTCTACCTTCTTTACAATTCTGCAATACATCTTTAAATTCGGCATCATGCACATATTGATCTTTGATGGTTTCCAAACCAAATATTTTAAAGTCAAGTTGTGAAAGCATAGTATAACAACAAGACAATGCATCAGCAATAACATTTTCTTTACCCTTCTTGTGTTTAATGACATAAGGGAAAGTCTCAATGAATTCAACCCATTGAGCATGTCTACGGTTCAGTTTTGCTTGACTTTTAATGTGTTTTGATCAGAATGTATAAAAAATTCCTTGGGCCATAAATAATGTTGCCATGTTTCTAAGGTCCGAACAAGAGCATATAATTCTTTATCATAAGTAGAATAGTTCAGACTAGGCCCACTCAATTTTTCAGAAAAGTATGCAACAGGTTTGCCATCTTGTAATAACACACCTCCTAATCCAATTCCACTAGCATCACATTCAAGCTCAAAAGTCTTACTAAAATCAGGAAGTTGGAGTAAAGGAGCATGTGTCAACTTATCTTTCAATACCGTGAAGGCTTCTTCCTGTGCGGTACCCCAAACAAAAGGCACATCCTTCTTTGTAAGCTCGTTGAGAGGTGCAACAATGGTGCTAAAATCTCTCACAAAACGCCTATAGAAACCAACGAGTCCAAGAAAACTCCTCACATGTGTGACCATTTTGGGCTGCGGCCAACTCTCAATAGCTTCAATCTTGGCTTTATCAACTTCAATTCCCTATGGAGTAACAACATAGCCAAGAAAATATGGTCGGTCGGTACAAAAGGTGCACTTCCCAAGGTTATCAAACAAACGTGCATCACGTAGAGCAATAAAAAAAACACGTAAATGTTCGAAATGTTCTTCCAAAGATTTGCTATAAATCAGTATATCATCAAAATAGACTACCACAAATCGTCCAATGAAAGCACGTAAAACTTCGTTCATTAGTCTCATGAAAGTACTAGGTGCATTAGTTAACCCAAATGGCATGACTAACCACTCATATAAACCAAACTTAGTTTAAAATGTTGTTTTCCATTCATCTCCCAATTTCGTACGAAATTGATGGTATCACTACGCAAAGCAACTTTGGAGAATATTGTAGAGCCACTCAATTCATCAAGCATATCATCTAGCCTAGGAATAGGATGACGATAACAAATCGTAATATTATTAATGCCTCTACAATCGACACACATACGCGACGTACCATACTTTTTAGGCACTAGTATAATAGGAACAGCACAAGGACTAAGAGATTCGTGTATATAACCTTTGTCGAGCAGATCCTGTACTTGACGCATAATATCCTTCGTCTCCTCTGGATTGGTACGGTATGGTGCACGGTTGGGTAGCGATGCACTGGGAATTAAGTCAATTTGATGTTCAATCCCTCGAATAGGTGGTAATCCTGGTGGCACGCCTTTTGGGAAGACGTCAGCGAACTCCTGCAAAATGTTAGTGACAGCAGGGGGCAAAGAGGAAGGCACATCCTCAAATGAAAATAATGCCTCTTTGCACATAAAAGCATAGCAAACAGATTTGCTAAAAACTAGCTCATCAATATCAGATTTGGTGGCAAGTAAACATGCACTTTTCAATTTAATTTCAGAAGCAACACTAGATGGTTTATTTTTAGGCCTCATTTGTTGCTCAAGTTCTTTTGCCACAATCTGATTGTCACTCTTATTTTTCTCCTGTTTTGCTTTATTAGCTCTATTAATATCATCTTTCAAAATGGAATCAGGAGTCATAGGAAGCAAAGTAATATTTGTATCCTTATGAACAAGAGTATACTGATTGTTTCTACCATGGTGTATAGAATTTTTATCAAATTGCCATGGTCTACTAAGTAATAAGGAACATGCTTGCATAGGTACCACATCACAATCAACAGAATCAGCATATGTAGAGATACTAAAATGCACACAAACTGTACGTGTTACCATAACCTTGCCGCTGTTGTTGAACCATTGGATGTAGTAAGGATGTGGATGTGGTCATGTGGTGAGAGATAGCTTCTCCACCATCTCCATGCTAGCCAAGTTGTTGCAACTCCCTCCATCTATGATGACGCAAATAAAATGTTCCTTCACAACTCCCTTTGTATGGAATAAATTATGCCTCTGATTTTGCTCAGCTTGTGTAACCTGCACACTCAAAACACGTTGAGCAACTAAACATTCATACCTGTCAGCATCTTCAGGATCCATGTATTGCGTCTCATGGTCAGAATCATCTCCACTGTGTTCTTCATGTGTAATAAGAGCCAAATTCTCGTCATCATAGTCACTAGCAGACTCATACCCACCATCCTCAGTAGCCATCATCACACGCTGAGATTTGCATTATCTCGCATAATGAACTCTTCCCTTACAATGACGACAAATAATATCACTTGTGTGGCCTATTGATGCCATTGAAGAAGAAGAGCTCTGTGCAGGCCTGGCAGGTGTGCTCTTGGCAGATAGTGGTGGTTGTGCCTACTTTCTTGTATCACGGTTGGAGGTGGCACCTGATGCAGGTGATGGTGCAGTGGAAGTAGAGGATGCACGTGGTGTCCATGATGAAGGTCGACCTGCAGAAAAGTTAGTTCGCGCCAATGTCTGACGATCCTGCACTTCACGTTCAGCTTTACAAGCAAGATGGAATAAACGAGTGATATTATTATAATCCTTATACTCTAGAATGGTCTGAATCTCTCTATTTAATCCACCCATAAAACATGCAAGCATAGCTTCATTATCCTCAACAATATCACATCTAATCATGCAAGTTTGTAATTCCTGATAATAATCCTCTACAGAATTTTTTCCTTGTCTTAAACGCTGCAATTTTTGAAGTAATTCACGTTGATAATATGGTGGAACCCAACGAGTACGCATAGCAGTTTTCAAAGCAGCCCAAGTAGTTGGAATATTATTCGGACCACCATACACAAGCAAAACTAGTGAAAGCACAAAGTGCAGCAGCAACACGTCTCTCCCCGGGATATTCTAAACATGTAAAACGTTGTTCGGTTTCTAACTCCCAAGTATCATATATATCATGAACGTATCTACCCTCAAATGGTGGAATATTCAATTTCAGTTTAGGAAAATGGTCATGATCTCGTACCTGAGGGAGAGCCCTACTATTGTGATTATTTGCATGTGGACGACCTGGCGGTTGTGGTGCTGGTGGTTGCACACAGTTCTAATTTTGATCAACCTCATCCTCGTAATCTCCTGCATAATCATCCTCCGCCTCATCAGCAACAGGAGCCATGAAGTATCAACAGCAGCACCAACAGTTTGGCCAGGTTGAAGAAGGACACTGCTCGCTCGGCACAGGGCTGTTTCGTGACATGGAGGTCGTCGTCATCGTCGTCGTCGTCGTCGTTGTCGTCGTCGTCGTCGTCGTCGTCGTTGTCGTCGTGTTGTTGTTGTTGTTGTTGTTGTTGTTGTTGTTGTTGTTGTTGTTGTTGTTGTTGTTGTTGTTGTTGTTGTTGTTGTTGTTGTTGTTGTTGTTGTTGTTGTTGTTGTTGTTGTTGTTGTTGTTGTTGTTGTTGTTGTTGTTGTTGTTGTTGTTGTTGTTGTTGTTGTTGTTGTTGTTGTTGTTGTTGTTGTTGTTGTTGTTGTTGTTGTTGTTGTTGTTGTTGTTGTTGTTGTTGTTGTTGTTGTTGTTGTTGTTGTTGTTGTTGTTGTTGTTGTTGTTGTTGTTGTTGTTGTTGTTGTTGTTGTTGTTGTTGTTGTTGTTGTTGTTGTTGTTGTTGTTGTTGTTGTTGTTGTTGTTGTTGTTGTTGTTGTTGTTGTTGTTGTTGTTGTTGTTGTTGTTGTTGTTGTTGTTGTTGTTGTTGTTGTTGTTGTTGTTGTTGTTGTTGTTGTTGTTGTTGTTGTTGTTGTTGTTGTTGTTGTTGTTGTTGTTGTTGTTGTTGTTGTTGTTGTTGTTGTTGTTGTTGTTGTTGTTGTTGTTGTTGTTGTTGTTGTTGTTGTTGTTGTTGTTGTTGTTGTTGTTGTTGTTGTTGTTGTTGTTGTTGTTGTTGTTGTTGTTGTTGTTGTTGTTGTTGTTGTTGTTGTTGTTCTTGTGGTTGTTGTTGTTGTTGTTGTTCTTGTGGTTGTTGTTGTTGTTGTTGTTGTTGTTGTTGTTGTTGTTGTTGTTGTTGTTGTTGTTGTTGTTGTTGTTGTTGTTGTTGTTGTTGTTGTTGTTGTTGTTGTTGTTGTTGTTGTGTTGTTGTCGTTGTCGTTGTCGTTGTTGTTGTTGTTGTTGTTGTTGTTGTTGTTGTTGTTGTTGTTGTTGTTGTTGTTGTTGTTGTTGTTGTTGTTGTTGTTGTTGTTGTTGTTGTTGTTGTTGTTGTTGTTGTTGTTGTTGTTGTTGTTGTTGTTGTTGTTGTTGTTGTTGTTGTGTTGTTGTCGTTGTCGTTGTCGTTGTTGGTGTTGGTGTTGGTGTTGTTGTTGTTGTTGTTGTTGTTGTTGTTGTTGTTGTTGTTGTTGTTGTTGTTGTTGTTGTTGTTGTTGTTGTTGTTGTTGTTGTTGTTGTTGTTGTTGTTGTTGTTGTTGTTGTTGTTGTTGTTGTTGTTGTTGTTGTTGTTGTTGTTGTTGTTGTTCTTGTGGTTGTTGTTGTTGTTGTTGTTGTGGTTGTTGTTGTTGTTGTTGTTGTTGTTGTTGTTGTTGTTGTTGTTGTTGTTGTTGTTGTTGTTGTTGTTGTTGTTGTTGTTGTTGTTGTTGTTGTTGTTGTTGTTGTTGTTGTTGTTGTTGTTGTTGTTGTTGTTGTTGTTGTTGTTGTTGTTGTTGTTGTTGTTGTTGTTGTTGTTGTTGTTGTTGTTGTTGTTGTTGTTGTTGTTGTTGTTGTTGTTGTTGTTGTTGTTGTTGTTGTTGTTGTTGTTGTTGTTGTTGTTGCAGAGGTGCGGCAGGTGCAGCCGGTGGTGGAAGAGGCGCAAGTAGTTCATTAAATCTGTTATCGAGCTTTATTTCGAACGTCTTCTCAAGGCCAGTGATCTTCTCCCTAGCCTCTTCAAAATTGTTCAGCAGATCTTGCACCTGTTCAGTCATCATTTGCTGAAACTTATCATGAAGATCCTTGTTCGTTGAGTTCTCCCAGTCAATCTCGTCAGTTTGTGATGCTGGCATGGTTAGCAACAATAGAAACACACAAGAACATGATCGTACAGACTACTAACGAGTGGTGGTGGTGGTGGGTGCCACAAATCCGTCAAGCAAATCTCAGATTCTTACCAGTTCTTACCCAGCAGCAGGTGGTGATCAGCAAACGATGTAGTCAAAACTCTCAAAGCTTGGATAGAGCAATTATGAGGGAGAGTCAAACGCACGATGTAGATGTATGTGGAGCTAGGAAGGCTTATAATATGGTAGAAAAAAGGGTAAGCGATAATCAATTCAGAGATGCAAAGTTGAATAAATGCTTAACGACGGTACTGTGCTGGTCCTAGGCTAGACTGTGCTAGATACGCGAGCCTAGAACACTAACAAAATCACGGCGCTGCACGTAAACAAGGGAAAAGCACACTCCGAATTTTTTTCGCTCTTTTTTTTGCGCTCCTCTTTTTTTTGGCGAAAAATCACTATAATGGCAAGTGTCTCAAAGCACTTCCTAGGTCAAAATGACAGGATGGGCACGAAATTTTTTGACTAACTTTTTTTTTCAGAAATTAGGGCAGCGACGGCGAAAAAGTGTGACAAAAAATCACTATGATGGCACGTGGCTCAAAAGACTTAGAAAAGCCTAATAATAGGATAGGGAAAAATATTTTTGGTCGCGGATTTTTTTTCCGAGACCTACTCAGGCAAGGAAACACGAAACGGAAAATAGATGGATCTCGAAAACAAACCTAATATTAAAAGAACTCGGATTGGTGGTGGATATACGGTGGTAGGATATGGCAGCGGTGGTGGTATATGGTAGCGGTGGTGGTATATGGATACGGATCGGTGGTGGTATATGGATACGGATTGGTGGTGGTATATGGATATGGATTCAGAGCGGTGGCGGATAAGCGGTGGTGGTAGATGGCAGGGGCGATGATGATGGTGCGGTGGCGGCGTGACAACTTATGACCAGAACTCGAAACTCTAAAAGACTAGACTCTAAGACCACCAACTTGACACGACGATGCAACCGCAAATTCGACAAAGCAAAAACCCTAAAAAGATTATGCAAAGGCTTAGATTGGTTCGGATATGATGAACTAACCCTAATTTTTTTGTGGCTTTTTCGTGGACTGTAGATATGAAGAACAGACTCGATCTAAACTACGAAAAACTATAAAATATCACCGAGCAACCTGCAAATCTGATACCACTTGATAGAGGCGAAGGTGTCCCGATGTTTCAATGAGATAACTTTCGTTTTCTGTGGGAGTCGAGTTTGACGATCCGACTACGAACGTGTGAAGATGTTGCACCTTAGCAATCGCTAAACCAACTTCCGAGGGTTATTGACAATGCCGGAGCACGATCAACCTGACCACGAGGGTCTATTTCCTGCGGGCAAACGAAGAACAAGCAAGAAACTGAGATTGCAATCTTGATATTGCGAATATAAGAGGAAAGCTTTATTAATGAAGGTGGGGTTCTGTGACGCCTTGGTCTAGTTGATGAACACAAACGAAGTACGCGAAGTTGCAGCTATGGCGAACTTTTGATCTAAACAAAACCCAAAGTCTAAACGGTGCCCTAAGGCTATATATATGGAGGAAGAGGGGGGAATTTCGTGGCCCTTTGGGAAGGGGTCCGAAACCAAGCCTATCTCTTGTTTCCCCACACATACAGACTCTAAAAACAGCCTATACTTATGTATTTTGAAATTACATGGGCCTGCCCAATAATAAGGTGACGCACCACCTAGAATAGCCTCTGGATGAAATTTATGAAGTGGCATCTTGTATATTTCGTCCAAGGCTTCATGCACTCCTTATGGTGGCTTCGAAGTCCAGAAATCATGACTTGCAAGTCGGTTCTTGTTCCCCTTGCACATTCCATCAACTCCATGCTTGTTCTTTCTCCAATGTCCATCCTTCTCCAAGCTAGGCCCTTCATTTGTAAGCAAAACAAATGTATCCAATTTAGGCAGCATCATATTCTCATGAACATTAGAATCATTACCAAGAAACAAAAGTACCTGGTAATTTAATTGGCGTGCGCGAGCTCTAGTAATTGGTCCAGTATATGTAACAGTAGGGGCTCTGGGTGTAACAATGGTATTGATGTCCTCATCACGATCCACGTTGGATTCAAGACCCCCTCTTGGGTGGCCCCATCAAGACCTCCTTACGGAGAAGAACTGGTTACCCTTGGTATCGTCCTTTGTTGGATTTGGATCTTGTATCTCCTCTCGTGTTATGAGGATCTAGCATATGTATGACTATATCTTGTTGGTTTGAGAGTTCCTCTTGTGTTTTCCCTTGTGATTCCCCGTGTGTTTTTCATGTTCTTAGTTGGGATCCGCTCCTTTCGTGAAAGATCGGCCGTCTAGGGTTCCACCCTACATCATCTTGGTATCAGAGCCACGTTGATCATGATTTCGGAGCCCCCACTCTTTGTTTTGTAGCGTAGTTTTGTTGATTTTGTTCCTAATTCGAAAATTGCCCCACAAAAATAGCCCCAATTGTTTTTTGTGATTTTTTGGTGTGATGAAGTTTAGTTGGATTTGATCCGCGGATTTCGTGTGTTGCAAGTAGATCAAGCTTTTCCCCATCTTTTCCCCAACTTCCATCCACAAAATCTTCCGAATTTTGCCCCGGATTTGACCTCTCCACGCGGTGTTCATCGAGTTCGTCGACGGATCCAGAGCCCGGACATCCGGCCCTCAGCCCGGAATCCGGCCCCTGACAGCATCACTTCCATCCACCGCTCCGCTCCCCGCCTAACTTTCTCCCGATTTTGTCCCGGTGCCCACATACACTTCCGCATACCACCACCACTTCCGCATAGCACCACCATAGCGTACCCGCTACCAACTCCAACAAATTTTGACCCATTTTGCTTTGAGAATTTGAGTTGTGGTTTCTGTTTCCTAACGTGTTTCGACTATATACGGACGGTTCGACATCAACATCACCACCGCTCATCTTCGCCAAGGACTACTACGAACGACAACATCATTGTGGTATCAACCTCATCTTGGTATCATGATAGCATCATACTTTCTTGCATTTGCATTGATAACCCCATAGCATTACTTTTGCGTCACTTACCCATCGAGACTAGCCTTTGAGTATTGTCGGCGATGTGACTTGTGCATATTAGTGATCATACTTCCCATAGCATACATACCATATCATCGTGTTGCATATATTGGTATCATCTCTTGTGTCACAAAGTTGTCATCGCATATACAACTGTTATCTTGGTTCGTGAAGCATTGTATGAGAAAAGAGCTCAAACAACAAAGAGCCAAACAAGCTTTTAAGAAAAAAGGAAAGATAAGCAAAGAGCTTATAAGCAAGAACCATAGCATCATACAACATTAAGATTATCATACTCGATCATCTTGGATCATACCTTCGGAACATCATATACATATAGCATACTTGGGATAGAAGTCATTGCATTTTTGCTTAGTAGGTTGTGCACAAGTTCGTATGTGCCTATTGTGCAATCGTGTTAGCGTCTCTCTAGTGTTGTGTAACAAGAGAATTTTCATGGACCCGACATTTTGGCTCATCCCTTTGTTGCACGACCCAATTATCTATTTGCGTGTGTGTTTCCGTGTACCACATTTTGCTATTGGTCTACTTGTTGCATTTGCAAATTTGCGAATCTTTTCCAACATTATTGAGTCTCACTTACAATTGCATCAAATTTTGTGCCACCATCCTAACCGAGCTCCACCATAAGATTTTACTTGTGTAGGTGTGAGAAACCGAAAAGAATTGGTAACAATTGTGCTATTTCCTTGTTCCACATTGGAGTGATCATTGATCCATTTTCAACATCGGTCAAGGTACATTTGGTATAAGTTCTTCTATTTCTCCCACTCACATATTTTTGTTTGGAATGATAGATAGGCCAAGTACTTCTACCAACCCACTCTTCCTTGAGCAAGACGACGAGCCGAACAACTACGTCACCAAGCCACACCTCTTTGGTACACAACGAGCTTTGCATCAAGAGCAACTCGCGATGAGTGACCGCATCGACAACCTCGCCACCGACTTGCGACTCTCCGAGCAATGTACAAGAGACTACTTCGACAACAAGCTCGACAAACACAAGCACAAGAATGACGCAAGAATGGACGAGATTCGTGCCTTGTTGGTTAACCGCTCTTCTACCACGTCGTCCTACTCAAGAAGGAGCTGCTCAAGCCGACACTCCGACGACACTATCTTCGGCTCAAGTACCCCGACATCAAACACTCTTCGTCGTGTCGTGCGTCAAGATTGTCAAGCAAACCGCAATCCTCTACATGACACCGACTCTCAAGAGCATCGACACCGTCAAAACCAAGCTACTTTCACGCAAGCACAAGAACGGCAACGCCAACGGCAACAAGAATAAGAGGAGCGTGTGCGACAACATCATGATGCACAAGACGCCGAGGCACAACATTAATAACAACAACTACGAGAAGCTCAAGCACTTGAGGCGCAATGTGCCCTTCGAGATTCAAGTCGAGCCGTAGCCAACCGAGGCCGACAAGCTCATCTACATCAAGAAGTACTTCGCGACGAAGCTCAAGAAAGGATTTATCAATCACGTGTGCATCGTCAAGTTCCTCAAGTTCCTCGTCAAGCTTGACAAGCTCCTCCCCAAGCTCGCCTAGAACATCAAGTTTAACAAGAGCAACATGACAATGAAATCCTCCAAGACAAGAGCAACATGAGAACGACAATCCTCCTTTTCAAGAACAAAATGACATTGTCAATCCTCAACGACATGGGCGTCATCATTGCCGACCCCAACACAATGAAGAGCAACGATACGACAAGCTAAAGTTCACCATGCCCAAGTTCACCGGAAGCAATGACCCGAAGAGTACATATCATGGGCATTGAAGGTTGACAAAATCTTCCGCTTGCACAACTACGAAGAAGAGAAGAAGATAGCGATGGCATCCCTTGAATTCCAAGACTACGTCCTCATTTGGTGGGAACAAGTCACTGAGCGCCGAGAGGCAAGAGGTGAACCACCCATCACTACTTGGGCGCAAATGAAGGATGTCATCACAGCATGTTTTGTGCCTAACTACTACAACCGCGACCTCTTCAAGAAACTTCAACTCCTCAAGCAAGGAACCAAGAGCGTTGAAGAGTACTACAAGGAAATGGAGATTGCCATGATACGAGCCAATGTCATGGAAGATGATGAGCAAACTATGGTACGTTTCTTGAATGGACTCAATCATCCTATCAAGAAAATAGCCGACTTCCAACCATACTCGAACCTCATCGAGCTAGTGCATCAAGCTACCAAAGCGGAACGCCAAGTGCAAGATGACCTCAAATATGCCAAGTTCTCATCCAAGTCTTATGGCTTCTCCAACTCTCAAGCGTCAACGACTCCAACACCTTCTACTCAACCAAGCCATCTACAAACAACGGAGACAAGTCAAGTTACAAGAAAACTTCGACAAGCTCAAGTCGTCCTCCTACTACAAGCAACTTCAAGCTGAAAGCTTCACCATCATCTACCCCAACCGATCAGGCCATCAAGACAAGTTCCTTCAAATGCTTCACATGCGGTGGCCGAGGCCACAAGTCATTCGAGTGCACAAACAAGCGCACCATGATCCTCAATGACGATGGAACTTATGACTCAATGAGTGAAGGAGAAATGGAAGCCCTTGAGCAAGTGGCCATGCACCGGCAAGTGAACAACGAAGATGAAGATAATCAAGTCTTTTGTGACGAAGATTCGAGCCCCGCTCTTGTTGTCTCCAAGGTATTGACTCTTCAACATCAACAAGACGAAGACCAACGATGCCACATCTTCCACACCAAGGCCGGCATCAATGGAAGGTCCGTCAAGGTCATCATCGATGGAGGAAGTTGCCATAACCTCGCAAGTGAAGAACTATGCTCCAAGCTTCAATTGGTCAAGATGAAGCACCCGCACCCATACAAGGTTCAATGTCTAAGCGACACCGGCACTTTGCAAATCGAGCATAGAGTACAAGTTTCTTTCAAGATCGGAGCTTACAAAGACACTTTGGAGTGTGATTTCATCCCGATGACCGTGTGCCACCTCCATCTTGGACGGCCATGGAAATTCGACCGTGGTGTCATACACAATGGGCGTACAAATCATTATAGCTTCAAGATGAAAGGAAAGGAGTATGTGCTACGACCTATGTCTCCAAGCCAAGTGATCGCCGACAAGCAAGCCACCCATCGTGGAGAAAATAGTGAGAGAGTGAGCCACCAAAAAGAGAGTGAGCGCCACAAGCCCAAATTGAGTGCCTCCACGATGAGCAACAAGAAGAGCTTAGTCCTATTTGCCACCAAACATGAGATGAGATAAGTGTGTGAGAACCCATCAAGTGTTATGCACTATGTCCTTTTGTGCAAGGACCAAGCACCAAAAGCTAACACCTCTCACGATCTACCTTTAGTGTTATCTTCTCTATTGCAGGAATTCCAAGATGTTTTCGCCGACGAGCTACCTCCAAGTCAACCTCCACTACGAGGCATCAAGCACCGCATCGACCTCATCCCCGGAGCGCCACTTCCAAACAAGGCTCCCTACCGTGTCAACCTCGAAGAAACCAAAGAAATACAAAGGCAAGTAAAGCATCTGATAGATCATGGACATGTGTGTGAAAGTTTGACTCCTTGTGCCATAGCGGTAATTCTTGTGCCAAAAAGAGACGGTAGCTTTCGCATGTGTTCCGATTGTAGACCCATCAATGCTATCACCTTCGCTATAGGTACCCCATTCCACGCCTTGATGATATGCTTGATGAGCTTAGCGGTGCCACTATTTTTTTTTTCCAAAATTGATCTCAAAAGTGGTTACTATCAAATCCGTATACAAGAGGGTGATGAATGGAAAAACCGCTTTCAAAACTAAGTTTGGTTTGTATGAGTGGTTAGTCATGCCTATGGGTTTATCGGAAGCACCCGGTACTTTCATGCGTCTTATGCATTATGTGTTTCGCCCTTACATTGGTGAATTTGTTGCTGTCTACTTCGAGGATATCCTTGTTTTTAGCAAATCTCTCAAAGAGCATGTCACCCACCTTCGAGCCATGCTACAAACCCTTCGGAAAGAGCGTCTTTATGCTATTATGGAAAAGTGCCTTTTTGGCGTTGATAAGCTTGTTTTCTTGGGTTTTGTAGTATCTTCTAAGGGTGCTCATGTTGATGAATCTAATATCAATGCAATTAAAAGTTGGCCCCAACCAACCAATTTGCAACAAGTGCGTAGTTTTCTTGGTTTAGCCGGTTTCTACCGTAGATTTGTGAAACACTTTAGCACTATTGCTTCTCCTTTACATGATTTGAGCAAGAAGAATGCACCCTTTGTTTGGGGACCATCGCAAGATAGCGCATTCAATGAGCTTAAGAATTTGCTTACTCATGCTCCCGTGCTTGCATTACCCAACTTTGACAAACCCTTTGAAATTCATTGCGATGCTAGTAATAATGGCATAGGAGGTGTGTTAACGCAAGAGAAGCGCCCCATAGCATACTGTAGTGAGAAACTTTCCGGAGCGCAACTCAATTATCCTATCTATGACAAAGAGCTATATGCTTTAGTGCGATTTTTGCATGAATGGGAAAATTACCTTCGCCCTCATGAATTTATCATCCATACCGACCATGAAACGCTTAAATATCTTAAGGGTCAAACTAAGTTGAACAAGCGTCATGCTAAATGGAGTGAGTTCATTGAGTATTTTCCTTATGTCATCAAGTATATCAAAGGAAAGGAAAATGTTGCGGCGGATGCACTTTCCCGTATATGCACGCTTGTTACTCAACTTGAATTGAATGTCATTGGTTTTGAGCACATAAAAGACTTGTATGAGCATGATCCTACTTTTGCTATTCATTATGCCAAGTGTTTGACGCATACATCTTGGGAACGCTATTACAAAGATGGTTATCTTATGAGAGCTAACAAACTATGCATCCCGAGTCTTATCTTTGTTTGTTGCTTTTGCAAGAATCTCATTGCGAAGGACTAACGGGACATTTCAGACGCGACAAGACATTTGCCACGCTCTCCAAGAACTACTATTGGCCGAAGATGTTTCGCGATGTCAATCGCTTCACCAACCGATGCTCTACATGTCGCAAAGCTAAGTCTAAAGCTCAATCTCATGGACTCTATATGCCTCTTCCAATTCCGTACCAACCATGGGAAGATATTAGCATGAATTTTGTGCTTGGTTTGCCTAGAACTAGAAATGGAAAGGATTATTTGTTTGTTGTAGTGGACCGATTCTCCAAAATGGCTCATTTCATTCCTTGCAACAATATAGATGATGCTTCACATGTTGCAAATTTGTTTTGTAGGGAAATCTTGCGCCTTCATTGAGTGCCAAAGACGATTGTCTTGGACTGCGACGTCAAGTTCTTGAGTTACGTTCGGAAGACATTGTGCGCCAAGCTCAGAATCAAGCTTTTGTTCTCTTCGACATACCATCCACAAACCGACGGCCAGACGGAGGTGACAAACCGCACGCTCTCCACTCTACTACGTGTGTTGATAAAGAAGAACATCAAGGAGTGGGAGGAGTGCCTACCTATCGCCGAGTGCGTCTACAACCGTGCAAGACATTCGACTACCAGCAAGTCCCCTTTCGAGGTCGTCTACGGCTTCAACCCATTGTCACCATTGGACATTCTTCGTGGTCAGGTTGATCATGCTCCGGCATGGTCAATAACTCTCAGAGTTGGTTTAGCGATTGCTAAGGCGCGATGTCCTCGCATTTTCGTAGTCGGATCGTCAAAGTCAACTTCCTCCAAAATGATAGCCACCATCTCATCGAAAGACGGGACACCTTTGCACCTATCATTATAGCCCGATGCTCAGTGTGAACACATATTAGTTTGATCAATGTGAACAGATTTGTAATTACTTATTGCATTTGTAATCTGCAATGTGACGAGAAACAATGTCAAAATTTATTGATGGGTCTGGGCCTACAAAGCCCGTTTCTGTTGTTCTGGCTCATTGCAAACAGTTCTTATGGACCATCCGTATGCCACGCATCGAAAGGCCGAAACGGTTCCCAGATGGCGTATGTGGGCCCACGTTCTCGGATGTACGTGTACGTGTCTGCCCACTATCACACATGGTCAAGATATCACCATCGTGTCTGATGGATGCGGGATGGCGCCTCCCACGGGATGCTAGAAGGTTGACAACGTGGTTGCTCGCCATTGAGGCGGCCGCGACGCACTCTGTTCGTCTTTTAGGCGGTCCCGGCGCACTCTGCTCGCGTCCGTCCGCGCGTTTTTCACGCCATTGAGGCGGCTGCAGGGTGCTTCGCTCTGGCATCCCTGCGCGCACTTTGCTCGGTGTTGAGGCAAATTTACAACGGCAACGGTTAATGATTGTCTTCCATATTCAGGATAATTTAAAATGCCACATGCGGCATCGCCCAAAACACTCGGGACCTATATATGCATACAATTATAATAAAATATAGGCTAAAAGGCTGTGTCGGTGGCCTTCTGACGACGGTCTTCTCGGACTCCACGATCAGCATAGCACCCTTGCGGCCGTTCATTCCAAGTGTCCCGTCCCGCCTCTGCGTATGGAGCTGCTGGCGTTGGGCGGCTCTTGGGGCTGCTGGGCCTCTTCCAGAAGAGCTTGACAGTGTGCAATCACGCGTATGACATCTCCATGGAACCGCTCCATTTCCAAGTCTCTGGCCTGTTAGCAAATTCCGTCCATCAGCTGCATTCTCAAGATACCACATTGGCGATGTTCTACTTCGTCGGGGACGTCGACTCCGCCAAGGATGCGCTCGAGCCTGTCCACCACATCGTCAGGATCGAGGTTGACACGGTCGCCACCGGCAATGATGAAGCCGCAGGCTATCTATGTCTTAACTAAAACGTAGAGGTCCTCTACCCATTCCTTGCAGGGCATCAGGCTCTCGATGAGCACTGGTGACGGCAGCTCTTCGGGTTGGTCGTCGATCATGCTGCCGAGCAGCTCTGGATCTTTTGCACGGTGGATGGCAAACTGCTCATCACACTTCCTCTGCACTACATCGATTGTGCGCCCAAGGACTATCACACCGATATTGCCGCCGATGGGCCATGGTGCCTGCACATGTCGATGAAGCTCTTGCTCCTCGACCTGCTCCGGCTCGTTCTCCTCCGCAAAGATGTAACGCAGGTAGGGGTCGATGTCGAAGCTTTGGTCGTTGCCTGGGATGCTTGCAATAACTAATGGTAGATGGGTGAGGACTAGATCTGCGCAGAGTGTCGCCACGATGCGTTGCCACCTGGGTTATATGCAGCAAGCCATTAGCTGGTGGTGGGAAACCATTGAGGGAAGAGGCATGGATTTTATAATTCACCCATGTGTAGCGCGGGAGGCATTCACTGGAGCGCGGGAAGACTAAGTGGAGAACACACATAACCCGAATACTGTATGCGGCGCCACGTGTTATTTATCACACACGTGTTAACATAAGGAAATATAAGTGTAACTTACTAATCATTGCACATGAGTGCTCGTATACGTATCATGTGCGATACTCCTAGCCACCGCAAGCAACTAGTTTGCATTTTTCAAAGTTTTTTGTTCAAACAGAATCGCACACGAACTAACTATAGTAACCGTTTGTGTTATAATTTCTCATCATAAACAGTTCATCCGAGTGGGTTGTTTGCCGCATATCACACACATCTTGTTTACATGCATCATTTGTGTTCTTTTGACACATCACAAACAGTTCATCTATGTGAACTGTATGCAGCATATCACACACATCTTGTAAGTTGAACCATTTCTGTTATGTTCCCTAATCGAAAATAATTCATCCGAGTGAACCATATGTCGTATATCACACACACCTTGATCTGGCTGACCATTTCTATTGCATTCCCTAATATCAAACAGTTCATCAAAGCAAACTATATGTCATATATCGCACACACATTGATATGGCTGCCTGTATATGTTGTTCTATCTCATCGCAAACAGTTCGTATGGATCAACCGTATGCGCTGCATCGCACACATAACTAAAATCTAAACCATGTTTGATGTCTCCACCATCGCAGACATTTTGCATTTTTTGACTGTGAGGATCGAGAAGAGGTGTCTAGAGGGGGGCGATTAGACACTAAGTACCAAAAGTTGCAGTTTTTAATATTCTTAAGTTCAAGTGGAGTTTAGGCACAAGTTTAACAAACACAATACATATCAAGCAAGCATGCAATGAGTATATGAGCAGTGGAAAGTAAAGCATGCAACTTTCAAGAATGTAAAGGGAAGGGTTTGGAGTATTCAAACGCAATTGGAGACACGAATTTTTTTGGCGTGGTTCCGATAGGTGGTGCTATCGTACATCCATGTTGATGGAGACTTCAACCCACGGAGGGTAACGGTTGCGCAAGTCCACGGAGGGCTCCACCCACGAAGGGTCCACGAAGAAGCAACCTTGTCTATTCCATCATGGCCGTCGCCCACGAAGGACTTGCCTCACTAGCGGTAGATCTTCACGAAGTAGGCGATCTCCTTGCCCTTACAAACTCCTTGGTTCAACTCCACAATCTTGTCGGAGGCTCCCAAGTGACACCTAGCCAATCTAGGAGACACCACTCTCCAAGAAGTAACAAATGGTGTGTTGATGATGAACTCCTTGCTCATGTGCTTCAAATGATAGTCTCCCCAACACTCAACTCTCTCTCACAGGATTTGGATTTGGTGGAAAGAATATTTGAGTGGAAAGCAACTTGGGGAAGGCTAGAGATCAAGATTCATATGGTAGGAATGGAATATCTTGAGCTCAACACAAGGGTAGGTGGTTCTCTCTCAGAAAATGTGTATTGGAAGTGAAGATCTGTTCTGATGGCTCTCTCCCCGAATGAAGAGTGGGTGGAGGGGTATATATAGCCTCCACACAAAATCTAACCATTACACACAATTTTCCAAACTCGGTGGGACCGAATCGTTAAACTCGGTCGGACCGATTTAGCAAACCTAGTGACCGTTAGGATTTTCGGTGGGACTGAGATACAACTCGGTAGGACCGACATGGTTAGGGTTTGGGCATAACGTAATCTCGGTGTGACCGATTACACAAAATCGGTGGGACCGATTTTGGTAATAAGCTAACCAAGAGTTGGTCAGGCAAACTCAGTGAGACCGATTACACAAACTCGGTGGGACCGATTTTGGTAATGAGCTAACCAGAGGTTTTGCATTGTAATCTCGGTAGTACCGATTGCTCAAACTCGGTGAGACCAATTTTGGCAATGAACATACACAGTGAGATTACAATCCCATCCCGGTGAGACCGAGATCCCTATCGGTGAAACTGATTTGCTAGGTTTTGTGGCAGTGGCTATGACATGTTAAACTCGGTGGCGCCAGATAGAAAGAATCGGTGGGGCCGAGTTTGACTTTTGGTTTAGATCATATGTGGATATGGAAAGGTAGTTGAGGATTTTGGAGCATATCACTAAGCACATGAAGCAAGAGGCTAATTAAGCAACACCTCATCCCTCCTTGATAGTATTGGCTTTTCCTATAGACTCAATGTGATCTTGGATCACTAAAATAGAAAATGTAGATTCTTGATCTTGAAGCTTGAGCCAATCCTTTGTCCTTAGCATCTTGAAGGGGTTCCACATCCTTTAGTCCATGCCACTCCATTGTTGAACTTATCTGAAACATACTAGGTAAAAGTGTTAGTCCAACAAGAGATATGTTGACATTAATTACAAAACCACCCAGGGAGCACTTGTGCTTTCAATCTCCCCCTTTTTGGTAATTGATGACAACATACATCAAAGCTTTAGATAAAGATATAGAGAATAGCAAGTAAAGCTTTGGAAAGACATGTAACATGCATAGGCTCCCCCTACATGTATGCAATCATGTAAATATGGAATATAGGAGCATGTGAATGCATAAACATGACAGAGTAAGCAATGTGTTACATGTATCTTGGCTATATGCATCAGAGCAAATGATGTGACTATGAGAAAAGTACCTTCATGCTTATGAGTCCTTCTTGCAAACAGTATGTACATCAACAAGAATTTCTCATTCACATGACAGTGATGCATATACTTACCTTGTGGTCTTGAGTTGGCTTAGGATGGGATGAACCTGCGCAAACAAGGTTAGATAACACAGATACACCTACTAACCAGAGCAAACAAAAAGGAACCACAATAGAACCAAGACTGGGATGGCATGTAGAGTGAGTACTAAGTACTACATTGGATATAGACTTGTCCCCAAAGGTAAAGATATGCAATAAAATCAGAGATTTCCTTCCCTTAGATGTCTTGCTCCCGCTGAATCTAACATGAGATATTGGGAGAAGATAGGGAACAGAAAATCAGAGCAATAGAAAATAATCAACAGAGCTTGAGCTAAAGCAAGCAAACAAACATGTCTTTCCCCTTTTAAAGACATGTGACATCTCTCCTCTTGAACACCAAGCATCTGGGGCATTGATGATATTACTTTCTCTCCCCCTGAGTATTCTCTCTTTCTCCCCCTATAGGAAGAATTAAGCTTTGATGTGATCTCTTTCTCCCCCTTTGACATCAATTTCCAAGAAGGGACTTCTGGACATGTGATACAAGCGGGTTGGTCCTGGAGTCACAGAGCAAAGAAGCATGTGTAACATGACGCTGGTAGAGGACAAGAATCATTGAGTGGAGCTGGAGCAAAAAGAAATCAGAAATAAGTGGCAAGTTGGTTTTCCTGTGATGAAATCGGTGACTCCGAGTTGTGTGTTTCGGTTGCACCGAAAGATTTCGGTTAGACCAAAGAGAAGAAACCGGTGTGAACGAGTTCAGCAGAGTGAAACCACTTGTCACCTCAGCTCACTAGACAAGTAGAATCTCACAAAGATTTACAAGGAATTAACTGAGAGATTTGCAATGAATTGGATGCAGAAAATGCAGAACAAATGGAAAAGAAAAGAAATTAAAAGTTCTAGATGAAGTTGTTTTTTTGGAAAGGGGAAACAAATATGCAAGGAACAAATGCAATAACACAGAAAAGAAAACATAAGAGAACTTCATCTAGAGTTGGGCGGTGACAAAGTCACCTATGTTAGAGTATATTGACTTGGGAGTCAAGTGAGAGCACTTGATCATAGGTCATACTCATCGTTTAAGCTCAAAATGGGGTTACCATTTTTCGTTTAAGCATCTTGATATATTCACATCTTGTTGAGTTGCTTTGACTCATGTCTTGGAGTAAAGCTTCTCTAAGATGGAATAACATACCTTGGGTGGTGGTGTGGGTCTTGCTCATGTAGTTGAACTTGTGTGGGTTGCTCAAGGTTGATGTAGTTCATCAAGAGTTGCGAGCACCACTTGGAGTTTGAGTTCATGTACCTACATGGTTTAGTCTTGCAAGGAAGAGCACTTGTGTATCCAAAATGACTATCATGAAACTCAACATAGAATTTGTCAAAGGGTATGTTTGAATGGTTTCGTGCTTCCTTGTCTTCAACCACCTTTGTGTAGAGACTTGGTGATGTAGAGATTGCTCAAGATGTGAGTGAGTTATAATCTCATAGAATTAGATTCAACCAAGTACCTACACGAGTTAGATAACATGCAAGGTGCAAATATATCCAAGACATATGAATAGCTTCATAAGAGAAATATCAAGGATTAGTCATAGGCTCATGCCTCGCATGTATCAAATGGAGTTATTACTCCAAGTTTGAAGCATCAATGATGTTATTTTCACCTCTTAACCTGCAAAACACTTTCTCATCAAGTGGTTTAGTGAATATATCCGCCAATTGCTTATCGGTGCGAACATGCTTAAGGTTAATGTCCCCTTTGGCAACATGATCTCGAATCAAATGATGACGAACTTCAATATGCTTAGTTCGAGAGTTTTGCATGGGATTGTGAGCAATCTTAATAGCACTTTCATTGCCACATAGCAATGGAACATGTTTCACATATATCCCATAATCTATAAGAGTTTGGGTCATCCAGAGTAACTGAGCACAACATGAACCAGCGGCAATGTATTCCGCTTCGGCGGTGGATAAGGATACCGAGTTTTGTTTCTTGGAAGACCAAGACACAAGAGATCTACCAAGGAATTGAGAAGTACCCGAAGTGGACTTTCTATCAACCTTGTCTCCGGCATAGTCCGAATCGGAGTAGCCAACAAGATCAAAAGAAGACCTCTTAGGATACCAAATGCCAAAATTTGGTGTATGGATTAAGTATCTCACTATCCTTTTCACAGCCTTAAGATGACATTCTTTAGGAGTAGCTTGATATCGTGCACACATGCACACACTTAGCATAATATCGGGACGGGAGGCACATAAATATAACAATGAACCAATCATAGAGCGATAAACCTTTTGATCAACCGGTTCACCATCTTTGGTCAAATCAAGATGTCCACTAGTAGGCATAGGTGTAGGCATACCTTTGCATTCTTGCATATTGAACTTCTTGAATAAGTCTTTTGTGTACTTCGTTTGAGAGACAAATGTACCTTCCTTAGTTTGCTTGCTTTGCAAACCGAGAAAGAATTTGAGTTCACTCATCATAGACATCTCAAACTTCTCCGACATTAGCTTTCCAAACTTTTCACTAAAATGAGGGTTAGTTGAACCAAATATGATATCATCAACATAAATTTGGCACACAAATAGTTCTCCATTAACCCTTTTTCTAAAAAGAGTAGAATCAATTTTACCAATTTCAAAGCCTTTTTCAGTAAGGAACTTGGTCAAGCATTTATACCATGCTCTAGGAGCTTGTTTAAGACCATAAAGGGCTTTGTGAAGTTTGTAAACATGATTAGGTTTCTTAGTATTGACAAAGCCGGGAGGTTGCTTAACATAAACTTCCTCTTCAATTTTGCCATTTAGAAAAGCACTTTTAATGTCCATTTGGTATAAGGTGATATCATGGTGATTTGCATAGGCAAGTAAGATGCGAATGGACTCAAGTCTAGCAACGGGAGCATATGTCTCACCATAGTCCATACCTTCAACTTGTGTGTAGCCTTGGGCAACGAGACATGCTTTGTTGCGAACCACTTGTCCATCTTCATCTTGCTTTTTGCGAAACACCCATTTGGTACCAATGATGTTGTGGTTGTTGTCAGGCTTCTCGACCAATGTCCACACTTGATTTCTCTCGAAGTTGTGTAGCTCTTCATGCATAGCATTTATCCAATCCGGATCCATCAATGCTTCTTCAACCTTCATAGGTTCAATTTTAGAAATGAATGAGTAATGTTCACAAAAGTTAGCTAAACGAGTTTTAGAGCGAGTGATTCTCCCGGTTTGGATATCTTTGTAGATTTGCTCGACGGGATGATCTTTGGCAATTCTTGCTCGAACTCGTGTAAGATTTTGTGTGGGTCGGGGTGGAACATTCTCTTCATCTTGTTCTTCTTCTTCTTCTTGGCCTTCTTCATTATTGACGTTGTTGTTCTCTTGTCGTGGTGGAGAAGGAGGTTGTTGATGTTCATCTTGGTGTACTTCCTCGTTTTCTTCATCTTGACGTGTCCCACTTGTGGATGCTTCTGTATCAACTCTTGGTTCACCTTGACGTGAGGTAGAAGCTTCCGTTCGGCCGTAGGTTTGTGGATGGTATGCCTTCGAGAATAGGAGCTTGATTCCTAGCTTGGCGCATAAAGTCTTCCAAAAGTAGCTCAAGAACTTGACGTCGCGGTCCGAGACAATCATCTTTGGCACTCCATGAACTCGCAAGATTTCCTTACAAAAGAGATTGGCAACATGTGAAGCATCATCTATCTTGTTGCAAGGAATGAAATGTGCCATTTTAGAGAATCGGTCCACAACAACAAACACGGAATCCTTTCCATTTCTAGTTCTAGGCAAACCAAGTAAAAAATCCATGCTAATATCTTCCCATGGTTGATATGGAATTGGAAGTGGCATGTAAAGGCCGTGAGATTGAGCTTTACACTTAGCTTTGCGACATGTAGAGCATCGGTTGGTGAAGCGGTTGACGTCGCGAAACATCTTTGGCCAAAAAATAGTTCTTGGAGAGCGTAACAAGTGTCTTGTTGTGTCCAAAATGTCCCATTAGTACTCCTCCATGAGATTCTTGCAAAAGCAACAAACGAAAGGAAGACTCGGGGACGCAAAGTTTGTCAGCTCTCATAAGATAACCATCTTTGATGTAATATCGTTCCCAAGATATATGCGTCAAACACTTAGCATAAGGAGTTGCAAAAGTAGGATCATGCACATACAAGTCTTTTATGTGCTCAAAGGCAATGACATCCAACTCAAGTAGTGTAACAAGCATGCATATACAAGAAAGCACATCCGCCACAACATTTTCCTTACCTTTAATATACCTGATGACATAAGGAAAAGACTCAATAAATTCACTCCATTTAGCAGGACGCTTGTTCAAGCGTTTCATGATCGGTATGGATAATAAATTCATGAGGGCGGAGATAATGTTCCCATTCACGTAAAACTCGCACTAAAGCATATCGCTCTTTGTCATAGATGGGGTAGTTGAGTTGCGCCCCGGAAAGTTCCTCACTAAAATAAGAAATTGGGCGCTTCTCTTGTGTTAACACACCTCCTATGCCATTACCACTAGCATCGCAATGAATTCAAAAGGTTTGTCAAAGTTGGGCAATGCAAGCACGAGAGCATGAGTAAGCAAGTTCTTAAGCTCATTGAAAGCACTATCTTGAGATGGTCCCCAAACAAAGGGTGCATTTTTTTACTCAAAGCATGTAAAGGAGATGCAATGGTGCTAAAATCCTTCACAAATCGATGGTAGAAACCAGCTAAACCGAGAAAACTACGTACTTATTGCAAATTGGTTGGTTCGGGCCAAGTTTTTATAGCATTTATCTTAGATTCATCAACATGAACACCCTTAGAAGATACTACAAAACCCAAAAAAACAAGCTTATCAATACCAAAGAGGCATTTTTCCATATTAGCATAAAGTTGCTCTTTTCAAAGAGTTTGTAGCACGGTGCGAAGGTGGATGACATGCTCCTTGAGAAATTTGCTAAAAACAAGGATATCATCAAAATAGACAACAACAAATTCACCAATATAAGGTCAAAACACATAATGCATAAGATGCATGAAAGTACCGGGTGCTTCCGATAAACCCATAGGCATGACTAACCACACATACAAACAAAACATTGTTTTGAAAGCGGTTTTCCATTCATCACCCTCGTGTATGCGGATTTGATAATAACCACTTTTAAGATCAATTTTTGATAAGATAGTGGCACCGCTAAGTTCATCTAGCATATCGTCAAGGCGTGGAATGGGGTACCTATATGGAATGGTGATAGCATTGATAGGTCTACTATCGGAACACATGCGAAAGCTACCGTCTCTTTTTGGCACAAGAATGACCGGTACGGCACAAGGACTCAAAATTTCACGCACATGTCCATGGTCTATGAGATGCTTTACTTGCCTTTGTATTTCTTTGGTTTCTTCGGGGTTGACTCAGTAGGGGGCCTTGTTTGGAAGTGGCGCTACGGGGATGAGGTTGATGCGGTGCTCGATGCCTCGTAGTGGAGGTAGACCCGGAGGTAGCTCATCGGGGAAAACATCTTGGAATTCCTGCAATAAAGACGGTAACACTAAAGTTAGATCGTGAGAGGTGTTAGCTTTTGGTGCCTCGTCCTTGCACAATAGGACATAGTGTAGGACACTTGATGGGTTCTCACACACTTCTCTCATCTCATGTTTGGTGGCAAATAGAACTAATGTTTTCTTATCGCTCATCATGGAGGCACTCAATTTGGGCTTGTGTGTAGCGACCAGACCTCAAACAGTCTGACCTTTGTGCTCAGGTGTCATCCCTGGATCAGTAATGCTGACACCACACAATACTTTGAAGGATTTTATAACAGAGTAGCAATCACACACTTATTACATCCATGTCTCAAAGAGAACTTATTACAATAAATATGGCTTAAGGCCATCTAATAACGATAACAACGGAAGGCTTGGAAGATAAGTGAGTCCATCAACTCCAACGGCATCACTGAGTATAGAACCACGACCTAAAAGGCACCTTACTCATCGTCTGAAAAGTCTACAACATGAAACGTTGCAGCCCAAAAACAGGTCAGCACATGGAATATGCTGGCAATATAACACATAGAGAATAATGAATGATTAAGCCTATACTACATGCATGTATGGCTGGTGGAAAGCTCTATGGTTACAGTTTTGTGTAAAGCCAATTTTTCCCTACTGCAAAGGAATAAATTTATTTAACTATCATGGTGGTTGTTAAATATTGAGAATGTTCGACAGCATCCTCAACCCAATTAATAATGACCATCATTAAAACCCAACAATATTAATTTAGAAGTAACATGATGAGATTCACATGATATCCAAGTACTAGATACTCAAAACGTCCATAACCGGGGACACGGCTAACCATGATTAGTTTGTACACTCTGCAGAGGTTTGCGCACTTTTCCCCACAAGACTCGATCGCCTCCGTTTGATTTCTCGCACTACATGGTGTTTGAGATACGGATGACCGAGACACAGTCTTTCAGAAGCGCTAGCACATTACGACGGATAGACCAGTACACCTACTTTCCCCTACATCTGCTAGTCTACCCTGTAAGAGTTTGCACGACTTAATCAACTATGCCAGAGCCCATAATGGCTTGTGGCTGCACACGGAAGTGTCTAGTTTGAATAGTCTTATGATCCCTTTGAGCATGGGTGGCGGTCCAAAAAAAAAACAGGCAATCCTGGAATACCCAGGTACCTCAATCCACCCAGATGTGTGTTTAAGTTGCCACCTTAGATAAACCAATAATTAACAATCTCACATCTGTCATGGATATCACTCACCCAATCCACGTCTACTAGCATAGCATGGCATAATAAGCAAACGTAGAAGTAACTCCCAAAGGTTTCATAAGTAAACAGGTAATAGGTACTACCTCAACTACTTCCCATCCCACAATTTAATTAGATCCTAATCATGCAGTGTTTGAGGATTTGATCTAACGCAATAAAACTGGGTAGTAAAGAGGTATGATCAAAGTGTTACTTGCCTTGCTGATGATCCGCGAAACCGAGAGATTCGAAGTAACAGGCGGCGCACTCCGGGTGTTCTATCGCAGACAAACAAACAAGAATACAATAAGTACTCATCTAATGCACAGGTAAAACTCAAATAAGAGATCTAACCAAAAAGTTCAACTTAAGAACTCCGGTTTGCAAAAAGAATCAAATCGAACGAAGCAACGAAAGTCAAACGGCGGAAGAAAACAACTTCGTTCTACTTATCTGGACCTAAGTCAAATTTTATAGTAGCAAAACCTTGTTTAAGTTTATTAATCGGAAAGGGGGTTTCGAGACAAAACTCCAGGCGCTTGAATCGCCTGATTCCGATAAACGAGCGAAAAGTTATACTAAAACGAAAATCGGATTAGAAATCGTGATCAGAAAATAACCGCAGAAAATCCAACGAAAAAGAAAAAACGACGAACGGTTAAACGAACGAACGTTCGTTAACGGAACTTATCGGTAAACACATTTGTTAAAACGAACGGATCGGTGAACGTTTACTAATTAAATAAACTAGAAAAAAATAAACCGATCTATATTAAAAATCTAGGGCTTCGAAAAAAAATAAACCGAACGGCAACGACGGCGGCTATACCTCCGGCGAGGTACTCCGGCGGGCGGGGTGGGGCTCCGGCGGGGTCGGCGGGGTGCGGCGGCGGCTCAGCGGGGTGCGGCGCGGCGGCGGGAGGCGGCGCGCGGCTCGGGCGGCGGGCGGCACGGGCGGCGGGCGGCTGCGGCGTCGGCTCGGGGCGGTGGGGTGAGGTGAGGGGCGGTGGGGGCGGCGGTATTTAAGAGAGGAGGGGGTGCCGTGGGGGAGGGGGCAAGGCGGCGGGGTGCGGGTCCGAGCCAGACTCTGGTGGCGGTGGCGGCCAGTCTCTGGGAGGGAGGCGGCTCGGCGGCGGGGTGGGCCGTCGGCTGGGCCTTGGCCCAGTCGGCACACAGCGCGGATTTTTTTTTAAAAAAATGCGTAGAAAATAAATAAAAATAAATACTAAACGAACTCCAAATTTTCCTAAATAAATTTTCCCGGGCTTCTAAAATCAAGCCCGACAAAGTGGACATTTATTTGGGCCCTAAATGCAATTTTGGAAAACGTATATTTTTCCTAAATTCAAAATAAAATATCGAAAAACTCCGAAATAAATCTTATTTGATTTTTTTAATTAAATCCTCAATATTTCTATATTTTGGGAAAGTCATTTTATTCCCTCTCTCATTATTTTTGTAATAGATATAATTGATGATAAAATAAATAAAATCAATTGATCCTATTTTCGAAATTTGAGAAAACTCAAATATGAAAATAACAAAATCCCCAACTCTCTCTGTGGGTCCTTGAGTTGCTTAGGATTTTCTTGGATCAAAACCAAAAGCAAATAAAATTATGATATGCATGATGATCTAATGTATAACATTCCAAATTGAAAATTTGGGATGTTACAAACCTACCCCCCCTTAAGATGAATCTCGCCCTCGAGATTCGGGTTGGCTAGAAAATAGGTGGGGGTGGTCCTTAAGCAAATCTTCCTCTCGCTCCCAGGTGGCTTCATCCTCCGTGTGGTGGCTCCACTGAACTTTGCAAAACTTGATAACCTTACTGCGAGTGACTCGGCTGGCAAACTCGAGAATCTTAACTGGTTTCTCCTCATAGGTCAAATTGTTATCCAACTGAATTGCTTCCAATGGCACCGTGTCTCTCAAAGGTACGTCAGCCATCTCTGCGTGGCACTTCTTCAACTGAGAAACATGGAACACAACATGCACTCCTGACAATCCTTCGGGCAATTCCAACTTGTAGGCCACTTCTCCCATACGCTCCAAAACTCGATATGGTCCTACAAATCGTGGTGCTAACTTTCCCTTAACTCCAAAACGTTTAATCCCTCAAAGTGGAGATACTCGAAGATAAACTCTGTCTCCTACTTCGTAAACTGTCTCCTTGCGTTTTGAATCTGCGTAGCTCTTCTGCCTGGACTGGGCTACCTTGAGCCTATCGCGAATCAACTTCACCTTCTGCTCAGACACCTTTATCAAATCAAGTCCAAACAACTGGCGGTCTCCAACTTCGTCCCACGTTAACGGTGTCCTGCACCTCCTTCCATACAAAGCTTCGAAAGGGGCCATCTTCAAACTGGTCTGATAGCTGTTATTATAAGAGAACTCTACATATGGCAAATTGTCATCCCAACTAGATCCGTAATCTAGCGCACAAGCTCTCAGCATATCTTCCAAAATCTGATTGACTCTCTCGGTCTGTCCATCTGTCTGTGGGTGAAAAGCTATACTGAACTCCAGCCTGGTACCCAAAGTTTCGTGCAACTGCTTCCAGAACTTTGAGGTAAATTGGGTTCCTCTATCTGATACGATACTACTCGGAACTCCATGCAGACATACGATCCTGGTCATGTATATCTTTGCCAACTTAGCACTGGTGTAGGTGGTCTTTACTGGGATGAAATGAGCTACCTTCGTCAATCGATCAACTACAACCCAAATTGAGTCATAGCCGGAACGAGTCCTTGGTAATCCCGCGATAAAATCCATGCCTAGCTTATCCCACTTCCATTCGGGTATCGGCAATGGCTGCAACAATCCTGCTTGGTTCTGATGCTCTGCCTTTACTCTCTGACATACATCACAAACTTCTACATAGTCCGCAATATCCTTCTTCATTCCGGTCCACCATAAAGTATCCTTCAAATCCAAATACATCTTGGTATTTCCTGGGTGAATCGAATAGGGTGAATCATGTGCCTCTTGCAGAATCAATTTCCTGATCTCCAGATCATTGGGCACAAAAACACGGTCTTCAAACCTTAGGGTATCATGCTCATCCTCACGAAATCCCTTAGCTTTTCCTTCGTTCATTTTCTCCTTTATAGTGGCAATCTCCTTGTCAGTCTTCTGAGCTTCTCTGATTCTATCCATCAAAGTTGACTGAATCTCCAATGCTGCTACATAGCCTCTTGGAACTATTTCCAAACATAGCTCACAAAGATCCTCGGCTAACTCCTTTGGTATTTCTCCTGTCATCAGTGTATTGACATGGCTCTTACGGCTCAATGCGTCAGCTACTACATTGGCCTTTCGGGGATGATAATGCAATCTCATATCATAATCCTTGATGAGCTCCAACCATCTCCTTTGTCTGAGATTCAACTCCTTCTGCGTGAAAATGTACTTCAAACTCTTGTGATCCGTGTACACCTCACAATGATTTCCAATGAGGAAATGTCTCCATGTCTTCAATGCATGCACTACGGCTGCTAACTCCAAATCATGCGTGGCATAATTTAATTCATGAGGCTTCAGTTGTCGTGAAGCATACGAAACAACTCTTCCCTCCTGCATAAGCACTGCTCCAAGTCCCCGACGTGAAGCGTCGCAATATACCTCATAATCCTTGGTCTGATCTGGCAAAATCAACACGGGTGAGGTAACCAAACCTTTCTTCAATTCCTGGAAACTAGCCTCACACTCCTCAGTCCATATGAACTTGGTATCCTTCTTCAGCACCTCCGTCATAGGCTTTGCAATCTTTGAGAAGTTCTCAATAAATCTCCCGTAGTATCCTGCGAGTCCAAGAAAACTCCGGATCTCTCCAACTGTTGTTGGTGCTTCCCAATTGGTCACCGTGATAACATTTATGGGGTCAACTGCTATTCCTTCTCCGGATATAACGTGTCCGAGGAATCCTACCTCCTTCAACCAAAACTCACATTTGTTGAACTTGGCATGTAGCTGATGTTCTCTGAGCTTCTCAAGTACCAATCGCAAATGTTCTTTATGCTCTTCTTCATTCTTTGAATAAACCAGAATATCATCAATGAACACCACGATGAACTTATCCAAAAACTCCATAAACACTTTGTTCGTCATGTTCATAAAATAGGCAGGTGCATTAGTCAGTCCAAATGACATAACGATATACTCGTACAGTCCATATCTTGTGGTGAATGCTGTCTTAGGGATGTCCTGCTCCCGAATCTTCAACTGATGGTACCCTCATCGCAAATCGATCTTGGAAAACACCTTAGCTCCTTGCAACCGATCAAACAGATCATTTATCATTGGTAGCGGGTACTTGTTCTTGATTGTTACTCCATTCAATCCACGATAATCCACAACCATCCTTAACGATCCATCCTTCTTTTCCACTAGAAGTACTGGTGATCCCCAAGGCGAAGATCTTGGGCGATTGTAACCTTTATCCAGTAACTCCTTAATCTGCTTCTTAATTTCCACCAAATCTTGTGCGGGCATCCTGTAAGGTCTCTTCGATATTGGCCCTGTGCCTGGCAAAAGCTCAATCAAAAACTCAGTATCTCTATCCGGTGGCATGCCTGGCAATTCTTCTAGAAATACGTCAGGGAAATCCTTTACCACTGGTACTTTCTCCTGCACAACTCCTGATAAGGAATTTACTTGTGTCCTGTTTGGCGCATGCCGGGATACATACTTGATCCTTCTTCCTTCTGGCGTTGTGAGCAAAATTGTCTTACTGGCGCAATCAATGTTTCCTCCATACATCGACAGCCAATCCATACCAAGAATTACGTCCAAACCTTGGGATTCCAGAATAATTAAATCCGTTGGGAAAACATGCCTTCCTATACTTAATGGCACTAGAAAGCATCCTTTACTGGCCATGTATTCTGCTCCTGGTGAGCTTACTAGCATAGGTGTTTTGAGAACCCTAGTGGGCAGGCTATACTTTTCCACAAATCCCCTTGATATGTATGAATGCGATGCACTAGTATCAAAAAGAACGAGTGTAGTAAATGACTTAACCAAAAACTTACCGATTACTGCATCAGGCTGAGCTTCAACCTCCTCCACATCAACGTGGTTCACCTGTCCCCTGTTGAAAGGGTTCGGTTTCTTTCCAGAGCTTCCATTGACGTTCTGTCCTTCAGGGCATTCATTGGCATAATGTCCGGTCTTGGAACACTTGAAACAGGTGACTTGGCTCAGGTCTCTCTTGGCTAGGGTTGATGGGGTGGTGCGGTTCTGGCTGTTGCTTCCTCCATTCCCATTACCATTCTTGGAGCCATTATGGTTGTGCGAGCTACCTCCTCCATGGGTATGCTGAAAGTGAACTCCCGGTTTAGGGGTAAGACGGGGCTTCTGCTGAGCTCCTGAGTTATACTTCCCCTGTCCATACTTCCTCTTGCGGTTCTCAATCTACTGCTGCTTCCCCTCAATCATAAGAGCACGATCTACCAACTCCTGGTAGTTGTTGAAACTTGCTACCATCAACTGCATACTCATCTCGTCATTCAGTGCTTCCAGAAACTTCTCCTGCTTTGCTGCATCCGGAGCAACGTCATCTGGGGCATAACGTGCTAGCTTACTAAAGTCATCAACATACTGGCCAACTGTCCGTCCTCCTTGGCGCAAGTTGCGAAACTCACGCTTCTTCATGGCCATAGCTCCTGCTGAAACATGGGTAGTACGGAAAGTTTGCTGAAACTGGTCCCACGTGACAGTGTCTACAGGGTAAGTGGCTGTAAAATTCTCCCACCATGCTGTTGCGGGTCCTTCAAGCTGATGTGCGGCAAACTTCACCTTTTTCTCATCTGTACATCCTGCAGTGGTTAACTCCCTCCCTGTCTTCCGGAGCCAATCCTCTGCTACAATCGGCTCGGTGCTACTGGAAAACAGCGGCGGATTCAGCCTAAGGAAATGGGTCAAGTGATCAACTAGTGGTGGCGGCGGTGGGTTGTTGTTGTTGTTGTTGTTGTTGTTGTTGTTGTTGTTGTTGTTGTTGTTGTTGTTGTTGTTGTTCTGGTTCTGGACTAACAACTGCATCAAAGCATTCTGCTGCTGGATCAACTGAGTGAGCTTCGGTGGGAAAGAAAATCCATTGTCACATCTCGGAGGCATCTGAGGGTTTAGAAAATATGAGAATTAATAATAGAATGAGGTCTAAAGAGAAAACACTACCCAAATGCACATGAGACAAATGCACACAAAATCACTTCATTCAATCAAACAAGGGCATACAATCGGTCTAGAACTATCGCAAAAGTGCGCAGACTATAATATATACATGGTGGAACACTACTACTGTTATGGTGGTCTATTTAGAAAAACTGCTCCAATGGAGACTCCATGATATCTGCTCCAGCTTTGTCTTCAAAATCATCATCACTAGGATCAGAGTCGGTGTCGTCGATGATGATGTAGTTATCTGGACAGGTGCAATCTTCATCTTCTCCTCCGAGTGCTGAATTCCCCTTGAGTTCTTCAATCTTCTCCTTAAGATCGCCATTTTGTCTCACTAGAGCTACAATCTCGTCCATGTAGTCCTTGAGAGTGGCCTTCAGTTCTCCCTCTAGCTCAATAATCTTGGCTTTTGCCTTCTTCAACTCCATCATGTCTGCGCACATCTGGTTCTCCTGGCGTCGAATGTGCTGGTTTCACTCCTGGATGAAAGCTGCAATGGATCTATCCTTCTCAGTGCTAACTATCTCCAATTGTTCATCTCGGCATCCGCAAATCTGGTAAATAGTGTCCTTGAGGTCTTCTTGGTAAACTTCTCCAATGCGTCCCATGGTGATGTGAGCTGCCATCCTCTTTCCCAGACTCCATGTTGGTGCATTGAATACACACTCTATGGGCTCCGTGATTGGCACGAACGTCCTTCCTGGAACTAGAGCTTGAATCTTCCAACGCTCCTCTTCGGGTAAGGTGGCGTTGTAGGTCCCGGTGAAGCTTGGTATTCCAATGTTGAGATACTTAGGGACTTCCTTTAGGTGTCGTCCAAAAGGTGTATCTTCATCCGGCTGGGTGAACTTGATCCTTGCTTCCGTCATCCTAAAAGAGTAGAAGAGATGAGGATACAGAAATGAGAAGAGAGTAATGAACTAGGGCTTTAGCTTAGTGGTCGTGTCCTACAGTCGGCGTGTGCTCTGATACCATCTCTGTAGCGACCAGACCTCAAACAGTCTGACCTCTATGCTCAGGTGTCATCCCTAGATCAGTAATGCTGACACCACACAGTACTTTGAAGGATTTTATAACAGAGTAGCAATCACACACTTACTACATCGATGTCTCAAAGAGAACTTATTACAATAAATATGGCTTAAGGCCATCTAATAACGATAACAGCGGAATGCTTGGAAGATAAGTGAGTCCATCAACTCCAACGGCATCACTGAGTATAGAACCACCACCTAAAAGACACCTTACTCGTCGTCTGAAAAGTCTACAACATGAAACGTTGCAGCCCGAAAACAGGTCAGCACATGGAATATGCTGGCAATGTAACACATAGAGAATAATGAATGATTAAGCCTATACTACATGCATATATGGCTGGTGGAAAGCTCTATGGTTACAGTTTTGCGTAAAGCCAATTTTTCCCTACTGCAAAGGAATAAATTTATTTAACTATCATGGTGGTTGTTAAATATTGAGAATATTTGACAACATCCTCAACCCAATTAATAATGACCATCATTAAAACCCAACAATATTAATTTAGAAGTAAGATGATGTTATTCACATGATATCCAAGTACTAGATACTCAAAACGTCCATAACCGGGGACACGGCTAACCATGATTAGTTTGTACACTCTGCAGAGGTTTGCACACTTTTTCCCACAAGACTCGATCGCCTCCGTTTGATTTCTCGCACTACATGGTGTTTGAGAAACGGATGACCGAGACACAGTCTTTCAGAAGCGCTAGCACATTACGACGGATAGACCGGTACACCTACTTTCCCCTACATCTGCTAGTCTACCCTGTAAGAGTTCGCACGACTTAATCAACTATGCCAGAGCCCATAATGGCTTGTGGCTGCACACGAAAGTGTCTAGTTTGAATAGTCTTATGATCCATTTGAGCCTGGGTGGCGGTCCAAAAAAAACAGGCAATCTTGGAATACCGAGGTACCTCAATCCACCCAGATGTGTGTTTAAGTTGCCACCTTAGATAAATCATTAATTAACAATCTCACATCTGTCATGGATATCATTCACCCAATCCACGTCTACTAGCATAGCATGGCATAATAAGCAAACGTAGAAGTAACTCCCAAAGGTTTCATAAGTAAACATGTAATATGTACTACCTCAACTACTTACCATCCCACAATTTAATTAGATCCTAATCATGCAGTGTTTGAGGATTTGATCTAATGCAATAAAACTGGGTAGTAAAGAGGTATGATCAAAGTGTTACTTGCCTTGCTGATGATCCGCGAAACCTAGAGATTCGAAGTAACAGGCGGCGCACTCCGGGTGTTCTATCGCAGACAAACAAACAAGCATACAATAAGTACTCATCTAATGCAAAGGTAAAACTCAAATAAGAGATCTAACCAGAAAGTTCAACTTAAGAACTCCGGTTTGCAAAAAGAATCAAATCGAACGAAGCAACGAAAGTCAAACGGCGGAAGAAGACAACTTCGTTCTACTAATCTGGACCTAACTCAAATTTTACAGTAGCAAAAACTTGTTTAAGTTGATTAATCGGAAGGAGGGTTTCGATACGAAACTCCAGGCGCTTGAATCGCCTGATTCCGATAAATGAGCGAAAAGTTATACTAAAACGAAAATCGGACCAGAAATCGCGGTCAGAAAATAACCGCAGAAAATCCAACGAAAAAGAAAAAACGACGAACGGTTAAACGAACAAACGTTCGTTAACGGAACTTATCGGTAAACACATTTGTTAAAACGAACGGATCGGTGAACGTTTACTAATTAAATAAACCACAAAAAATAAACCGATATATATAAAAAATCTAGGGTTTCGAAAAAAAATAAACCGAACGACAACGGCGGCGGCTATACCTCCGGCGAGGTACTCCGGCGGGCGGGGTGGGGCTCCGACGGGGTCGGCGGGGTGCGGCGGCGGCTCGGCGGGGTGCGGCGCGGCGGCGGGAGGCGGCGGGTGGCAGCGCGCAGCTCGGGCGGCGGGCGGCTGCGGCGTCGGCTCGGGGCGGCGGGGTGAGGTGAGGGGCGGCGGGGGCGACGGTATTTTAGAGAGGGGGGGTGCCGTGGGGGGAGGGGGCAAGGCGGTAGGGTGCGGGTCCGAGCCGGACTCTGGCGGCGGCGGCGGCCAGTCTCCGGGAAGGAGACGGCTCGGCGGCGGGGTGGGCCGTCGGCTGGGCCTTGGCCCAGTCGGCGCGCGGCGCGTATTTTTTTTTTAAAAATGCGCAGAAAAGAAATAAAAATTAATACTAAACAAACTCCAAATTTCCCGAAATAAATTTTCCCGGGCTTCTAAAATCAAGCCCGACAAAGTGGGCATTTATTTGGGCCCTAAATGCAATCTTGAAAAGCCCATATTTTTCCTAAATTCAAAATAAAATATCGAAAAACTCCGGAATAAGTCTTATTTGATTTTTTATTAAACCCTCAATATTTCTATATTTTGGGAAAGTCATTTTATTCCCTCTCTTATTATTTTTGTAATAGAAATAATTGATGATAAAATAAATATAATCAATTGATCCTATTTTCAAAATTTGAGAAAACTCAAATATGAAAGTAACGAAATCCCCAACTCTCTCCGTGGGTCCTTGAGTTGCTTAGGATTTTCTTGGATCAAAACCAAAAGCAAATAAAATTATGATATGCATGATGATCTAATGTATAACATTCCAAATTGAAAATTTGGGATGTTACATTGTGGCACTCACTCTCTTTTTGGTGGTTCGCTCTCTCACTATTCTCTCCACGATGGGTGGCTTGCTTGTCAGCGAGCACTTGGCATGGAGACATAGGTCATAGCACAAACTCCTTCCCTTTCATCTTGAAGCTATATTGGTTTTGTGCGACCATTGTGGATGACACCTTGGTTAAATTGCCATGGCCGTCCAAGAAGGAGGTGGAAAACGGTCACCGGAATGACATCACACTCCAAATGTCTTCGTAAGCTCCGATCTTGGAAGAGACTTGTACCCTATGCTCGACTTGGATGGTGTCGTTGTCGCTTACCCATTGTACTTTGTAAGGGTGCAGGTGCTTCATCTTTACCAATTGGAGCTTGGAGCATAGTTCTTCACTCGCTAAGTTATGGCAACTCCCTCCATCGATGATGACCTTGACAGACCTTCCATTGATTCCGGCCTTGGTGTGGAACATATGGCATCTTTGGTCTTCGTCTTGTTGATGTTGAAGAGTCAAGACCTTGGAGACAACAAGAGAGGGACTTGAATCTTCATCACAAAAGACTTGATCATCTTCATCGTCGTTGTTCACTTGTCGGTACATGGACACTTTCTCAAGGGATTCCATTTCTCCTTCGCTCATTGAGTCATAGTTTTCGTCATTGTTGAGGATCATGGTGCGCTTGTTTGTGCACTTGAATGACTTGTGGCCTCGGCCTCCGCATTTGAAGCATTTGAAGGAACTTGTGTTGATGGTCTCAACGGTTGGGGTAGATGATGATGAAGCTTTCGGCTTGAAGTTGCTTGTAGTAGGAGGACGACTTGAGGTTGTCGAAGTTTTCTTGTAACTTGACTTGTCGCCATTGCTCATAGATGGCTTTGTTGAGGTAGAAGGTGTTGAGTCGTTGAAGGTTGGGTGTTGGAGAAACCATAGGACTTGCATGAGAACTTGGCATACTTGAAGTCTTCTTGTACTTGACGTTCCGCTTTGGTAGCTTGATGCACTAGCTCGATGAGGTTCGAGTATGGTTGGAAGTCGGCAATCTTCTTGATAGGATGGTTGACCCATTCAAGAAACATGCCATAGTTTGCTCATCATCTTCCGTGACATTGGCTCGTATCATGGCAATCTCCATTTCCTTGTAGTACTCTTCAACGCTCTTGGTTCCTTGCTTGAGGAGTTTGAGTTTTTTGAAGAGGTCGCGGTTGTAGTAGTTTGGCACGAATCGTGCTCTCATGACATCCTTCATTTGCGCCCAAGTAGCAATGGGTGGTTCACCTCTTTCCCCTCGGCGCTCAGTCACTTGTTCCCGCCAAATTAGGACGTAGTCTTGGAATTCAAGGGATGCCATCTCGATTTTCTTCTCTTCTTCGTAGTTGTGCAAGCAGAAGATTTTGTCAACCTTCAATGCCCATGATATGTACTCTTCAGGGTCATTGCTTCCGGTGAACTTGGGCATGGTGAACTTTAGCTTACCGTATCATTGTTCTTCATTGTGTTGGGGTCTAGGATGATGACGCCCATGTCGTTGAGGATTGACAAACTCATGTTGCTCTTGGCGAGGATGGTTGTTGATGTCATGTTGCTCTTGTCTTGGAGGAGGTCTATTGTCTTCATGCTCTCGATGGACTTGATGTTCTTGTCTCGCTAGAGGAGGAGCTTGCCGATCTTGAGGCGGAGCTTGTCGATCTTGAGGAGGAGCTTGTCGATGCACACGTGCCTGGAAAATCCTATCTTAGACTTCATCGCGAAGAGCTTCTTGTTGTAGACGATCTTGTCGGCCTCGGTTGGCTACGGATCAACTTGAATCTCGAAGGGCACGTTGCGCGTCAAGTGCTTGAGCTTCACGAAGTTGTTGTTCTTGGCATTGTGCCTCGGCGTCTTGTGAATCTTGATGTTGTCGCGCTCGCTCCTCTTGTTCTCGTTGTCGTTGGCGTTGCCGTTCTTGTGCTTGCACGAATGCAGCTTGGGTTTAACGTTGTCGGTGCACTTGAGAGTCGGTGTCGTGTAGAGGATTGCGGTTAGCTTGACGGTCTTGATGCGCGGCATGACGAAGAGTGTTCGATGTTGGAGTACTTGAGCCGGAGATAGTGTCGTCGGTGTGTCGACTCGAGCGGCTCCTTCTTAAGTAGGACGAAGTGGTAGAAGAGCGGTTGACCAACAAGGCACAAATCTCGTCCATTCTTGCGTCATTCTCGTGCTTGTGTTCATCGAGCTTGTTGTCGAAGTAGTCTCTTGTTCGTTGCTCGGAGAGTCGCAAGTCGGTGGTGAGGTTGTCGATGCGGTCGCTCATTGCTAGTTGCTCTTCATGCAAGGCTCGTTGTTTACCAAATAGGTGTAGCTTGGTGACGTAGTTGTTCGGGTCGTCGTCTGGCTCAAGGAAGAGTGGGTTGGTAGAAGTACTTGGCCTATCCATCATTCCAAACAAACATATGCGAGTGGGACAAAGAGAAAAACCAATACCAAATGTACCTTGACCGATGTTGAAGATGGATCAAAGATCACTCCAATGTGTAACAAGGAAATAGCACAATTGGTACCAATTCTTGTCGGTTTCTCACACCTACACAAGTAAAAGCTTATGGTGGGCTTGGTTAGGATGGTGGCACAAAATTTGATGCAGTTGTTAGTGAGCTTCAATAATGTTGGAAAAGATTCACCAATTTGCAAATGCAACAAGTAGACCAATAGCAAGATATGGTACACGGAAACACACACGCAAATAGATAATGTGGGATTGTGCAACCAAGGGTGAGCCAAAATGTGGAATCCACCAAGATGCTCTTGTTGCACAACACTAGAGAGACGCTAGCATGATTGCACAATAGGCGGATACGAACTTGTGCACAACCTACTAAGCAAAAATGCAACGACTTCTATCCCAAGTATGCTATATGTATGACGTTTCTATGCTATGACCCAAGATGATCGAGTATGACAATCTTAATGTGGTATGATGCTATGGTTCTTGCTTATAAGCTCTTTGCTTATCTTTCCCTTTTGCTTAAAAGCTTGTTTGGCTCCTTTTTGTTTGAGCTCTTTTCTCATGCAATGCTTCACGAACCAAGATAGCAATTGTGTATGCGATGACAACTTTGTGACACAAGAGATGATACCAATATATGCACCACGATGATATGGTATGTACGCTATGGGAAGTATGATCACTAATGTGCACAAGTCACGTTTCCGGCAATACTCAAAGGCTAGTCTCGATGGGTAAGCTATGCAAAAAGTAAGGCTATGGGCTTATCAATGCAAATGCAAGAGTGTATGAGGCTATCACGATACCAAGATGAGATTGATACTGAAATGATGTAGCCGATTGTAGTAGTCCGTGGCGAAGATGAGCGGTCGTGATGTCGATGTTGAACTGTACCTAGATAGCCGAAACACAAAAGGATACAGTTACCACAACTCAAATTCTCCAAGACCAAAATGTGTCAAAACCATCGGAGTTGGGTAGCGGACAAGCTATGGTGGTGTTATGTGGTGGTATAGGGAATTGTATGCGGAAGTGGTGGATGTGGCTGAAAATTTTTGGGGGGAAATTCAGTTTGGTCAGGGATCAGCGGACGTTCGGTGGTGGAGCGGTCATCCGGTCGTCGGACGTCTGGTAGCTAGCGGATGTCCGGTGCCTGGGCGATTTTGGGCACGGGATGAACAACACAGTTTCGAGGTGGAGGTGGCCAAATTTGTCAAATCCGAGCGTTTTTGTGGATGGAAAAGGTGGAGATGATGGGGAAAAACTAGATCCACTCAAGGCAAAGCAAATCCATGGATCAAATCCAACGAAACTTCATCCCACCAACAAATCACAAAAAAAATTTGGGGCTATTTTTGTGGGGAATTTTTGAATTAGGAAAGAACACAACAAAATCAAGCTAGAAAACGAAGAGGGGAGGCTCCGAAATCGTGATCAACGTGGCTCATGATACCAAGATGATGTAGGGTGGAACCCTAAATGGCCGATCTTTCACGAAAGGAGTGAATCCTGACGAAGAACACGAAGAACACGAGGGGGAAACGGAGGAAAACATGAGAGAAATCACTAAACCAACAAGATATAGTCACACATATGCTAGATCCTCGAAACACAAAGGGGAAAACACAATCCAAAGTCAACAACGGATGGTACAAAGGGTAATAGGTTCTTCTCCGTGAGGAGCTCTTTATGGGGCCACCCAAGAGGGGGTCTTGAATCCGCTTGGAAGGATCTTCTCCGGTGGAGGCGCGATCTCCGAGGAGAAGGTAACCAAGTGGATGTGCAAGGCTCTCACACAAACATGAGCTAATACTTTGCTAACCCTAACTAGTAGGAGGAAGAGGTCTATTTATAGTCTTAGTGCAAAAGAGGGGCGAAGTGAAGGGGTACATGGGCTTCGGCCCGAAACTGTGCGCAGACAGGTACCGGACGTCCGCTGGGGACCGGTCGTCCGGTGGCTCATGGGGGACCGGACGTCCGGAGTCGTCGGACTTCCACTAAATCCGTTCTGTGAAGGATGCGTTGGACGTCTGGTGGCTTCGGACTTCCGTTAATTTTGGCTCGGGTGCGGAGGCGCCGGACGTCCGGACCTTGTCGGTCGTCCGCTCGCTGGAGGGTGTGGCCTGTCGTCCGGTCCTGGCCGGAAGTCCGCTCGCTGTAGCCTGTGTTGGCTGGGACTCGAGCATGTTGAGCTTCAGGCATCGGACGTCTGGTCCCGACCGGTCGTCTGGTGGCTGTAGTTTCTTTGGCAGTCCTTCTTCTTGTCCTTTGCACTTGGTGTCCTCGCCGTCTTGTCCAATGGATGTAGATGTTCCATGGTTATCCTCCAAGTACCTAAGCACACATAGTGTTTCCCTTTGAGGTAGTGGCCATGTCTCATGTGTCGAAAGTAGTAGTTCGGAAAGGAGCGAGTTCACCTTATCTTCGATAGCCTTTGTTCGGGCTCTTGTCATGGGTCTAAGTGGTGTCGTGGGAGACGTAGGTTGGTCCATGGGGATGACCTTGGGACGCCCCGCATCAACGTACCTCTTCATGGAGGGAAACCTCTATCGACGACGGCCCAATGGAGTAAAATTGTTGTGCATCCCCAAGGAACAAGGGCGAGCTCTTCTTCAACATATTCACAAGGGCATGTGCGGGACCCACATCTGGTCACGCGCACTTGTGGGCAAGGCTTTCTAACAAGGATTTATTGGCCTGTGATTGGGAAGAGTTAATCTGGACGTGTGATGCATGCCCGTTTTACTCCAAAGATATCCATCAGCCATCGCAGGTTCTTTAGACGATCCCACTCTCATGGCGATTCACAGTATGGGGATTGGACATCCTCGGGCCTTTTCCCCGTGCTACCGGTGGGTTTGAGTACTTGTTCACGGCTATCAATAATTTCACAAAGTGGCCTGAGGTAGAGCCTGTCAGGAAAGTGACTGCTCAATCTGCAATCCAATTTTTCAGGGGGTTGGTCTGTTGTTTTGGTGTGCCTAATCGCAAGATTACCGACAATGGTAGCCAGTTCATGAGTGGCGCCATCACAACATACTATGAGCAACTCGGTACCCAGATCTGCTATGCATTGGTTGCTAATCCTAGAAGCAACGGACGAGCAGAAAGGGCTAATGTTGAGGTGCTGCATGTGCTCCGAACCCGGAGTTTTGACAGACTGGAGATATGTGGTAGACGATGGGCTGATGAAGTCCCGACTGTTCTTTGGTCACCCAAAATGACACCAAATAGAGAAATAGGAGTAACCCCCTTCGCTCTCATCTATGGGGCAGAAGCGATACTCCCCACAGAACTCATGTATGGGTCTGCTCTATTTAGAGCTTATGATGAAGACAATCAAGAGTAAAGAAGACATGATGATGTCAATTTACTTGAGGAGAACTGTTCCTGGACAATTGTATGTGTAGAACATTATTAGTAGGGTTTGTGTCGCTATCATAGCCGCAATATCCGTTCCCGTGGATTCGAGCAGGTGACCTTGTGCTTCTTCAGATTCAGTTTGGGAAGGTGTAAAACAAGTTGACACTAAAGTGGGAAGGTCCTACTAGACCGGGTGTCGTCCGACTAGAAACCAGAGATGGGAATATTGTAAAAATTCATGGAACATTGAAAACCTGCAAAAGTACCATCTTCACAAGTTCTACCCTTAGGAAGCCAACGGGATCCGCTCTCGTTGGTAGCTATCATTGCTATTCGTACAAAGCAAATAAATAAGTCCTAGCATCTTGCAATGTCATGTATATTACCATGTTAAGTTGTAGTCATAGTCATGATCTGCATCTGGTAGATATACCAATGACCTACATCATGCAGTATATTGCATACTTTATGCTCACAACTAACGAAAGTGTTCTGGACACATAGCACGGTCAAAGCTTTTCTGCCTTTCTGTTGAAAATTTAAGGTAGCAAAACTCTCCTTCACAGACGGGCCCAGGGGCTACACAGCAGGCCAGGACCAACCCTTACATCCTATTAGAGCAAGAACTAAGCAAGCAAAGATAAGTTTAACATCTCAACCTTGAATATTTGGTTCGTTTCTCATTTTTTTGAATTTTATCTATGTGTTCTGCCCGTTCATGAAGAAGCATTTTTAGAGTGTCCAGTTGCAACAAACAAATGTATCGTTTGGATAACCAACGACACTCGTACAAACTATGACATTTTTAACTATGTGTGTGTGATAGAGAAAAATACATCATATGGTGGCGGTTTACGGAGAGTCCTAATGCACTATAGTTGAGATATTGTACATCCTAATGCGATCTGATCAAGGATATGGTGGGCATGCAGATGAGCAAATCGTTTGAAGTAAACGAGGAAAAATAAAAACATAATATGTCATAATTAAAAGGTGGATTTGCGCTTACATCCAGCTGCGCCAACCCACCATACTGATGGTACCTCTTGCCCCTTTCTTCTTCTTCTTGCCCCCCGTACAGGTCACAAGGGGCTACCTGCTAAAAAGGAAAGAAAAGAAGAGAAGGAGAAGAAGACGATGGCGATGCGGCGGGGCAGAAGAAGGCTTTGGAACTCTCCAAAGTCCTTCCCCTTCTCCTACTACACCAGAGCTTCAGGACAGCTCCCACCTTCTCCTGCTCCTGACATTGGTCCTCCGTGCTGAGCTCCTCCAGGAGAACCTCCCCGGGGAACTAGGGGGAAGGTGTTGTGGACATAGGCGAGGATGGGGTTTGCCATTTCACACGTCGCCTCGTCCACTTCCGACTCCCATGCTGCTATGGCATTCTGCCGGAACTCCCAAGACCATGCCAAAAGAAGCTAGAAGAGTAACACTGGATGGTTCAACATCCCCTCAATGAAAGTGTGGTATGGGATGAACCGCTCAAGGCCGAAGACGTCCATGTCCTTGTTCAGACGTAGATATATGTCCCGTAGTGACGCTACACCCTGATAAGCCTCCAACGTATCTATAATTTATAAAGTATTCATGCTATGTTTACAACAATTTCATATGGTTTGGGTGCAATTTTATATGATTTTAATAGAACTAACCTGGACTGAAATTGTTTTTAGCAGAACTATTGTGGTGTTGTTTTTTGTGCAGAAACCAAAGTAATCAAATGCTGCGGAACTTTTCGATGATTTTTTGGAAGAAAAGAGACACTAGAAGCTTCATGGGAAGGCCAGAAGAGTCCCGAGGTGTCCACCACCCACCAGGGCACGCCTGGGGTGAGGTGGTGCGCTGGTGGGTGGTGGGCTCCCTATGGCCCATCTTTGTGTGTGACCAATGCCAAGAAAATCCTATAAATCATCACCGAAGGCCGTCTTCATCATCCCGGCGGCCACTATGATGAGGAGGGAAGTTCACCCTCATGACTAGGGTTATGTACAAGTAGTTATGTGTTTGATCTCTCTCTCTCTGTCTCTCTCTCTCTTCTCTCTCTCTCTCTCGTTCTTGATTCGGCTCGATCTTGATGTACCGCGAGCTTTGTTAATATAGTTGGATCAGATGGTGTTCTCCCCTCTCTATCTTGTTGTGATGAATTGAGTTTTTACCATTGAGGTTTCACTATTGCCAGATTGAATACTTGTTGTATTTCAGAGCACTTGAAGTATGTCCTGCACATGAATACTTCTGTCGGGCCCGCCGGACTGGGGGTACCCAGGCCCGTCTGCCTGCGGCCAGTGCGCGGTGCTGCGAAGAGGCCCAAGCTGGCCCACCTTCGGACTTCATGAGCCAGGCCGTCACGAGGACTCTACCTCGTGAGGGGCCCGTCATAGAGTGTCTTCAAGGGCCTCACGAGGGTCTCTCACGAGGCGACTTCCTGAAGCTACCTCCCATGGCCCCCCACGGAGGCATGCATGTCAAGGATTAGATTGAAGAGTCACATGGCCCTGCATCTCCATGTGGGTGACGCACGTGACGACGAGTAGAGCCAGAAGGGTGCCAGCAGGCGCAGACAAGGAGGTTTCATCTTTCGTGCTAAGGGGGCATGGACGGTGCACCGGTTCCCGAAGCAATCCCCAAAGGTTGCCAATTTGGTGCAAGAAGACCAGGATAGCGGGCTCGCCAGCACGGAGGTCATAGCCGAGCCCACCAGCGCATCATGGCAGGAAGATTTAGCAGGCGGAGACCACCTTTAGTCTGGATAAGCTGTACTCCAGTTCCACTTCGAATTTGGGCGTTGTGGCAACCCTTCCCGCCTAGAGCTTTTGGGGGCAGAGGACTGTGGCGAGTATAAGTATAGGCTAGATGCCATCATAGCAAGGGACCATTTCCCGACAAAGTACATGGACCCCTTGAGCCATCTGAACCTCCCGAGGCAGTTCGTCTTCCTTGTACTCACATACTCATCCTCCTTTGCGAGGCAATCAACACAAAGCAGGAGTAGGGTCTTACACCGCAAGATGGTCCGAACCTGGGTAAATTGTCGTGTTTGTGTTCTTCTTTCCTCTCCCTCGAGCACGCTCGAGCATCACCATGAGGTAGTGGGTAGTGAGCTGGAGCTTAGTGAACTTCCGTGAGAACACCCCAGAGTTCAAACCTTTCTTAGGTCCGCGGAGCCCCGATTTTGACATTTGGCGCACCAAGTAGGGGTGTGCCGAAGCTCTTCAGTTCCGCTCCATTTCTTGCTCCACCATCTCCATGGCCAAAGCTTGCCATGTTCGTGTCGAGAGCTGGGCAACACGTGTCGCCTAGACGGAGTCTGCGGGCCGTGGAGACTGCCACCACTCCACCTCAGCTAGGGCTAATGACGCCACTGACCCTGCCGCTCAAGAGCAGCAGGACTCCTCCCTGCCCCCTCCATGCAGCACGATGGCCACACCGCTACGGCTTCGCTCACCCCAGCTACGGCCTCGTCCTCCCATGCTCGGCACGGGCCGGTGAATGTGCAGGCTACGCTGCTCAAGGCACATGAGCTGCTGCGCTACCGCCCTGCCAACAAAGGCTACTACGCCTCGCCTGGCTGCATCACCGAGCTCGTCAACACCGCGGCCGGGGCATCTGTGCCCTCCCACTTGCTTCGTCCTCCGCCATCTCGCGTTGGTGATGTGGCACATGACGTACCTCCACCTCCTCCACTACGAAGTGACAACATCGAGCCCGGACACGACGCGCGGGCGCGTGACCCGCCGCGTGGAGCGCCTGCGCCGGCCCGAGAGGCCAGCTGCCAGATTGTGCATCGTGCACCGCTTGGCGCGTGCCCCCCGAGTAGCGGCTCTAGTGTAAGGATCGAGTTGTCCAGAAGATCGTAGCACCAAGGCGCCAAGACTGCGCTGCCCCCGCATGGGACACACCGCCGGCTGCCGGGCTTTCACTCGCGAGCTGCGTCAGGTGGTCTGGCCAGTCGAGTTCAAGCCGGAGCTGCCCCTGCGCTACAACGACATCCCCGACCCCCACGGAGTTCCTCCAGCTCTATGCACTGAGTATCGAGGCGGCAAACGGCGACGACAAGGTCATGGCAAACTGGTTTCCCATGGCCCTCAAGGATTGCGCATGCTCTTGGCTCATGAACCTGCCTGAGGAGTCAATCTCATCGTGGGATGAGCTCCACGAGCAGTTCATCGCCAACTTCCAAGGCACTCGCAACCATGCCCTCGCCATCAACGACCTGCGGCGTGTGAAGCAGGGCCCTGGCGAGACCCTCCGCAAGTACATTCAGCACTTCACCTAGGTGCGCCACAAGATACTGAAGGCCTCATACAAAGCCATCATCTCAGCGTTCACCAATGGCATCACGGACGTGAGGATGAGTGAAAAGGTTGCTATCAACGACGACCTAAGCATGGCACTAGAGCTGTTCAACCTGGCTGACAAGTGCGCCAAGGCGGAGGAGGGCTGCCTCTCTCTTCTCAACAACCCCGACATTGAGCCCGATGATAAGAAGGCCAAAGCCAAGGAAGTGAAGCGCAAGTGCCCCACCATGCTGGCAGTGGAGCCTGAGCAGAAACGCGGCCGCGACCGCGACGAGCTCATCATGGATGGCTGCCTGTTCTGTGTCTACGACAACATGCATAGCCACAACACATATGAATATCGGGAGCTCAAGGCACTCTCTAACGAGCGCTTGGGATGCCGCCCCGCCTCAACGACCGTGCCTTCAGCCGTGGAGGCGGCCGTGGTGGAGGCCAATGGGACAACCGGAACCCCCGCCAGGGTTGCCGCGACCAGCTTGACGAGGGTAGCTGGCGCGATTAGCCTCGTGAGGCGCTCTGTCAGGAAAACGTGGGCCTTCCGCCGCCGCCACCGCCGCCTAGGAGGAACGACAACAACCAGCAAGACAAGGGGCTGGGGGCTACCAGGAGCCTCGCGTGATAGCCTGCATCCTCGGTAAAGCTCAGGCTCACATGTCCAACCGCCTATTCAAGCAGCTCTCTCGTGAGGCGAACGATGCCCTCCCGAAGCTGAGGCTGCGCTGCCGCTCAGACTACAAAAAAGCCACTTCAGTGATGATACATGTTTGCCACAGTAGGTCACGTTTTCTGTCATGCATGTACATCCATGACGATTTTATGACAGAATCAAGATAGTCATACCTGTGCTGTCTTAGAAGTGTTCCATGATAATACTTCCTCCGTCCATAATGTAGTGCCTATAGATTTTTTGAGAAGTCAAACTTTGCAAACTTTGACCAAGTTTGTAGACAAAAATATTTATATCTACAATAGCAAAAAAATATATAATGTGAAACTACATCTTATGATGAGTCTAGTGATATATGTTTCGCACTCTAGATGTAAATATTTTTCTCCACAAACTTGGTCAAAGTTTGTGAGGTTTGACTTTTCAAAAAATCTATAGGCACTACATTATGAAACGGAGGGAGTACAAAAATTATCATAGCGGAACTGTCCTGTTCCATGACGATAAATGGTGCGTCATGGAAGTGCTTTCGTCAAGGGTAACCGACATGTAGCATCCATGTAACGGGTCGCCGTTAAGCTATGGAGTTCCAGTTTGGATCCGATAACCCGTTAACAACCCGAACCAATGGTGATTTTCCACATGTAAAATTCTCATTCGCCGGATAATCCATGTGTCAGCTTAGCGTTGGGACAGATGTCAACCGTCCACTGGATAGGAGTGGCCAATGAAACGTTGACATGTGGGATGGCCCAATAGAAGCCCATATAGGTTTAAAACTGATGGGGAACGTAGTAATTTCAAAAAATTTCCTACGCACACGCAAGATCATGGTGATGCATAGCAACGAGAGGGGAGAGTGTTGTCTACGTACCCTCGTAGACCGAAGCGGAAGCGTTGACACAACGTAGAGGAAGTAGTCGTACGTTCTCCTCGCGATCCAACCGATCACAGCACCGTTACTCCGGCACCTCCGAGTTCTTGGCACACGTTCAGCTCGATGACGATCCCCGGGCTCCGATCCAGCAAAGCGTCGAGGAAGAGTTCCGTTAGCACGACGGCGTGGTGACGATCTTGATGTGTTACCGGCGCAGGGCTTCACCTAAGCACTGTAACGATATGATCGAGGTGGAATTTGGTGGAAGGGGGCACCACACACGGCTAAGGAACGATCCGTAGATCAACTTGTGTGTCTTTGGGGTGCCCCCTGCCCCCGTATATAAAGGAGCCAAGGGGGAGGGGCTGGCCGGCCAAGCCTGGCGCGCCAGGAGAGTCCTACTCCCTCTGGGAGTAGGATTCCCCCCCCCCCAATCCTAGTTGGACTAGGATTCTCCAAGGGGGAGAGAGAGAGAGAGGGGGCGCCCACCTCTCCTAGTCCTAATAGGACTAGGGGAAGGGGGGGAGGCGCGCAGCCCATGAGGGCAGCCCTCTCACCTCTCCTCCAAGGCCCATGTTGGCCCATTATGCTCCCGGGGGGTTCCGGTAACCCTCCCGGTATTCCGGTAAAATCCTGATTTCACCTGGAATGCATCCGATGTCCAAACATAGGCTTCCAATATATCATTCTTTACGTCTCGACCATTTCGAGACTCCTCGTCATGTCCGTGATCACATCCGGGACTCCGAACTCCTTCGGTACATCAAAATGCATAAACTCATAATAATTGTCATCGTAACATTAAGCGTGCGGACCCTACGGTTCGAGAACAATGTAGACATGACCGAGACACGTCTCCGGTCAATAACCAATAGCGGGACCTGGATGCCCATATTGGCTCCTACATATTCTACGAAGATCTTTATCGGTCAGACCGCATAACAACATACGTTGTTCCCTTTGTCATCGGTATGTTACTTGCCCGAGATTCGATCGTCGGTATCCAATACCTAGTTCAATCTCGTTACCGGCAAGTCTCTTTACTTGTTCTGCAATACATCATCTCGCAACTAACTCATTGGTTGCAATGCTTGCAAGGCTTTATGTGATGTGCATTACCGAGAAGGCCCTGAGATACCTCTCCGACAATCGGAGTGACAAATCCTAATCTCGAAATACGCCAACCCAATATGTACCTCCGGAGACACCTGTAGAGTACCTTTATAATCACCCAGTTACGTTGTGACGTTTGGTAGCACACAAAGTGTTCCTACGGTAAATGGGAGTTGCATAATCTCATAGTTAAAGGAACATGTATAAGTCATGGATAAAAGCAATAGCAACATACTAAACGATCGGGTGCTATGCTAATGGAATGGGTCATGTCAATCAGATCATTCAACTAATGATGTGATCTCGTTAATCAAATAACAACTCTTTGTTCATGGCTAGGAAACATAACCATCTTTGATTAATGAGCTAGTCAAGTAGAGGCATACTAGTGACACTCTGTTTGTCTATGTATTCACACATGTATTATGTTTCCAGTTAATACAATTCTAGCATGAATAATAAACATTTATCATGATATAAGGAAATAAATAATAACTTTATTATTGCCTCTAGAGCATATTTCCTTCAGTCTCCCACTTGCACTAGAGTCAATAATCTAGATTACAAAGTAATGATTCTAACACCCATGGAGTCTTGGTGCTGATCATGTTTTGCTCGTGGAAGAGGCTTAGTCAACGGGTCTGCAACATTCAGATCCGTATGTATCTTGCATATCTCTATGTCTCCCACCTGGACCAAATCCCGGATGGAGTTGAAGCATCTTTTGATGTGTTTGGTTCTTTTGTGAAATCTGGATTCCTTTGCCAAGGCAATTGCACCAGTATTGTCACAAAAGATTTTCATTGGACCCGATACGCTAGGTACAACACCTAGATCGGATATGAACTCCTTCATCCAGACTCCTTCATTAGCTGCTTCCGAAGCGGCTATGTACTCAGCTTCACATGTAGATCCCGCCACGACGCTTTGTTTAGAACTGCACCAACTGACAGCTCCACCGTCTAATGTAAATACGTATCCGGTTTGCGATTTGGAATCGTCCGGATCAGTGTCAAAGCTTGCATCGACGTAACCGTTTACGACGAGCTCTTTGTCACCTCCATAAATGAGAAACATATCCTTAGTCCTTCTCAACTACTTAAGGATGTTCTTGACCGCTGTCCAGTGATCCACTCCTGGATTACTTTGGTACCTGCCTGCTAAACTTACAGCAAGGCACACATCAGGTCTGGTACACAGCATTGCATACATGATAGAGCCTATGGCTGAAGCATAGGGAACATTTTTCATTTTCTCTCTATCTTCTGCGGTGGTCGGGCATTGAGTCTTACTCAACTTCACACCTTGTGCCACAGGCAAGAACCCTTTCTTTGCCTGATCCATTTTGAACTTTTTCAAAACTTTGTCAAGGTATGTGCTTTGTGAAAGTCCTATTAAGCGTCTTGATCTATCTCTATAGATCTTAATGCCCAATATGTAAGCAGCTTCACCGAGGTCTTTCATTGAAAAACTCTTATTCAAGTATCCCTTTATGCTATCCAGAAATTCTATATTATTTCCGATCAGCAATATGTCATCCACATATAATATCAGAAATGCTATAGAGCTCCCACTCACTTTCTTGTAAATACAGGCTTCTCCAAAAGTCTGTATAAAACCAAATGCTTTGATCACTCTATCAAAGCGTTTATTCCAACTCCGAGAGGCTTGCACCAGTCCATAAATGGATCGCTGGAGCTTGCACACTTTGTTAGCTCCCTTTGGATCGACAAAACCTTCTGGTTGCATCATATACAACTCTTCTTCCAGAAATCCATTCAGGAATGCAGTTTTGACATCCATTTGCCAAATTTCATAATCATAAAATGCGGCAACTGCTAACATGATTCGGACAGACTTAAGCATCGCTACGGGTGAGAAAATCCCTTGAACTTGTCGAAAACCTTTTGCAACAAGTCGAGCTTTATAGACAGTAACATTACCATCAGCGTCAGTCTTCTTCTTAAAAATCCATTTATTCTCAATTGCTTGCCGATCATCGGGCAAGTCAACCAAAGTCCACACTTTGTTCTCATACATGGATCTCATCTCAGATTTCATGGCCTCAAGCCACTTTGCGGAATCTGGGCTCACCATCGCTTCTTCATAGTTCGTAGGTTCATCATGGTCTAGTAACATGACTTCCAAAACAGGATTACCGTACCACTCTGGTGCGGATCTTACTCTGGTTGATCTACGAAGTTCAGTAGAAACTTGATCTGAAGTTTCATGATCATTATCATTAGCTTCCTCCCTATTTGATGTAGGTGTCACAAAAACAGATTTCTGTGATGTACTACTTCTCAATAAGGGAGTAGATACTGTTATCTCATCAAGTTCTACTTTCCTCCCACTCACTTCTTTCGAGAGAAACTCCTTCTCTAGAAAGTTTCCGACTTTAGCAACAAAAATTTTGCCTTCGGATTTGTGATAGAAGGTATACCCAATAGTCTCCTTTGGGTATCCTATGAAGACACATTTTTCCGATTTGGGTTCGAGCTTATCAGGTTGAAGCTTTTTCACATAAGCATCGCAGACCCAAACTTTAAGAAACGACAACTTTGGTTTCTTGCCAAACCACAGTTCATAAGGCGTCGTCTCAACGGATTTTGATGGTGCCCTATTTAACGTGAATGCGGCCATCTCTAGAGCATAACCCCAAAAAGATAGCGGTAAATTGGTAAGAGACATCATAGATCGCACCATATCCAGTAAAGTACGATTACGACGTTCGGACACACCATTACATTGTGGTGTTCCGGGTGGCCTGAGTTGCGAAACTATTCCGCATTGTTTCAAATGTAGACCAAACTCGTAACTCAAATATTCTCCTCCACGATCAGATCGTAGAAACTTTATTTTCTTGTTACGATGATTTTCCACTTCACTCTGAAATTCTTTGAACTTTTCAAATGTTTCAGACTTGTGTTTCATTAAGTAGATATACCCATATCTGCTTAAATCATCAGTGAAGGTGAGAAAATAACGATATCCGCCACGAGCCTCAACATTCATTGGACCACATACATCAGTATGTATGATTTCCAATAAATCTGTTGCTCTCTCCACAGTACCGGAGAACGGTGTTTTAGTCATCTTGCCCATAAGGCACGGTTCGCAAGTGCCAAGTGATTCATAATCAAGTGACTCCAAAAGTCCATCAGTATGGAGTTTCTTCATGCGTTTTACACCGATATGACCTAAACGGCAGTGCCACAAATAAGTTGCACTATCATTATCAACTCTGCATCTTTTGGCTTCAACATTATGAATATGTGTATTACTACTATCGAGATTAAGTAAGAACAAACCATTCTTTAATGGCGCATGACCATAAAAGATATTACTCATATAAATAGAACAACCATTATTCTCTGATTTAAATGAATAACCGTCTCGCATCAAACAAGATCCAGATATAATGTTCATGCTCAACGCTGGTACTAAATAACAATTATTTAGATCTAATATTAATCCCGAAGGGAGATGTAGAGGTAGCGTGCCGACCGCGATCACATCGACTTTGGAACCATTTCCCACGCGCATCGTCACCTCGTCCTTAGCCAATCTTCGCTTAATCCGTAGCCCCTGTTTTGAGTTGCAAATATTAGCAACAGAACCAGTATCAAATACCCAGGTGCTACTACGAGAATTAGTAAGGTACACATCAATAACATGTATATCATATATACCTTTGTTAACCTTGCCATCCTTCTTATCCGCCAAATACTTGGGGCAGTTCCGCTTCCAGTGATTAGTCTGCTTGCAATAGAAGCACTCAGTTTCGGGCTTAGGTCCAGACTTGGGTTTCTTCTCTTGAGTAGCAACTTGCTTGCTGTTCTTTTTGAAGTTCCCCTTTTTCTTCCCTTTGCCCTTTTTCTTGAAACTAGTGGTTTTGTTAACCATCAACACTTGATGCTCCTTTTTGATTTCTACCTCCGCGGCTTTTAGCATCGCGAAGAGCTCGGGCATAGTTTTGGTCATCCCTTGCATATTTTAGTTCATCACGAAGCTCTTGTAGCTTGGTGGCAGTGATTGGAGAATTTTGTCAATGACGCAATCATCCGGAAGATTAACTCCCAGTTGAATCAAGTGATTGTTATACCCAGACATTCTGAGTATATGCTCACTGACAGAACCGTTCTCCTCCATTTTACAGCTATAGAACTTATTGGAGACTTCATATCTCTCAATCCGGGCATTTGCTTGAAATATTAACTTCAACTCCTGGAACATCTCATATGCTCCATGGTGTTCAAAACGTCGTTGAAGTCCCGGTTCTAAGCCGTAAAGCATGGCACACTGAACTATAGAGTAGTCATCAGCTTTGCTTTGCCAGACGTTCACAACATCTGGCGTAGCTCTTGCACCAGGCCTGGCACCCAGCGGTGCTTCCAGGACGTAATTCTTCTGTGCAGCAATGAGGATAATCCTCAAGTTACGGACCCAGTCCGTGTAATTGCTACCATCATCTTTCAACTTTGCTTTCTCAAGGAACGCATTAAAATTCAACGGAACAACAGCACGAGCCATCTATCTACACAACATAGACAAGCAAGATACTATCAGGTACTAAGTTCATGATAAATTTAAGTTCAATTAATCATATTACTTAAGAACTCCCACTTAGATAGACATCCCTCTAATCCTCTAAGTGATCACGTGATCCAAATCAACTAAACCATGTCCGATCATCACGTGAGATGGAGTAGTTTCAATGGTGAACATCACTATGTTGATCATATCTACTATATGATTCACGCTCGACCTTTCGGTCTCCGTGTTCCGAGGCCATATCTGTTATATGCTAGGCTCGTCAAGTTAAACCTGAGTATTCCGCGTGTGCAACTGTTTTGCACCCGTTGTATTTGAACGTAGAGCCTATCGCACCCGATCATCACGTGGTGTCTCAGCACGAAGAACTTTCGCAACGGTGCATACTCAGGGAGAACACTTCTTGATAATTTAGTGAGAGATCATCTTATAATGCTACCGTCAATCAAAGCAAGATAAGATGCATAAAAGGATAAACATCACATGCAATCAATATAAGTGATATGATATGGCCATCATCATCTTGTGCTTGTGATCTCCATCTTCGAAGCACCGTCATGATCACCATCGTCACCGGCGCGACACCTTGATCTTCATCGCAGCATCGTTGTCGTCTCGCCAATCTTATGCTTCCACGACTATCACTACCGCTTAGTAATAAAGTAAAGCATTACATCGCGATTGCATTGCATACAATAAAGCGACAACCATATGGCTCCTGCCAGTTGCCGATAACTCGGTTACAAAACATGATCATCTCATACAATAAAATTTAGCATCATGTCTTGACCATATCACATCACAACATGCCCTGCAAAAACAAGTTAGACGTCCTCTACTTTGTTGTTGCAAGTTTTACGTGGCTGCTACGGGCTTTAAGCAAGAACTCATCTTACCTATGCATCAAAACCACAACGATAGTTTGTCAAATAGACTCCGTTTTAACCTTCTCAAGGACCGGGCGTAGCCACACTCGGTTCAACTAAAGTTGGAGAGACAGTCTTCCGCAAGCCATCTATGTGCAAAGCACGTCGAGGGAACCGGTCTCGTGTAAGCGTACGCGTAAGGTTGGTCCGGATCGTCTCGTCCAACAATACCGCTGAACCAAAGTATGACATGCTGGTAGGCAGTATGACTTGTATCGTCCACAACTCACTTGTGTTCTACTCGTGCAAATAACATCAAACCATAAAAACCTAGGCTCGGATGCCACTGATGGGGAACGTAGTAATTTCAAAAAAATTCCTACGCACACGCAAGATCATGGTGATGCATAGCAATGAGAGGGGAGAGTGTTGTCTACGTACCCTCGTAGACCGAAGCGGAAGCGTTGACACAACGTAGAGGAAGTAGTCGTACGTTCTCCTCGCGATCCAACCGATCACAGCACCGTTACTCCGGCACCTCCGAGTTCTTGGCACACGTTCAGCTCGATGACGACCCCCGGGCTCCAATCCAGCAAAGCGTCGAGGAAGAGTTCCGTCAGCACGACGGCGTGGTGACGATCTTGATGTGTTACCGGCGCAGGGCTTCGCCTAAGCACTGTAACGATATGATCGAGGTGGAATTTGGTGGAAGGGGGCACCGCACACGGCTAAGGAACGATCCGTAGATCAACTTGTGTGTCTTTGGGGTGCCCCCTGCCCCCGTATATAAAGGAGCCAAGGGGGAGGGGCTGGCCGGCCAAGCCTGGCGCGCCAGGAGAGTCCTACTCCCTCTGGGAGTAGGATTCCCCCCCCCCAATCCTAGTTGGACTAGGATTCTCCAAGGGGGAGAGAGAGAGAGAGGGGGCGCCCACCTCTCCTAGTCCTAATAGGACTAGGGGAAGGGGGGAGGCGCGCAGCCCATGAGGGCAGCCCTCTCACCTCTCCTCCAAGGCCCATGTTGGCCCATTATGCTCCCGGGGGGTTCCGGTAACCCTCCCGGTATTCTGGTAAAATCCTGATTTCACCTGGAATGCATCCGATGTCCAAACATAGGCTTCCAATATATCATTCTTTACGTCTCGACCATTTCGAGACTCCTCGTCATGTCCGTGATCACATCCGGGACTCCGAACTCCTTCGGTACATCAAAATGCATAAACTCATAATAACTGTCATCGTAACATTAAGCGTGCGGACCCTACGGTTCGAGAACAATGTAGACATGACCGAGACACGTCTCCGGTCAATAACCAATAGCGGGACCTGGATGCCCATATTGGCTCCTACATATTCTACGAAGATCTTTATCGGTCAGACCGCATAACAACATATGTTGTTCCCTTTGTCATCGGTATGTTACTTGCCCGAGATTCGATCGTCGGTATCCAATACCTAGTTCAATCTCGTTACCGGCAAGTCTCTTTACTCGTTCTGTAATACATCATCTCGCAACTAACTCATTGGTTGCAATGCTTGCAAGGCTTTATGTGATGTGCATTACCGAGAAGGCCCTGAGATACCTCTCCGACAATCGGAGTGACAAATCCTAATCTCGAAATACGCCAACCCAATATGTACCTTCGGAGACACCTGTAGAGTACCTTTATAATCACCCAGTTACGTTGTGACGTTTGGTAGCACACAAAGTGTTCCTACGGTAAATGGGAGTTGCATAATCTCATAGTTAAAGGAACATGTATAAGTCATGGATAAAAGCAATAGCAACATACTAAACGATCGGGTGCTATGCTAATGGAATGGGTCATGTCAATCAGATCATTCAACTAATGATGTGATCTCGTTAATCAAATAACAACTCTTTGTTCATGGCTAGGAAACATAACCATCTTTGATTAATGAGCTAGTCAAGTAGAGGCATACTAGTGACACTCTGTTTGTCTATGTATTCACACATGTATTATGTTTCCAGTTAATACAATTCTAGCATGAATAATAAACATTTATCATGATATAAGGAAATAAATAATAACTTTATTATTGCCTCTAGGGCATATTTCCTTCAAAAACCTGGCCCAGGAACAGGCCCACAAGATTTGGTCAGATCTAATGGCCCGACCCATTAACAGCCTAACATTTTCTGGACCAAATTGGCCCACATCAGATACGGTCCGTTAAAGGACTGCAATATTCTAGGCAAGTTTAGAACCCATATTAGATCTGTCCCGTTAACAGCCTGCAATAATTTGGGCCAAATTACGGTCCATATCTGATCCAGTCTGCTAACCACTTTCATATCTTGGGCCAAATTACAGCCCGTAACAGATATGGCCCTTTAACAGCTACTGTGCAATTGGGCCCATTGGGGGCCTGATTTGCTCTTCGACCTCTTAATGGCCCATTTAACAGTTCAGCCCGATATTAGTTTCGGTCTGTCAGCGGCCATGTCTACATATGGGCCTGTTTTAGCCCAGTTTCACTTTCAGCCATTTAAAGGCCCGAGTTGCACCTAAGTCTAATTCTTGTCCGTAGTGCCTTTCGGCCTCTTAATGGACCGTAGTCTTCGTGGATACATTCTTTCCCAAATTACCTATCAGCATGTTAAAGGCCCTTGATAGTTTTGGCCTAATTATGGCCCGTTATACATCCGGCCTGCTTCCAACCCGTCATGTACTTGGGTCCCCAAAGGCCCAAAAACATTTCAGCCTATTAATGGCCCGTCATACCAATGGGCCAATAATGGGCCGATGTATATTACAGCCTGCTGTCGGCCCGTGAGTTGTTTGCCACAATTAAGGCTCAATCTAGATGTCAGCATGTTAAAAGCCTATTTAATTTTCTGGCCCCATTAAGGCAAGTAGTTTGCTCGGCCCTTTAAAGGCCCAAAAGTAATAGTAGGCCGGATTAAGTCTAGGCCTAACTAATAGCTCAAGATGATTGTAGGCGCAAGGTTCGTCCCATTCTAGCGAATGGTGACCGACCAGTTTTAGTACCTAAATTGTTTTTATATAAACCTAACCTATTCGCTCATTGCGCTCCGATCAAAGATTACGACCTTTTCTCAGAGCGACGATATCATTTACAACAAATAAATTACAGCATCATGAGAAAGAATAAACCTAGACTATACAACAAAGAGATTACAACATATTACATCTCGTGGGCATCAAAGTTCGCCGCCAGTGATAATAAAGGGCAACCACACAGCATATTCCATACGCTGGGCAGGTCGCCACCAGTGGAAGTAAACACACCGACAAAATAATAGACAAAACTAACATCAGTTCAAGAAAGGTTAGCCCTGCCCAGGACCTACAGTGCAAGCAACTTAGCAACCTGATGAGACTGCGGTTGTTTGACGCTTATATCCACCAACTCAAGCTGCATATCATCAATAGACGCCCTGTACTTATGGTTAATCTTGCATAGAGATTGGAGTTCCAGTCAAATTTGAGTGGAAGCATGTCTTTCTACTTGAATTTCAGTCTGAAGAAGTCAAATAGATTCAGGTGGCGACTTCATCAAGCTTGTGTCACTGAGTAAGTTGACACTACATCAAGACATGACTTTGGGGGTGTATCGTTACCTTCAAAATGTCATGCCTTCTTCTCTGGAACATATGTTAGAGGGACAAACAATGGGCTCGTCTCACTATCATTGTGGCAGTTCTTCCTAGCATCAGTGTTGTCACCCTGAAAGAGAAACAAGTAGGTTGATAACAGGTTTTGCATGTATAAGCATAAGTGCTGTCAATTCATCTCATTTCTTTGTCAAAAATAAAGAGACATGGTTTAAAATAGCATTAACATAATAGGCATTGTTCATAGTTAAGACAGCAGGAAATGACATTCTGCAGGAGCGGCCAGCTACACCATACCACTTGATTACAGATCAGGAACACAAGCATACATGTAGGACTAAACAACGTATAATTATGAATGGTGAGTGTACTATCAATTTATACCATTTCAGATTGGTAAATAAAGAGACATGGTTTAAATAACATTAATACAATATGGCATTGTTCATAGTTAAGACATAGCAGGATATGACAATGTGCTAGAGTTGGTAGTTTCACTACACCACTGGATTACAGATCAAGATCACAAGCATACATGCAGTGCTAAAGAAGATAACTTGCTATGTTTAGTTTAATTTACATGGTATGAATAAGGAACTAGGTTGTACAACTAAACACTGAAATTGAGAAGGAAAAACTTACATTTATGTACTTCTTCATCATAAACTTTGAACAAGCAATTTGACGCACACGACAAAAATAAACAACATTTGCAGTCATAGCTATCCAAATATACACAACAAAGTTTGGAGGCTCGAGGAGGACAAACTTACATTAGTAGTGTAGCCCAACTCTATAAAGCCCTTGTCCATATTAATGGGTGAAAGTGCAACTATCCCTAGGTGGTTTTGGTAATTCATAACAACATATAGCTCATTGAGCTAATGCTATTCCAAGACAATTATTTCAGGAAAGCTCAATGATTGGCATGGCATGCATGGTGGAAGTGGAACCCTCAAAATGCTAAGGACAAAGGATTGGCTCAAGCTCAAAAGCTCAAGACTCTTCATTTTACATTTTAGTGATCCAAGATCACATTGACTCCATAGGAAAAAGCCAATACTATCAAGGAGGGATGAGGTGTTGCTTAATGAGCTTTTTGCTTCATGTGCTTAATGATATGCTCCAAAATCCTCAGCTACTTTCTCATATCCACAAATGACCTAAACCCTAAGCCAAACTCGGTCCTACCGATTCTTGCTATCCGGCGCCACCGAGTTTCACTTGTCATAGCCACTGCCAAAACCCTAGCAAATCGGTTCTACCGATAGGGATCTAGGCCTCACCGAGATGGGATTTCAATTTCTCTGTTTCCTTTTCGTAACTTTTCGGTCTCACCAAAAGAGCGGATCGGTCCCACCGAGATTGCAATGTAAACTCTTAGTTTCCCTTATGTAACATTTCGGTCTCACCGAAAGAGCAAATCGGTCCCACCGAGTTTACCTGACCAACTCTCTGGTTAGCTAATTACCAAAATCGGTCCCACCGAGTTTACCTGACCAACTCTCTGCCTATATACTCTTTGCATGCTTGCTTGAATTGTGTGATGATTGCTTGACTTGTCCTAAAGTTGCTAAAATCTGCCAAGAACTAAAATTGGGAAAAGGTTAAGTTTTTATTTGGTCAAGTAGTCTAATCACCCCCCCTCTAGACATACTTCTGATCCTACAAGTGGTATCAGAGCTTTGGTCTCCATTTGCTTTGATTTCCATAGCTTTTGGTGGTCATAGCCTTGGTTTTACAACCTAGGAGAGTATGGCGTCTAGCGAGGGAAATTATCACCGTAGAGGTCCTTACTTTGATGGTACTAATTTTGCTAGTTGGAAGCACAAAATGAAAATGCATATTCTCGGACATAACCCCGCCGTTTGGGCTATTGTGTGTGTTGGTTTGCAAGGTGACTTCTTCGATGGGAAAGAACCAAACCGTGAAGCTACTGTGGATGAGTTGAAGATGCTGCAATACAATGCTCAAGCTTGTGATATTCTCTTCAACGGATTGTGCCCCGAAGAATTCAACAAAATCAGCCGTCTTGAGAATGCAAAGGAAATTTGGGATACTTTGATTGATATGCACGAAGGTACCGACTCCGTCAAGGAATCCAAATTGGATGTGCTTCAAAGTCAACTTGACAAGTTCAAAATGAAGGATGGTGAAGGTGTCGCTGAAATGTACTCTAGGCTTGCTCTCATCACAAATGAGATTGCCGGCTTAGGGAGTGAAGAGATGACCGATAGATTCATCATCAAGAAGATCCTAAGAGCCTTGGATGGAAAATATGATACCGTGTGCACATTGATCCAAATGATGCCCAATTACAAAGATCTCAAGCCAACGGAGGTCATTGGAAGAATTGTTGCTCATGAGATGTCACTCAAGGATAAAGAGGAACTTCACAACAAATCAAGTGGTGCTTACAAAGCCTCATGTGAAGCCCCCACATCATCAAGTGAGAAACAAAACTTCAACGAAGAACTGAGCTTAATGGTGAAGAACTTCAAACAAGTTCTACAAGAGTAGAAGCAAAGATAGAAGCTCCAAGTCAAGGTCCTACAATGACAAAAGATCTTCTAGTCGAGAGCGAAACTGCTACAATTGTGGAAGACCCGGACACTATTCCAATGAGTGTACGGCTCCCTACAAAATAAGAGAAGATTCTCCAAAAAAAAGAAGCAAAAGAGAAGAATCGCCATCAAGAGAAGGAGTAGAGATGATCGTTATGAACGAAGATACTCACGGAGAAACAAGGATTCGGAAAGAAAGGAAAAATCATCAAGGAGCTACACAAAATGAAGACATCAAGCTCATGTTGGTGAATGGGTATCCGGCTCCGACTCCGACAACCACTCCGAGAGAAGTTATCACTCTGACTCCGAATATACTCAAGATGAAGGTGTTGCCGGTCTAGCACTTGTGTCAACCAACTCCTACGACATATTTGACTCACCAAATGAAGGAATTGGAAGATGCTTCATGGCCAAAGGGCCTAAGGTAACACACCCTGAGTATGTTGATTTTAATAGTGATGAAGATGACTTGTTAGGTGATGATGATTTACTTGTTGACAACTCTAGTGATGAATACTATGATGAAACGTCAATTAATCATGATAATCAAGATAAAACAAATGACAATATAAGGAGAAAATTGAGGCTCTAACTAAAGAACTAAACACTCTTAAGTTAGCTCATGAAACTATCTTCGAAGATCATCGAGAACTTTTAAGATCTCATGAGAAGTTATGCTTTGAAAAGCTCAATCTTGAGCAAGAACATGAGTTTTTAAAGGCAATCAATGATGATCTCCGCAAGAAAAGTTCTTCTTACATTGCCAAGCGTTTACTCTTATCCACTTATATGCCTCAAGTCAAGTCTAGTAACAAGAACAAGAATGATTCTTCCTCTAGTAGTAACAATGATCATGTCAAATCCAATGTTGTTGCTTCTAGTAGTTCTCTTGATTCCACTAATGATTCTCGTAGCCAAGTTACACTTGAGCAAGAAAATAGCTTATTGAAGGGAATCATATAGAAAGGAGTGTACAAAAGCCTTGCCGGAAGTAAGCAATTCGAGGAAATTGTACGCAAGCAAGGAAGGCACCGGAAGAATCAAGGTGTTGGTTTTGAACGAAAGTTCAATGCCAAAGGAGTTGAGTGGGAAGAAGATCAATACCCCAAGACAAAGTTTGTTCCACAACAAGAGAAGTATGATCCTACTTCTTTCAAAGGGACACAAGCTCAAGATGATCTTCCACCACAAGACTATAAGCAAAAAGGCAAGGACAAAGCTTCAAGAGGAATTGATGCATTTGAAGAAGCTCCTAAGACCTTAGTCAAGTGGATTCCCTAGACTACTTCAAGTTCCACTTCATCAAGTATGACTACAACTCTAAGGATTCACATCAAGATGGTGTGGATCCAAAAGAAGAAGAACTAGAGAGTTCTTGAGGGTGACTCCGCCAACATACTTCACTCTTATCATTTTGGCAAGAACAAGTGCAATCAACTTCCACATCTTGCACTAGTTCAAGGAGTCACAAACCCTCTTGTTAGTAAGTCAAGGGACAAGGTAACCTAAAAGTTTTCATGGACATCATCTTGTGTGTGCATCACTCTATGTCTATGGATATCCTTGTTTGTTCCTTGTGGGACTAACCCATGTAGGTATTGAAAGTGCAATTCACTCAAAAGGATAGCTTCAAGTGATCTACATCAACATTGAGCATCCACATCTTCAAACATCTACATGAAGTCATCATCGACAAAAACCCAAGGTTAGTTCATCCCTCTTAGGAGGGATATCACATCTAGGGGGAGCTTTACTCTAAGACTTGAGCTAAAGCAACTCTAATGATGTGAACACAACAATGCTTTATGTAAAAGTGGTAACCCCACTTGAGCTTAAACGATGAGTATGACCTATGATCAAGTGTTCTCATTTGACTCCTAAGTCAATATACTCATATATAGATGACCTAGTCATCGCCAATTGCCTGATAGATGCTAGAATTGGTTGTGCATGCTTTGTCACATATTTCAATTGCCATTTTATTGTGTGAGCATGTTGGTTGCATACTTTACTCATTCGAGGACATCCACTTATTGTTTTAATTGTTTGGCTTTATTTTTCTTTTGCCAAGTGGATGGACAAGAATGCCTAAGAACCTCCTCTAGCTATCTATGCTTTTCTCGTCTCAAACTCTATTCATGCTACATCACAAAATTGATCAAGTCAGATTCGAACCACTCTGTGTGAGGAGCACTCGGAGTCCCCGATTCGTCATAGACTTAAACTTCCAAAACCTCTTTGTGATTCTCGGTCTGACCGATACCCCACTTTCGGTCTTACCGAGATCATTAAGTTGATCTATGTTTTCGATCTCGGTGCAACCGATTTGAACCATTCAGTCACACCGAGTTGCAATAACTGTATACAGTTTTGCATCTCGGTGCCACCGAGTTGTTCCACTCGGTCACACCGACAGGGTCGGGCTATATATAGACACGGGCAAAAATTTGGAAATTACTCCGAACCCCTTCGTCCGCGCGATAGCCCGCTCTGCCAACGTGGTCTCCGGATCGTCTTCTCGCCGCCGGCCGCCTCCAGTCGCTGGTCTCTGTCACCGTCAACAGAATTCAACCCCGCCGTTGCCGCCGTAGCGAGTCTCCACCGAACTAGGGTATGGACTCGATCTTTGTGCTATTCCCCAATCCGATTCCTAGCACATTGTGATCATGTTGATTCTAGCCACGTTTGAAACACTCCAATCCAGTCAATGCGATTCGTAGAATAGGTTTGATTTGAAATTTTAGGGTTAGGTTTCCGCCGAAACCATCTCGGACCCACTGAGTTGAAAAACTCGGTCCCACCGATTTGGCTGATGCCATTGCACAAGTGAGACTCGGTCTGACCGAGTATTGCTAATCGGTGTGACCTATTTTGGAACTTTGTGAAACCCTAGCAGTCTTGGTGCCACCAAACTGTGACTCGGTCTGACCGAGTTCACTAGTTTAGGTTCCAAAACTGCTTCGGTGTCACTGAGTTTAAAAATCGGTAGATCCGAAATGATTTCTGTGGGAAACTAAAACTAAGATTTTGAATCATTATTTTGCAAAAATCTCTGCATTTTGTGATGCTTATCCACTCTACCTCATCTATAAACTATTCACAGGGTCAGCAGTCAGCTTGTTCATCATGTCAGACCAGAGTGATAGCCAGAATGTGTCAGAACAGCCAGTGCACATGAGTGAGGGCACTAGTCCCTCCAGTTCTTCAGATGAAGGCAGTAGGAGCACTCCCAGTAACCTGCCAAAAGCTGCCACCAGACAAAGGAAGAAAAAGAACCTCAGAATCAGAGGATGAGGACTATGTGGCAGAAGAAGAAGCTACTTCCAAGAAAGTTGTGCTTAAGAAGGAGTATGGCTCAGCTGCAGCCATCAAGCCAGGGATGAAAATCAAAAGGTCAGCAGGCAGGCAGCCTATGCCAAAGGCCAGAGCCTCAACAAAGATTCCTGAGAAGCCTCCACCCAAAGAGCCAGTTGCTGCTGAAGGGAAGAAGGAAAGGAAAAGAGGCATATGGTGCAAGAAAGTTGATCCCATGGCTGAATTTGAACATCATTCTTCTGATGAGGAAGAAGAAGAAGAGGTTGTTGCACCAGCACCTAAGGCACCCAAGCTAATGGGTGATGCAATCAAATCAGGGGCTACTGCATCCAAGCCCAAGGAAGCACCCAAGACTGCATCAAAGGCCAAGACAACTCCAAAGAGGAATACAAGGAGCATCCCAGCTGCTGAGAAGAACAAGGCCCCAGTGCCTGACACTGCAGAAGAAGAGGAAGGCCAAGTTCTCAGAAAGTTGAAGCCTAAGATCGCAGACCACAATGATGCTCATCCTGTGGCTGAGGATATGAAGATCAGAAGAGACTCAGGGCTGAGAAAGTGGAGAGCAGAAGATCCATATGCTACCAGGAGGAGAACTGCTGTTGACTACAGGTTCCACACTAAGGAACAGCAGGACTTCTATGAGACAGTCTTATTGGATAAGAAGCCCATTGTTTGTGACATGAGATGGGTCGACTAGGAATACATCAAGGACAATGAAGAGCACTATCCTGGAGTGCAAGACAGCTTCAAGGCATGTGGAGTAGCTGACTTTGTTGGGCAGAATCTCACAAAGTGGAATGAAGAGCTGATCATGCAGTTCTACTCCACAACACACTTTTATCCAGATGGCAGAATTGTATGGATATCCGAAGGTACGAGGTACCAATCAACAATTGCTGAGTGGGCACAGCTCATCAATGCCCCAGAGGAGCATGAGGATGACCTAGATATTTATGCCAAGAAGAAGATGGACCACAACTCTATGTCCAACATGTACAAGGAGATCCCAAACAAGGCACTTGACACTTTCAAGTTTGGACCAGTACATTATCTTCTGTCAGGATTGCCAACCATCAATTGGATACTGAGGCACACCTTGTTGCCCAAGTGAGGTGATCACAAGATGATCAGAGGCCATGCAATCAACTTACTTCATATCTTTGATGTACCACAAAAATTCAAAGTCATGAGCCTCATGGTAGAAACAATCAAGAGGACTGCAGCAGACCAGAAGAGGAGTTGTGGATATGCCCCTCAGATCCAGGAGCTGATTAACTCCAAGATGGGCATAGGCCTATACCTCTTGGACAAGGAACATCTGCCTATTCATCCAGATTTTGAAGATAATGAAGTTGTGATGAACAAGGATGAACCATCTTCAGCCCATGCACAAGCACAGAAGGAGAAGGCAAGGAAGGAGAAAGCTGCAAAGATGCCAACTCAAGAGGAGGCATCTGAATATTTCTTGATAACCAAGCAAGAGCAGCTCAGTTACTTGATTGCATCCACCCTGAGGATAGAGAAAGGACTGGCCACTCTCACTCAGAATCAGGAGAGCTTAGAGAGGATTGTAGAACAAAAGTTCTATGACTTGGATGTCAAGTGACAGAGATCCAGTCTGCAGTGGAGCAACTTCAAGATGACATGCAGGAGAGGAAAGGGAAGACTACCACTGATGCATTTGCCAGTGTGCCATGAGCCCAGAGGTCGTCTGCAGCGCCAGTTCCTGACACAAGAGCCACCACCTCAGCTCCAGCCACAGCACCAGCCCAACCATCTCCAGCATCTACTTCAGCTCCAGCTCCAACCACGTCTACAGAAGCCTTCGTCCTTGGAGTGATCCAGACTCCACCACCACCAGAAGATCAAGCCTGAGTGTCGATCTAGCACTATGCATTTTCTAGGAACTTTTTGGTAACTTGTTGCCAAAGGGGGAGAAAAATGTCGATCTAGCACTATGCATTTTCTAGGAACTTTTCTTGGTGATGAGTGCATGTATTTCATTCTTATCATTTTGAGCGCTCCACCAAGATGTATGTGACATGGAAGAGTAACCCATGATTCTAACTCTTTGTGCATTTGCAGTCCAAAGCAAATTTTAAATATGCACAAATTTAGGGGGAGCTCTTACTTATCACATACTTCTCAAAGCGACGATATAATTCATTCTTATTATCATTTGTCGAAGCTTTGATCTATATGTTGTCATCAATTACCAAAAAGGGGGAGATTGGAAGTGCAACTATCCCTAGGTGGTTTTGGTAATTCATAACAACATATAGCTCATTGAGCTAATGCTATTCCAAGACAATTATTTCAGGAAAGCTCAATGATTGGCATGGCATGGATGGTGAAAGTGGAACCCTCAAAATGCTAAGGACAAAGGATTGGCTCAAGCTCAAAAGCTCAAGACTCTTCATTTAACATTTTTGTGATCCAAGATCACATTGAGTCCATAGGAAAAAGCCAATACTATCAAGGAGGGATGAGGTGTTTCTTAATGAGCTTTTTGCTTCATGTGCTTAATGATATGCTCCAAAATCCTCAGCTACTTTCCCATATCCACAAATGACCTAAACCCTAAGCCAAACTCGGTCCTACCGATTCTTGCTATCCAGCGCCACCGAGTTTCACTTGTCATAGCCACTGCCAAAACCCTAGCAAATCGGTTCTACCGATAGGGATCTCGGTCTCACCGAGATGGGATTGCAATTTCTGTGTTTCCTTTTCGTAACTTTTCGGTCTCACTGAAAGAGCGGATCGGTCCCACCGAGATTGCAATGTAAACTCTTAGTTTCCCTTTTGTAACATTTCGGTCTCACCGAAAGAGCAAATCGGTCCCACCGAGTTTACCTGACCAACTCTTTGGTTAGCTAATTACCAAAATCGGTCTCACCGAGTTTGTCTAATCGGTCTCACCGAGATTACGTTATGCCCTAACCCTAACCATATTGGTCCTACCGAGTTGCATGTCAGTCCCACCGAAAATCTCTAACGGTCACTAGGTTTACTACTTCGGTCCGACCGAGTTTGTTGATTTGGTCCCACCGAGATTGGTAAATTGTGTGTAATGGTTGGATTTTGTGTGGAGGCTATATATACCCCTCCACCTCCTCTTCATTCGTGGAGAGAGCCATCAGAACACATCTACACTTCCAACTCATATGTTCTGAGAGAGAACCACCTACTCATGTGTTGAGACCAAGATATGCCATTCCTACCATATGAATCTTGATCTCTAGCCTTCCCCAAGTTGCTTTCCACTCAAATCTTCTTTCTACCAAATCCAAATCCTGTGAGAGAGAGTTGAGTGTTGGGGAGACTATCATTTGAAGCACAAGAGCAAGGAGTTCATCATCAACACACCATTTGTCACTTCTTGGAGAGTGTTGTCTCCTAGATTGGCTTGGTGTCACTTGGGAGCCTCCGACAAGATTGTGGAGTTGAACCAAGGAGTTTGTAAGGGCAAGGAGATCGCCTACTTCGTGAAGATCTACCGCTAGTGAGGCAAGTCCTTCGTGGGCAATGGCCATGGTGGGATAGACAAGGTTGCTTCTTCATGGACCCTTAGTGGGTGGAGCCCTCCGTGGACTCGCGCAACCGTTACCCATCGTGGGTTGAAGTCTCCATCAACGTGGATGTAGGATAGCACCACCTATCTGAACCACGGGAAAAACATCCGTGTCTCCAATTGCGTTTGAATTCTCCAAACCCTTCGCTTTACATTCTTGCAAGTTGCATGCTTTACTTTCCGCTGCCTATATACTCTTTGCATGCTTGCTTGAATTGTGTGATGATTGCTTGACTTGTCCTAAAGTTGCTAAAATCTGCCAAGAACTAAAATTGGGAAAAGGTTAAGTTTTTATTTGGTCAAGTAGTCTAATCACCCCCCCTCTAGACATACTTCCGATCCTACAATGGGGGGGTGGGAAATTCAAGAAGTTTACCATAGACTCTCCTTGAATAACAGTGCCTTTGTTCTACATTTTGTTAAGAGTAAATATAGATGTGAAAATATAGGGGAAAATGGCGATTATTTAAGCTAATATGCAAAGTACAAATGTAAATACAACATACAGGCAAAAGGCACTAACAAGAGCAATGCAGAGCTAAACTTCTTTGGTAGCATTGGTTTTTTTTTCAATATTTTGGCAAGAGTAAATATAGATATGATGTGTTGGAAAGGGAGGGAAAGGGAAAATAAGTTGCAAAGTGTACATAAATAACTAGCTAACAATACAAGTACAGTGATGAGGGACAACAAATACTTATAAGAACAATGCTGAACTAAATTTCTTCATAAGCATTGGGTTTATTCTACATTAATGTCAGCATTAATATAGATCTAACAATTTTGAGTGAATAGTGGATAAGCAAGCACAATGATGTCACATAATCCACCAAGTATGAATGTAAGTACAGTGATAGGACAATAGGTACTAACAAGAGCAAAGCAGCAACCATCATAGTTGCGATATCCTAGGTTTTGTGGAGCCGGTTCTATCGCCAATATAAGTGGGCTGCTAGTTGATTTCTCCAGTACCAACACCTTTATCAAGGACTTTGCTTGTACTCCTTCAGGTTCTACAATCACCCTCTTCCTTTTGAATGTCTGAAACACAAGAACAATATTTGAATGAAAAAACATTTTTATGATGTCAAATGGAATAGGTATTGATAATGGATGGGCATGGCATCTTCACATATATCATGAGTAAACTAAGCAGATGGTGGTGCAATGAAGCAAAAGAAATGCAAGACACCTTATGCAAGATACGTGCAACAAATAAAACCTTGCCAAATTAGAACATGCACCTTATTGGGTGAACATGATAGACCATCTGCCTTTGACTCCTTGAGCTTAGAATAGTCATTAGGATCATATTTTGAATACAAATCTATAGGTTGGGAGCATGTGGGTTTCATTGCATCCACAATGGACCTCAATCCCTTGATGCCAAGTTTGTTACCCAATGAAGCATCCACATTGGGTTTCATTGCATCCACATTGGGTAACATAAATAGTAGTGTGATTATCTTTGATGTGCGCATTCTTATATTCGTTGTGGATACCTATAATATCTGAGGAGCATATAAGAATGGATTCATTATGAAACCCGCAATATTCGTTGTGGTTACCTATAACATCAAAAGAATATTCGTTCTGGTTACCTATAATATCTGAGGAGCATGAAAACATAAATAGTACTGAGATTATCTTTGTAAGGCAGAGGATATTCTACTTAGGGGCTCCCTATAAACCCATGTGTGCTATCACTGGATTCTGATGATGATGAGGACATCAATACCATTGTTACACCCACAACCCCTGCTGCTATACATACTGGAACAATTACTAGAGCTCGCGCACGCCAATTAAATTATCAGGTACTTTCCTTTCTTGGTAATGATTCTAATGTTCATGATAATATGATGCTGCCTAAATTGGATACATTTGTTTTGCTTACAAACGAAGGGCCTATCATGGATAAGAGGGATGAACACTGGAGCAAGACCAAGTATGGAGATGATCGCATGCGCGAGGGGAACAAGAACGGAGTTACAAGTGATGATTTCAGGACTTTGAAGCCACCATAATGAGTGCATGAAGCCTTGGACGAAATATACAATATGCCACTTCATAATATTCGTCCATAGGCTATTCTAGGTGTTGCGTCACCTTATTATTGGGCCAAGCCCATGTAATTTTGAAATACATAAGTATAGGCTGTTTTTAGAGTCCATATGTGTGGGGAAACAAGAGATAGGGTTAGTTTCACACCCCTTCCCCAAGGGCCACGAAACCCCCCCCCCATCTTCCTCCATATATACAGCCCTTAGGGCACCGTTTAGAATTTGGGTTTTGTTTAGATTAAAAGTTCGCCATAGCTGCAACTTCGCATACTTCGTTTGTGTTCAACGACCAGACCAAGGTGTCACAGAACCCCACCTTCATTAATAAAGCGTTCCTCTTATATTCACAATATCTAGATTGCAATCTTAGTTTCTTGCTTGTTCTTCATTTGCTCACAGGAAACAGGCCCTCGTGGTCAGGTTGATCATGCTCCGGCGTGGTCAATAACCCTCGGAAGTTGGTTTAGCGATTGCTAAGGCGCGACGTCTCGCACGTTCGTAGTCGGATCGTCAAGGTCGACTCCCACAGAAAACGATAGCCACCATCTCATCAAAACATCGGGACACCTTTGCCGATATCAAGTGGTATCGGATTTCCAGGTTGCTCGATGATATTTTACATTTTTTGTAGTTTAGATTGAGTCTGCTCTTCATACCTATAGTCCATGAAAAAGCCAAAAAAAATTAGGGTTAGTTCAGCCTATCCGAACCAGTCTGAGCCTTCGCATAGTCTTTTTAGTATTTTGCTTTGTTGATTTTACGGTTGCATCGTCGTGTCAAGTTGTTGGTCTTAGAGTCTGGTTTCCCTTAGAGTTTCGAGTTTTGTTCACAAGTTGTCATGCCGCCGCCGTTCCATCGTCATCGTTCCTACCATATACCACCACCACCAACATATTCCTTACCGCTGCCATATACATCCGCCTGTCCACCACCAATCCGTGTCCACATATACATCTGCCTGTCCACCACCAATCCGAGTTCTTTTCATATTAGGTTTGTTTTCGAGATTCATCTAGTTTTCGTTTTGTGTTTTCTTGCCTGAGTAGGTCTCGAAAAAAAAACGACTCTGGAGACCCCCGGGCAGTTTTTAAGCCAAAATTTCGGCGACCAAAAATATTTTCCCCTATCCTATTTTTAGGTCCCACAAAGCGTTTTGAGACACTCACCATCATAGTGATTTTTTTGTCGCACTTTTTCATCGTCGCTGCCCTGATTTCCGGAAAAAAATTGTCAAAAAATTTCGTGCCCATCCTGTCATTTTGACCTAGGAAGAGTTTTGAGACACTCACCATTATAGTGCTTTTTCGCAAAAAAAAGAGGAGCGCAAATAAAAAAAGAGCGCAAAAAAACAGAGCGCAAAAAATTCCAGAGTGTGCTTTTCCCTTGTTTACGTGCAGCACCGTGATTTTGTTCGTGTTCTAGGCTCACGTCTCTAGGACGGTCTAGCCTAGGACCAGCACAGTACCATCGTTGAGCGTTTATTCAACTTTGCATCTCTAAATTGCTTATTGCTGACCCTTTTTGCTACCATATTATAAGCCTTCCCAGCTCCACATATATCTACGTCGTGCGTTTGACTCTCCCTAGTAATCGCTCTATCCAAGCTTTGAGAGTTTTGACTACAACGGTTGCCGATCACCGCCTGCTGCTGGGTAAGAACTGGTAAGAATTTGAGATTTGCTTGACGGATCTGTGACACCCACCACCACCACCACTTGTTAGTAGTCTCTAGGATCATATTCTTGTGTGTTTCTATTGCTGCTAACCATGCCAGGATCACAAGCCGACGAGATTGACTGGGAGAACTTAACGAACAAGGATCTTCATGATAAGTTTCAGCAAATGATGACTGAACAGGTGCAAGATGTGCCGAACAATTCTGAAGAGGCCATGGAGAAGATCACTGGCCTTGAGAAGACGTTCGAAACAAAGCTCGATAACAGATTTAATGAACTGCTTGCGCGTATTCTGTCGGCGTTCTAGGAACGGGGGTCCCCAGACTTGCCTGCCTGCGGCCTGCGGTGTGGCTCAAGTGGGGGCCCAGCACGGCCCATCTTCATCAGCTCAAAGCTCAAGACCCTCGCGAGGGGCCAAGCCTCGCGAGGCGGACAACAAGAAGCTTCCTCAGAGGCAGCCTCGTCAGGCAGGCTCGCGAGAAGGCGGAGAGATCAAGGCAGGGGTACCTCGTGAGGAGCCGGTGACGCAAGCCATGCCGAATCAAGACCAGGCGGGCGCCAGCCTATGCAGAGTCCTTGTTTCCCTTTTGGTGCAAAGGAGGCAAGCACAGGCCAAGGCATCAGGTAAAGGTTACCATTCTGGTGCAACGAGACCAAGACCAGCCGGACGGCAAGACAGAGGTCACTGTGGAGCCCAAGACGGCATCACCACCGGTGCTTTTGGTAGCCGAAGACCACCTTTGGTTAGGATAACTTGTACTAGATGTCCCCCTTCAAAATGGCCAATTGTTGGCGCCCTTCCCGCTCATTATTTGGGGAGAGGCCCAAGGCCTCTATAAATAGAGCTAGCCACCACAAAGTAGAGGCAATTAGATCCAAGGTAGAGAAATCTGGTAGAGCCCAAGTAGAGAGAGGCGACAGAACTCACTCAAGCAGTTCATCGCACTAGCTCAAGAACACCTCTCGCGAGGCTGTTCTTCCCTTGTACTATTCATCATCAGCCCCTGAGCCAATCCACCACACCACACACTGGAGTAGGGTATTACACCACAACGGTGGCCAGAACCAGTATAAACCTCGTGTCCCTTGTGTTGTTCATCGTTTTCCAGCTTAGATCGCTCGAGAGATCAGACGTAGAACGGTAGGGGAGAGATTTCGGCGCGCACCCCAGAGTTCAAACCTCAAGGGTCTGCCGGAACCCGAAATCCGACATTTGGCGCGCCTGGTAGGGGTGCGCCAAGATCTTTCTTCCGCTATGCACATGTGATCTTCCGTCGTGAACATGGCTGGCGCTCGTCGAGCTTGTGCCGAGCACCGGGCTGCTCTCGCCACCCGCGTCGCCCAGACGTCGCCAGCCGGCGGCTTCCCTCGCCGTTCCGCATCGCCTGCCGCCAACGCCGCGACCGGCCCGGCGGGGAACGAGCAGCAGGCCTCGCCTCAGCATCCTTCGGTGCGGCGGGATGGCCGCACCGCCACCCCGTCGCTGGGTCCAGCCGGCTCGTCGTCCCACGCCCATCGCGCTCCCATGGATGCGCATGCCTCGTTGCTCCTGGCAAGAGAGCTCCTGCAGAACCGCCCCGTCGACGACCTTTACGAGGACTGGCTCGCCTGCATCACCGAGCTCGTCAGCGCCACAGGGGGCTCCCCCTTGCGGTCCCTCTCGCTGCCTCGCCCTCTGTTCCGTGCAGGGGGAGGGGATCAGGAGGTGCCTCCACCATATCCTCCCCAAGAAGGCGCCATGGCTCCAAGGTGTGCAGCCCCGGGGCGAGGCCCCCTGCGCCCTGCGCCGACGCAGTAGGAAAGGAGCTGCAAGGAGATCCCTCGTCCCTAAGAAGGTGCTCGCGTTCTCCCAGCGCCGGCGCGCCCAGATCGCGTCCCTGCACTCCTACGCCAAGACCTCGTGCTGCTCCAAGCGGCGGTGCATGGTGATCCCCAGCAGCAAGCCCAGCACCAGCAAAAGGCGCCGGTGGCCACGACAGGCTGCCATGCCCTCACTACGCATCACTTGCGGCGAGAACCTGGATAAATCTCCCGTGTTGATTTCTTAAACCCGCTCTTTCCACAGCCCCGCGCCCGCCGACCATAGAAGGGATTCCCCATGATCCCATAGGTGTCGTTTCCATCGACATTTTTGGCGCGCCAGGTAGGGGGCGCAAGCTGTGAAAATCCGGTTTGAAGGTCAGTGCATCGACTTCATCATCACCAATGCCCCCAAGAGAAAGGGGATCATAGCGATCGGGTCTCCTGGAGCCGGCCCGTCCGCGCCAGAGCGGGCAGGCGACCGGGTGGCCATGGATGGGGCCGGAGACGTGGCCCGCGAGCATCCACGACACTCTAGCGATCGGAGCCAGGCGAGCGGTGTCGTTCGAATCCGAGACGACGAGCAGCACACCGCTGGGTCCTGGGGCGCGGCCGTGCTACCCACGGGTGGCGCGGCAACCTCTACGGCACCCCAGCTGGCACCCGCGCTGCAGCCTTCCCAGGAGGCGCGCGATGAGCGACGCCGTGATGCCGGAGCCCACGGGCACCGCCGCGGAAAGAGCCATGTGCACCACTCCCAGGACGCACCTGGCCGGCGTGCGCGCTCGGACACCGGCGGAAGCAGCGTGTGCCCACGAGACCGTGACAAAGCCCCTTCTAACCTGGTTAGAAGTCAGAGCGCGTCAGGGTCTACACAGCTCTCGTCGCCACCCACGCCAGCAGAAGCGCTGGTGTGCGTGCAACTGCTCCTTGACTTCCCCTGCTGCGGAGAAGCTCGACGAGAGGAGGGCCACCATCTGAAGCCTTGTCAGCTTCACCAACAAGGACGAGCCGCTCCCAATGGGACCCTCACGCCGGCGTTCTGTCGAGCCGGTGCATGCCAGCGGTGGGGGGACCAGAGACGTTGCGACTACGGTGCACTCTCCTCCCTCACGGCCGCGACAAGAGCCACCGGCCTGTCGGGCTGACGCCTGTGACAACGTTTCCACGGCATCGTCCGACCCGCGAACCCGCTGCGATCAACGTCGAGTTCTTCGAGAGCGATCTCATAAAGATGCTCGAACCACCATCGAGCGACGGCGGGGGGCGCGCCATCTGTCAGATCGGCGTGCGGGGCCTGCTATGGCCCTCCCACCGCACGTTCAAGCCTGATGTTGGGGAAAAGTACAACGGCAAGACTCACCCGTCGAAGTTCCTCAGCATCTACACCATCGCGATGCAAGCCGCCGGGGCTCGCGACGATAAGGTACTCACCAACTACTTTCCGTTGGCACTTAAGCCAAATGTCATGTCGTGGTTGATGCACCTGCCGATGGATTCCATCTCTTCCTGGTCGGACCTGTGCCACGAGTCTATTGGCGCCTTTACCGGAGGCCACCAAGTTCCTGGCCAGGCAAGTGACTTGCTTGTCATTCCCCAGAAGGATGGTGAGTCCCTGCATAAGTACATACAAAGATTCGGCTGTGTGCAGTACACCATCCCAAATGTTCATCCCGCCGCTGTCATCAGTGCGTTCCATCAGAACGTACGCAACTGCAAGATGCATGAAGAGCTGGCGATGAACAAGGTCAAGGATGTGGCCGAACTTTATGTTCTGGCTGATAGGTGTGCTCAGGCTAAGGAAGGAAGTACCCCAACGAGGGTGCCGGCGCGGAAACCGACTCCATGGATGAAGAAGCCGCCGTCCCGACAAAGAAGGGTCGGCGCCGCAACAGGAAGCGTAAGGGCAAGACTATGCTTGCTGTTGAGGGATCCGGCGACCCCGGCGCCGCCAAGAAGGCCAAGGCTGACGAGCCCACTAAGGAGGTTGCCAGGGGCGCCGCGCGGCCGCCGACAAGCCAGCGACAAGCAGTACTGCAAGATCCACCGCACCAAGGGCCATGACCTCCAGAACTGCCGACAGGTTGAGCTGCTTGTAGAAAAGCAGAAGGCTCAATATGAAAGGTGAGACAAGGAGAAGGGTCAGGATGGTGCTGAGGGGTCTGGCAAAAAGCATGGCGGCCAAGGAGGTTGCCGTAGCAAAGATAGTCAGCAAGAGAGGCCTTGTCGGGGCCACGATAAGGAGGAAGATGATGATCATGACGAGGACGACGAGTCCGGCGAGTACGAGTTCCAAAAAGCTACAAAGGCCATGTGCGTCGACGGTGGCGCCTCGCTGCATGCCTCTCACCGCCAGCTGAAGTAGTGGGCGCGTGAGGTCACTTCGGCGGAGCCATCGTTCGATGCCCAGAAGCCACTGAAGTGCTCCCGCACAGCCATCATTTTCGATGCCGAGGACCACCCTGATTGCACAACTGCGTTCGGGTGTTTGCCGTTGTTGGTCTCGCCAACAGTATGCAACCTCAAGGTGACGAAAGTCCTGGTCGATGGTGGGGCCAGTCTGAACTTAATCTCTCCCGATGTGATCAAGAGGCTGCATATTCCTGATGGAGATCTTGAGGAGACGGGCACGTTTCAAGGGGTCAACCCGGGAAGGAGCTAGCCAAAAGGTAAAATCACGTTGCCCGTTACAGTTGGGGGCGAGCTGAACTATAGGACGGAGAAGATTGTTTTCGATGTCGCCGAGATCCCCTTGCCATACAACGGGATCCTTGGCCGCCCAGCGCTGGCCAAATTCATGGCGGCGTCACACTACGCCTACAACACATTGAAGATGCCAGGGCCGCTGACCATCATCACCATCCCCTCTAACAAGAAAGACGCGCTCATCTACGCCGACCAGCTCTACCGAGAGGCAGTTGCAGCAACCGCCGCCAAGGCACTTGCTCCTACCGCTGAAACCACGGGAAGGAAGAAGGCCGGCAAGACTTCTGCCGACAAGACCCCTTCCGGCGAGGCCTCTTCCGGCAAGACCTCCGGCACTCACTCCGGCAAGCGGACCTCTTCGGAGTGCAGCGCTCTCGTCGAGGACGTGCCAGAGAGCTCCACCAGCAAGAGCAAAAAATCCAAGGCAGCACCATCGGAAACCAAGAAGGTGACCGTCAAGGAGGAAGGCATGGGCAGGGCTTTTAGTATAAGCTCCACCCTCGACAGCAAATAGGAAAGCGCGCTCGTCGCCTTCCAGCGGGCAAATGTTGATGTGTTTGCATGGTAGGCATCCGACATCCCCGGCGTTCCCAGGGAGGTGATTGAGCACCATCTTGCTGTCTGTCCTCATGCGCGGCCCGTCAAGCAGAAGGTCAAGAAGCAAGCTTTGGAGCGACAAGAGTTCATCATCGAAGAGATCAGGAAGTTGGAGGCGGCAGGCCTGGTTAGAGGAGTACTCCACCCCACGTGGTTTGCCAATCAGGTGGTTGTGCGTAAGGTGAATGGGAAGTGGGGGCTATGTATTGACTACACAGATACCAATAAAGCTTGTCCAAAGTATCCTTTCCCTCTACCATGCATCGACCAGATTGTAGACTCCACTACCGGGTGTGACCTGCTGTCATTCCTCGACGCCTATTCAAGATACCACCAGATCTTCATGATGAAGGAAGACGAAGAGAATACCGCGTTCATCACCCCATGTGGTGAGTACTGTTTTGTACGAATGCCCTCCAGGTTGAAGAGCGCTAGTTCGACGTTTACCCGAGCGGTCCAAATTGGTTTTGAGCCCCAGCTACATAGAAATATGGAAGCTTATATGGGGGACATAGTGGTCAAAACCAAAGACAAGGACACGCTCGGGCAAGACTTAGAAGAAACATTTGCAAATTTGCGCATGATCAACCTCAAGCTGAACCCTGAGAAGTGTGTCTTCGTCGTTCTGTCCGACAAGATTCTCGGGTTCTTTGTGTCACAACGTGGGATCGAGGTGAATCCTGACAAGATCAAGGCAATTGAGCAGATTAAGGCGCCAAAACGGGTCAAGGACGTCCGTAGGCTCGCTGGCTGCATTGCTGCCCTAAGTAGGTTCATCTCCAAATCTGCTGAGTGCGCCCTCCCCTTCTTCAAAATTTTGAAGAAGCGGGTCCAGTAAAGTGGACTCCGGAGGCACAGGCAGCATTGCAAGATTTGAAGAGGTACCTTTCCTCCACGCCGATACTAGTTGCACTTAAACCACAAGAGCTGTTGATGCTATACTTAGCGGCAACGAATCAGGTGGCCAGTGTTGTGCTAGTGGCACAGAGGGAACTCGAGGGAGAAGTGGTGGCAGCAGCGGAGCCGTCAGACGGTAAGTCGGGGCCCTCCCCGGTGGGGCTTGACGCCGGCAAGGCGGAACCCCCGGCAAGGCCCGGTCCCAGCAAGGCGGAGTCTGCGCAGATGGGCGAAGTTGAACATAAGAAGAAGATGGTGCAGCACCCAGTTTATTCTATCAATTCCCTCTTGCAGTGGGCTAGGTCAAGATATTCTGGTATGCAGAAGCTACTTTTCGGCTTCCTCATGGCCTCGAGAAAGCCGCGCCACTATTTCCAACCACATGAGATCACCTTTGTCAGCCGCCTCCCGTTGCAACGAATCTTTCACAACCCAGACACAACTGGGAGGATTGTGGAGTGGGCATTGCAGCTGTCGAGCTTTGGCCTCAAGTTTGAAAGTACTTCAACGATCAAGAGCCGAGCCTTGGCAGAGTTCATAGCAGAATGGACCGCAACGCCCGACGAGGAGATTCAAGAGACCACCCTTCCCGGCAAGGAGACGAGTAGTGAGTGGATTATGTACTTCGACGGAGCTTTATCACTCCAAGGTGTTGGTGCCGGTGTGCTATTCGTCGCACCCACCGGAGAATGCCTCAAGTACGTAATCCATATGCACTTTCCCCAGGAAAAATCAATGAACAACATGGAGGAGTACGAGGGACTGTTGGCCGGTCTCAGGATCGCGGCAGACCTTGGAATCAGGAAGCTCATCATCAGAGGTGATTCGTAGCTCGTCGTCAAGCAAGTGAACAAGGATTACCAGAGCCCGTTGATGGAGGCCTATGTGGATGAAGTGAGGAAGTTGGAAGAGTGCTTTGACAGGCTGCAAGCAGAGCATGTTCCCAGAGTGGAGAACGATATTGCTGACGATGTGTCAAAACGCGCTGCCCTCAAGTTGCTGTGGAACCAGGTACCTTTATGCTTCGATTAACTCAGTCATCCGTTGAACCATCAGCAGGACAGAGCAAATGAAGGAAGGCTGGCCCAGGCAAGTACTTTCCCACTGAGCTCCCAGGAGCTACCGGCAAGGACGTTGCCAGGTGTCCCAAGCTTGCCGGGGAGCAGCAACCCTCGGCAGGGCCTCATGCCCTGGCCGTAGAGGCAGCTGCCCTAAAGACCGAAGATGTGCCTTTAGTCCTTGCCGACGAGTCCCAGGCTCCGGCATGGGCGCAGCCCACCATCCATTTCCTCCAAACAGGAGAGCTCCCCAAGGTGTAGGAAGAAGCAGAGAAAGTAGCCCATCGGTCCAGCATGTACCAGTTAGTGGATGGTGCCCTGTACAGGAGGAGACCGAATGGTGTGAAGTTGAAGTGCATTCCTCGGGAAGATGGACGGATGCTATTGGCAGAAATAAACGGAGGCATGTGTGGTTCCCACATAAGGTCGAGAGCCCTTGCCGGCAAAGCGTTCCGGCAAGGCTTCTTCTTGCCCACCGCCCTCCAGGATGCAACTGCCCTAGTAACCAAGTGTGAAGCGTGCCAGTTCGATTCAAAGAAGCTTCATCAACCAGCCCAAGCCCTTCAGACAATCCCTCTTTCCTGGCCATTTTTGGTCTGGGGGCTCGACATACTAGGCCCCTTTCCCCGCGCTGCCGGGGGCTTTGAGTACTTGTACATCGCGACCGACAAGTTCACAAAGTGGCCGGAAGTGGAACCAGTGAGAAAGGTGACAACACAGTCAGCTGTCAAGTTCTTCAAGGGGCTAGTCCGCCGTTTTAGTGTGCCCAACAGAGTCATCGCCGACAACGGCACGCAGTTCACGACCCGCACCTTCATGCAGTACATTCAAAGATCTCGGCAGCAAGGTCTATTTTTCTTCTGTTGCCCATCCCAGAAGTAACAGCCAGGCCAAAAGGGCAAATGCAGAAGTGCCGCGGGGCCTCAAGACTAGGACTTCTGACAAGCTGCACAAGTGCGGAAGGCGCTGGGTTGATGAGTTGCCAACAGTTCTTTGGTCGATCAGAACGACGCCAAATCGAGCTACTGGCCAGACACCATTTGCCCTAGTTTATGGGGCAGAGGCAGTTCTCCCCGTGGAACTCATATACGGGTCGCCTCGAGTGCTCGCTTATGATGAGCTTGAGCAAGAGCAGTTGCGTCATGAGGATGTGACGCTCCTTAAGGAAAATTGTCTTCGGGCTGCTGTGTGAGCCGCTCGCTACCAGCGGGCCTTGCGCCGCTATCATAGCCGCAAGGTTCACGCCCGAAGCCTTGAGGAAGGCGACCTTGTTCTTCAGCGGATTCAATCCACCAAGAATTCAAAAAAGTTGACGCCGAAGTGGGAGGGCCCTTATCGGGTGATGCCAGTCACCAGGCCCGGCGCAGTCTGCCTGGTGACCGAAGATGGCATTCCAGTGAGCAACTCCTGGAATATCGAACATCTTCGCAAGTTTTACCCCTAAGGCGCGGTTGCCGGGGGCCCCGGCAACCCTCATTTTGTACTAGCCTTGCCGGCAAGGCATGTAACCCTATTTACAAAGCTAGGCGCAGACCCTGAGCATAAATAAATGAAGCGTTGGCGCCCTAAGTTTTAGCATGCATGCTAGGTTGAGTCTCTCTCTTTGTTAGGGTCGGTAGTGCTTAGCGGCAGCTAACCCCTAGCATAGAGGTTGAGTGTGCGTCTTTCTGTTCCTTCCGTCTATTCATTTGGTTCGCAGGATGCGCGGGCGTTTCTGCTGAGCTGTTTGGGCGAAAGGAAACAGACCGACGCCTCAACCCCCGCAAGACAAGGTTGCCGGGGGATGCAGATCCAGAGATCTGACCACGGCAAGCCAAGGTTTTCGCGGGCTACAAAATCAGATAAGTCTTTCACCCCCCACTCTCCACTTCCGTATGGAACTTGAACGTATGAAGCTTCGCTCACTCTTATACCGCCGTGCTCCCTCTTTCCCGTGTCCAAGAACCTTTCTTTGGGCCGGAACTTGGTTGTAGTGTGATGGAAAGAGAGCAAACGAAGAGCCTAATCCTACTTTGCCCCTACCTCCGCCAAGGGCGTGAGTGTACTCGAGCTATAGAGCAGAAGGACGGAAAGGTCTCTTGCCGGGTAACGATGTTTATTTTAAAATAACAAGGATCCGATCCTTAGTGTGAGCCTCGCTCGCGCACAAAGGAACCCGGCAAACACCCCTTCTCTTCATTAATACGTTGTTAACAAGTACAGTTCATACAGAGTGAGAGCTTGAGCAAGGGGGTACAAGGTTTAAATCTGACATGTGCCCGTAGCCTTAAAAACTAAAAAGAGATAAGATGCCCGTAATCCCTTTCTTGTCCCTCTCCTCATGAAGAACCTATCTTGAGGGGGCAAAAGGAGCGCCTATGCGAGGTACGAGCAGTAGAAGACACCAAGAGAAGGCTGGTGATGACGGTGTCGTAGAAGAAGCCTAAAGATGAGGCACGCGCCGACAATATGCGGCGAAGGTGTCGGTGCCATCGTACTTCGAGTTGATGGCCCGCCACCCGCCTTCTTCATCTTCTCCGACCTCCCAGCGCCAGCCACCAGAAGCGGCGGCCCCGAGAAGTTCAAGGAGCTGACCCCACCCCCGGCTAATCGCTCTGCCAGGAGAGAGGGACAGCTGCAGATGTTGCTGCTGCCGGGTCCGCCAAGGGACGAGGCGTCCGACGCCTAGTCGGGCCCGTCCCCGTTGTCCCCCCCGCTGGTTCCCTCCTCGCCGCCGCTCGAGGAGGAGCTCTCGTCATCGGTCGAGCTCTCCAGGCAGCACACTAGCCTATGTCCCGAGCGCCCAAAGACCTTGACGGAGAGCAGGTCTCTCTCCACCAACTTGAAGCAGAGAACGTGTCCCTTCATCAAGTAGTGGGCACATGCAAAAGTCTTCCAACCCCGACGAAGGAACATCACATGAGGGGCGGGGAACCCTGTGTTCACACACATATCATCGTTGCAGCACCCCTTCATGTGAAGCCTTATGCTCTGCCGCTAGTCGATCTCCAGCACCCTCGCGAATGCCCCCGGAAGGTGAAGGTGGCTACGCGGCGGCTCGCGCAGCTGCGGGATGAACTCTAGCGCCATGTCCCCGACGTGGCCGCTCGACGAAGCAGAAGGAGACAGTGGCGGAGATGGTGACAGGGATGGCAATGACGCGGGTGTCCCCCTTCCGCGCCGGCCTCGGCCTCAACCGCCTCTACTTCGACTGCCTCATTGACCGCGGCCCTGTCCGGCGCCCCCACCTCGAGCATGGCCTTCGCCTTGGGCGGCTGGCTCTTCCTTGACTGCCGCGACCCTTTGGCGGGAGGAGGACCTGATCGCCTCCGCGGAAGAGCGGCCGCGTCCACACCCTCTCTCCATGGCGGTAGATGGAGAATGAAGACGAAGGGGGACGCGAGGAGATGCTCCTCCTCCCCCTGGGTCCCCTTTTTTATAGCTGGGCGGGGGAGGCCAAAAGACTAGCTCTACGCCTCTGAAGAGCTCGTTCAGATCCGGCTCATTAAGTGGCAACGAGCAAGTCCATAGACCGCCCTCCCCGCCCAATCAAAGGCGTGTAAGTATCGGCCACCGCACGCCTTCCCATATCCCATGTGTCTATCACCTACCCCACGCCATGCATGCGGCATACGTGGCGCAAGAGGCAGGCGTAGTGGGAAACGTGGAACGACGGTTCCAAGGAGGAGAGAGTAAATGAGCAGCGGCCCTATAGTTTTAAAGGGACACACAAGCCACCTCTTTACTATTCACCACGAGATAACGCAAGCATGCTTCGGTCACCCCACGCACGACCCCCACGACACACATTCAACGCGGGTCATGGGGAAACGCAATGAGCGAGGGAGTTACTGTAGTAAAAACTCTGCCTCGCGTGCCCGCGCACCGTTCTGGGCCTGGCCCAATAACTCCCCGCGCTTATATGTGGCCCAGGCCCGGGGGCTCCTGTCGGTGTACAAAAGTAGGGGTCCTTTTTGCACCCCTTTACTTGTGCGCGGGCAGTCGGTGTCAGGCGCCCGCAACCGCGCTTGGCGGGACAGAAGAGGAAGCCAAGACACAAGACCACCAGAGCCGTGCCCAAGGCCAGAAGCATGAAGAGCAGAGGGGTGAGGTGAAACTACCCCGACAAGGCCCTTGCCGGGGCGGCCTTCACAGCCCCGGCAAGAGCCTTGCCAGGGCAACATACCATAACACCAATGAGGCTGCCACCCTTGAGTCTAAGAGTTCCGACGCCATCGGCTCTTGCCGGGCAACATACCATAACACCAATGAGGCTGCCACCCTTGAGTCTAAGAGTTCCGACGCCATCGACCACATTGGAACCAAGGCTCGGGAGGCACCTCCATGGTGGCATGCAGATCTTTGTGAGGACAAAAGGCCTGCGAGGTCTAGTTAGGAACCAGAGGACAAGATGACAGCGGGGCTCCTTGCCGAGGATGCCCACGAGGCCCTGGCAAGGCTCCTGCCGAAGATATCCACGAGGCCCCAGCAAGACTCTTGCCGAGGGCATCCACAAGGCCCCGGCAAGACCCTTGCCGGGAATATCAGAAAGACCGCGGCAAGGCCTTGCCGCCCCAGCTCAGCGGCCGACCCACCAACTAAGCATGTACCCACGTGGCAGTACGTGGCTCCTAAGCCAACTAGTCAAGCACCTAGGTGGTGGCATGCCGATCTTCGTGAAGACCTTGCCACCACACCAGCTCAGCAGCCTGCCTGCCTACATGGCGATGCATGCCTCGTTGGCCTAGCCGTGTGTCGGAGCAAGGCAAAGCGGCGACGGACGGGACAAGCCTCATTACCGTCCCCGATAAAGCAAGAGGACGCCTAAGTAGCGCATTTAATGCATTTTGTCCTGAGATGTCAGGTGATAAACTCGACTACTATACAACTTTACACCTCCTGTACATGCCACTGTGGCAGCCCCTTTGACTATAAAAGGAGGCCCGCGGCGTACTGTGAGAGGATTCAGACTTTTTGGACCCAGCACTATTTGTAGCTAGTCCAAGAACACTAGATAAACACAAGCCAGCAGGAGTAGGGTATTACACGTCACTTGCGGCCTGAACCTGGATAAATCTTCCGTGTTTATCTCTTAAACCCGCTCTTTCCACAGCCCCGCGCCCACCGACCGTAGAAGGGATTCCCCGTGATCCCATAGGTGTCGTTTCCACCGACATAGAGTATTCTAATAAATTATGATTCATTCGTGTCTCTCCAAAAGGTGTGTACAGCAAGGATGATTATGGTAAACTAAAAGAAAAGACACAACTCATAGAAGATGCTCCAAGCAAAGCACATATCATGTGGTGAATAAAAATATAGCCTCAAGTGAAGTTACCGATAGACGAAGACGAAAGAGGGGATGCCTTCCGGGGCATCCACAAGCTTAGGCTTTTGGTTCTCCTTAAATTTTACCTTGGGGTGCCTTGGGCATCCCAAAGCTTAGGCTCTTGCCACTCCTTATTCCAAAATCCATCTAATCTTTACCCAAAAACTTGAAAACTTCACAACACAAAACTTAAACAGAAAATCTCATGAGCTCCATTAGTATAAGAAAATAAACCACCACTTTAAGATATTGTAATGAAATCATTCTTTATTTATATTGGTGTTAAACCTACTGTATTCCAACTTCCCTATGGTTCATACCCCCCGATACTACTCATAGATTCATCAAAATAAGCAAACAACACACGAAAAACAGAATCTGTCAAATCAGAACTGTCTGTAGCAATCTGATTTGTTCGAATACTTGTGGAACTCCAAGATTCTAAAAAACATGGAAACCTGGATAATTTGTAAATGGATCTACTGCAAAAATAATTGGTATTTTATCACGTTCTGGTGAATTTTAACAATTATTTTCGTGAGCCAAAGTTTCTGTCTTTTTCAGCAAGATCAAACAACTATCACCCAAGAAGATACTATTGGTTCTACTTGGCACAAACACTAATTAAAACATGAAACCACATCTAAACAGAGACTAGATGAATTATTTATTACGAAACAGGAACAAAAATCAAAGAACTAAAATAAAATTGGGTTGCCTCCCAACAAGCGACATTGTTTAACGCCCCTAGCTAAGCATAAAAACAAGAATAGATCTAGGTATTGACATCTTATCCCTTTTGGTGATAAGAGAGAATTTCTTGTCTAAAGCACTTATCTTTCTATTCTGCGAAAGCACGTGGCCATTAATGGTATAAGAAAGATTAAGCACACTACAAAAATTTGCATCTAAGCTAGCCTTCATCTCTTTGATAATTTCATTCTGATAAAAACACAAAAGAGAGGTGGATTCAACCTTTTCACTCATGGGGTGCCCAAAAATAGCTTTCATCTTTTCATAGGTATCGATGGCATTCCCCTCAAGAAAACCTTCTTCAAAAATAGAATCCAAAACTTGCTTGAAAGAGGAGGGTAACCCAACATAAAAACTTTTTAAGTACATCTCAATTTGATATTGGGGCACATAGGTGGCTCGGATCCTTAATAGCCTATCCCAAACATCTTTTAAAGATTCATCAAGCAAATAACGAAAAATTCCTGGGTCATCTTCATCAAAATTATTCAAACTCTCATTGATAACCCCGTAGGTCTTTCCATAGAATCATTATTTATGAGCTTAGAAAGGACAGAGGGACTATCTAAAGTATTAAAACCCGGGTGAAAAGCCTTAGCCTCTTTTGGTTTAGCCATAGGGATAGAAAGGCAAACTTAAGCAAACAAGGGGACAACGAGAGAAGGCAAAGGTTTTTGAACATCGTTTTAGAAGTGGGGGAGAGGAAAATGAGAGGCGAATGGCAAATAATGTAATGCGAGGGAGAAGAGTTTATATGGGTACTTGTTATGTCTTGACTTGAGCGTAGATCTCCCCGGCAATGGCGCTAGAAATCCTTCTTGCTACATCTTGAGCATGCGTTGGTTTTCCCTTGAAGAGGAAAGGGTGATGCAGCAAAGTAGCGTAAGTATTTCCCTCAGTGTTTGAGAACCAAGGTATCAATCCAGTAGGAGATAACACGCAAGTCACCTAGTACCTGCACAAACAATCAAGAACCTTGCAACCAATGCGATAAAGGGGTTGTCAATCCCTTCATGGTCAATCGCAAAAGTGAGATCTAATAAAGATAGTAAGATAAATATTTTTGATATTTTTGTTGTATAGATTGGAAAGTAAAGATTGCAAAATAGTAAAACGAGATGTGATGTAAATAAAAGAGACGCAATATAATAAGAAAGAGACCCGGGGGCCATAGGTTTCGCTGGTGGTTTCTCTCTAGATAGCATATATTATGGTGGGTGAACAAATTAGTGCCGAGCAATTGATAGAAAAACACATAGTTATGAGAATATCTAGGCAATGATCATGAATATAGGCATCACGTCCGTGTCAAGTAGGCTGAAACGATTCTGCATCTACTACTATTACTCCACACATCGACCGCTATCCAGCATGCATCTCGAGTATTAAGTTCATAAGAACAGAGTAACGAATTAAGCAAGATGACATGATGTAGAGGGATAAACTCAAGCAATATGATATAAACCCCATCTTTTTATCCTCGATGGCAACAATACAATACGTGCCTTGCTGCCCCTACTGTCACTGGGAAAGTACACCGCAAGATTGAACCCAAAGCTAAGCACTTCTCCCATTGCAAGAAAGATCAATCTAGTAGGCCAACCTAACTGATAATTCGAAGAGACTTGCAAAGATATAAAATCATGCATATAAGAATTTAGAGAAGAACCCAATATTATTCATAGATAATCTTGATCATAAATCCACAATTCATCGGATCTCGGCAAACACACCGCAAAAGAGTATTACATTGAATAGATCTCCAAGAACATCGAGGAGAGCTTTGTATTCAGAACCAAAGAGAGAGAAGAAGCCATATAGCTAATAACTATGGACCTGAAGGTCTGTGGTAAAGTACTCACACATCATCGGACAGGCTATGGTGTTGATCTAGAAGCCCTCCCTGATCGATTCCCCCTCTGGCAGATCGCCGGAAAAGGCCCCAAGATGGGATCTCACGGGTAGAGAAGGTTGCGGCGGTGGAGAAGTGGTTTCGTGCCTCTCCCTGAAGTTTTTAGGGTACAAGAGTATATATAGGAGAAAGAAGTACGTCGGTGGAGCTCCGTGGGGCCCACGAGGGTGGGGGCGCGCCTACCCCCCTGGGCGCGCCCTCCTGCCTCGTGGCTGCCTCGCGGAGTTCCAGACTTCAACTCCAAGTCTTATGGATTGCGTTTGTTCCAAGAAAGATCATCGCGAAGGTTTCATTCCGTTTGGATTACGTTTGGTATTCCTTTTCTGCAAAACACTGAAATAGGCAAAAAAACAGAAACTCGCACTGGGCCTTCGGTTAATAGGTTATTCCTGAAAAGAATATAAAAGAGCATATTAAAGCCAAACATCCAAAGCAGATAATATAATAGCATGGACCAATGAAAAATTATAGATACATTGGAGACGTATCAGTGGTTAACTTTGTCAACAAACGACAGCCATCGGAAGAGGCATGAGCGTGGAGTGGCTGACAGTAGGGACCCGCATGGCCGATGGCTGCACGCGAGCAAGTCCCTCCTTATTATGCGAAAACAAATGATTTCTCCCCCTCACAGGTTTGAGCCACCAGCTAAATCTTCGCATGCAGGGAAGTGTTTCTTTATTACGTGGAAAAAAGTTACCTCTCCCTGACAGCTGGGACCCACCAGCTTTATTCTGATCCATTTCACGAAAATATAGATTGTACCAAAGATGCTAAATTGTTTTTTATTCTAACTTAAAAAAGAAGAGATTAAAAAACCCAGAAAACATGTTCGCACGCAAGGAAGTGCCACCTTATTACGAGCAAAAAAAGACCCCCTAGTAGCTGGGACCAACCAGATTTGGATGCTCACTTGTGGGCCAACTAAGTTGACACGTATGGGCTTTGTCAACTTAGTCAAAATGATTTTAGCTGCACTGACCATTGGATGTTAAATCAACGGCCGTGTTGCGTCTTCAACCTCTGGCCTTCTTGCTCCAGCCGCCCAAACTAGGCCAGCCATACCGCCTGCTCCAGCCTCCTGTGGCCGGTTGTGCTGCTACACAGGCCTCACGGACTGACCATACTACGACTAGCCAGACCTTATCTCTACTCACCCACACCCCCTGTTATTCTCCGGTGATGGCGGACTTACGCCGCAGCCAAACTAGTGAACCCTCGTTCTCCCCTTCGCGTGGGCATCCAGTCGTCTCGTCTTCTCTGGCTCCTCGTCGTTCCCTTCCTAGGCCTCGGCATCGTCCGCCGCCTTGATTCTCTCGGCGCCTCGTGGTCAATGAGGTCAACAAACGACAGCCATCGGAAGTGGACTTTAGGCTGTGAGGCTGACAGCTGGACCCACCAGCTACATCTTCGAAACCAAGGAAGTGCCTCCTTATTACTCGCAAAATAAAAATGATTCCTCCCCCTGACAGCTGGGACCCACCAGCTATATCTTCACACGCAAGGAAGTGCATCCTTATCCTCCCGAACAGCTGGGACCCACTCGGTTGAAGCGTACGTAGCATTGTCGCGAACATGTACATACATACTGGTCAATCAGTCTGTTTGCAGGCTGCAACGATGAACCATGGCCGAGTAAGGACGGGCACGTGTCGTAGTAGAGGCGCGGACGTAGCATGTCAAGCAGTCTTGCCTATATCGTGTACACGTACGTACAACCAGGGTGCAAGAAAGTAAAACGGCCATGTTCGTACATACGGGCGGGGTCTCGAACGCCTACTCGCGCATATGTATGACCAGGGCTCATGTACATGGAGAGGCAGCAGACGGCAGCAACGGCGTCATGTTCATCGGGAGCCAACCGGCTTGGACGAAACAACCGAAACGAGGTCTGGCGTACCGCAGAATGGAGGAAATGGGCTTTCTATTCGACCGCGTACGGTCGAAATGGGGTCCTGTTGATCGGGAAGGGTCTGGCGTACCACAAACGGAGGAAACGGACTTGTGTTGGAGTGCCTACGGTCGAAACGGGGTCCTGTTCATAGGGAGGGGTGTGGCGTACCGCAAAACGGAGGAAACATACATGTGTTGGAGCGCCTACGGTCGAAATGGGGTCCTGTTCATCCACCGTCTACTACCTCGCTCCAGCCTCCACGGGCTACTGTTCATCCACCGTCGACCTCCTCCAGCCTCCATGGGCTACTGTTCAGCCACGGCTACTGTTCATCCAGCCTCCGTCGGCTGCTGCTCATAGAGCCTCCACGGGGTCCTGTTCATCCACCCCAACCGGTTGGGGTGCGGTGGCCTCCTTGGGATCCTGTTCATCCAGCAACAACAGCCTACTACCACGGGGTCCTGTTCATCCAACCCCCACCGAGAACTGTTCGCCCACAGCCAACGAACAGTCTCGACTCACCACGCCTCGACTTGTTCTATGTAACACGCGCATGGTAGAAACGGTCACTATTCATCGAGAGGCAACCCAACACCGGCTGGCTAGGTCTCGCACGGGGGCTCGATTGGCTTCAGTAAGTACCAGCAGTGATTGATCGCTCGGGTTCAGTTAGCAGCATCAGCGAAGGAATCGGTCGGGTTCAGTCAGCAGCAAATGAATCGCTGGGTTCAGTTAACGGCCAAGGGATCGATCGCTTGGGTTCAGTAACGTGCGATCACTCGGGTTCAGTTAGCCAACGCCTCGCACATACGCGTGTACGCGAGAGAAACGCGGAAACCTCTGTGCATCGTTCGGCCCCAACCACCCACTGTAACCGGGAACTCCCCGATATTGTCCTCACCCTCGGTTCTACCACGGCTTTTTCCCTCATGGACGGCCCAAATAATGTCATGCAGCTGCCTCTCCGGCCCGCCAAGGACGAAAAAACCCATTTTCTGTCATATTTTTTGTCCTAGAAGTAGGAGCCCACCAGATCTATGATGATAGTAGGTTTTGTCATAATTATCGTCATAGAAGTGTCATAAGCATGACAATTTTTTTTCATTGGATCCAAAATGTTACGGATGTGTCTTTTTTTGTAGTGATGATAACGAGAGCGCACAGCCACTAGGCAGATCATAGTGTACATAAAAGGGGTACACCATAACCACCATACATAAATGGAAAGCAGAACTGGCTAGAAAATACAGGTTTGTATTGCTGCTACTAATATGCAGCCTATCGATCACCTATAGTCCAGCTCTATTCATCTGAAGGTGCACTACTGTTACTATCAGTCTAGTCTATCAAAGACCGCACGACTCCCACCATTTCCTGGATATTATGGAAGACCAACTCGAAGTGCTGAAATCATGTAGCAGAAACGGCCCAATAGAGATGTCGACTGCAGATGACCCTGCTCCCCTTCCTGACAAGGAACATACTGTACTTACTAAAGAAGAACAGAAGAGGAACATGTTAAAGAATAGAAGGGGAAGCATATTATTGAGATTCCGCTTCTTTCTATACAATGTTGGTTGCCCACCCATGATGAATCAGAGTGCCCAAAGAAATGGCATTCCATGATGTCTCTCTATATGTGGCCACATGCATTTGGAAACTCAAGTGGGAGCATTAGCTAACCAATTAAATGTGTGTCGGTTAGCTAATGTCAATATCATATCACATCATATTTGAAGAAGCTTAGGATGTATGATTGGTGTGTTATTTAGCTTTAAAGGGTGGATTGCTGCTTGTAGGACACAAAGCACCTACACTGATATAGTGTAGATATAATGGGAAACCCTAAGCATCCGGAGTAAAATCAGGAAAGTGGAACTTGCTGGAAAATATGTGCTAGTATTGCTAGTACGGCTAGAAAGGCTTCAGATACCAGCTCTCTACAATTGAAGGCGCAGTACTGTTACTCTCAGTCTAACTCTCAGAGGTGACACATACGACTGAATACAAAGAGCTGAAAGCGTCCATGACAAGCGACATGAAGACCAGCACGAAGAGTTCAAAACGTCAATGACAAGCGACCAAATAGACATGTACACTGCAAATGTCCCTGTTCCTCTTCACTACAAGGAACATACTGTACTACCATTATACTCCCTCTGTTCCTATACAAGTCTTTGTAGAGATTCCACTATGGATCACATACGAATGTATATATATACATTTTAGAGTGTAGATTCACTCATTTTGCTCCATATGTAGTCCATGGAGGAATCTCTACAAAGACTTATATTTAGGAACGGAGAGACTACTTACAAAAGAAGAACATAAGAGGAGCATGCTAAAGAAGAGCAATCAGATTTTGGATAATAAAATGTTCGTTACCTACACATGATGAACCAGAGCGCATAAAGAATGCAACTCCCTGCTGTCCCTCGGTATGTGGCGCATGTGCTTTTTGAAAGTAAAGTAGGAACATGAACTGACCAATTAAACATTCTCTATTTCAGTACATGTCAGCATCATATTAGATTCGTATTTGAGCAACTAAGTTTGGAATTATGAGTGGCATGTTGTTTAGCTTGATGGGTTGAGGGTCACTGCTTGCACATACATCCCGAAGGACCTACGATGATGGTACTGAATATATGGGAATGTCTACATGCAAGTCGCCTGACTTTCATCATTTGGGTCAGTCGACCACTTCAGGAGGTTGGATGAAGATCCTATGTCTGCTAACCTTCTTCTTCCTCGCCTTTTATTCTTCCCCTACAGATCACCGCACGGGCCACTGGCCGAACCACCGGCCCCCGCCCTCCCCTGAACCGCCCACCACCTCTGGTCTTCCGCCGCCCCCGACTATCCCTGTAGCTAACCCCGCCCCCACCCGCGTCGATTTTACCCTCTGGTGAGGCCCCACCATAGCCCGACGACAACCCCCCACAACCACTATCCCTACCTGAAACCCTAAGATAGATAATGGGGTAGCCCTCCCGCGAGCCCCTTCCTTCCCTCCAACGAACTCCCAAAAATGGACTGACCCCAATTTGAAATTCAGTTGACTGTTATTTAAGCTAATGTGGAATACAAAAGGGGAAAACCATAAGCATTCCGAGTATAGTGGTGAGCGTGTCATGGCGGATCTGAAGGTGCAAACTGGACATAGGCAACTTCGCAACCAATGTTTGGTTTCAACTAACAAGTAAGATTCTAAGTGACAGACGAGAAATCATAGTAAAGCAGTGGTGACCTAATTTCTTGTTGAGATAAATAACTTGAGCAGAGACGAAAGAGTATCGCCTCTGGTGTTTGGCCGTGTAAGCATCTGCTAAGTCATTAAGGGTGCTGCGGTAGCGACGACTGTCGGTGGCATGGAAGCAGATCTAGGAGGGTAGACGGTGGTGGCGAGAGAAATATCCTGACGCGGTGGAAGAGACGGTCGTACGAGCGACCTCGGCAAGGTGGACGACGGCGTGGATGAAGCGAGAGAAGGCATAAGGATCCTGGTCCGAAGCTATGGATGATAGAGGTCGATCTCTTGTGATGGACGACGGCGTTGGGGTGTCAGCTCCGACATGGTGGAGGAGGACGACGGTGGATGGGCTGGCAGACAGAGGAGACTGGGGTGGAGAGGGTGTTTTGGTGCCCACGGACTACGAATGGGGAAATGGAGGGAGAGAGGTAGGGGAACCATGTCTTCAGGGCGCGCTTGTCTCAAATGCGAGGAAATTTACACACTTAGCCCCAGTTTAAAATTTCCTACATCGCACAATGTTAGTCGGTTGGGGATACGACGGTAATCTCGCATATAGCGAATATTTGCCGACGGAGATTTCGTCTGCGGAGATTTTGTTTTGGCTCCCAACGTGTATGAATCAGGGAGGTGAGAGGCGATTTCGGCTGAGGAGAAGCTGTGTTTTGGTGCCTACCATGTATGAATCCGGGGAGGTGAGAGGCGGAGGCGGTTATGTCACGTGTGAGTGAAATTACAAGCCTACCCCTATCAAAACATATAGAAATCGAGTTGATAGGCTTTGCGTGTCAGGGATAGGCAGTAATTTCCATATCGCAGATTTTGGTGTCGGGTGGTTACTGTGAGTTTCCCCGCTTCGCTCCATATTTTGCAGAAAAAGAGTGCACGTTTACCATGCCAACTCAATTTGAATCTGCTTTGTTTTTTTCATGCAGGATCCATTTTGTATTCGAATACAAATCTATATACATCATTTTTTCATATATATATATATATATATATATATATATATATATATATATATATATATATATATATATATACTTTCAAAAGCACAACACCCTTTATACGTAAATATGGTTTACAAATGGCATGATCTCAGATTCATAAGGCCGGATCCATCTTAATTTGGATTTTCATATATTTGAAATCACTTTATGTTGAAATCCAATGTATGCATTCCTCGCTAACTGTCTCCAATTAATATGTGTTTCATGTGGGGTTTTTCTTACTTCTCAAACACGTATATTGTGTTGGACGCACGCAACATATAGTGTCATCCCGTTTAGACATTAATTGCATATAAACCATGCATTGTCTCTAATTAAAGAATCTATGGATCACTAATATTGGTAAAATAAATAACATTACATGTGTCCCCAAATTCAAATGAATATGCATGTTTGATAGACCAGTTTTTGTTATGATATTATCAATGTCGTGATCTCTAGTTTAAATATTTGTATCCCCTTTAATCCAGATATTTGTCTCATATAGCTATCACTCATGATTACATATCTCTCTAGACCTATACGCCTTCACCGTCTCTCAGGTATCTTTCGTGCTACTTGTATGTTGACAATAGTCTTTTATCTTCATAACACACGGATGATACTCTCTCCCTCGACCTTCACTCTATCTCTCTCGAAGTATATCTCGCTCCCTACTATGTGTCTCTAACTATGATTCTCCCTGTGAAATCTCTTTCTCTCACACAAACACAAAATTTGTCTCCTGGGGTCTCATTTCTCTCTACAATTCCCTTGTATCCTTAGGTCTGGGAAGCTATGACTCTCCCTCTTAAATAACTCTTTCTCACACATAAACACAAACTCTGTCTCCCAGGATCTAATATCTGTCCACCATTCCCTTGTATGTCGCTCACACACACTCTCTCCCCCTAGGGATCACTACAGGAATCAGGAACTTTGCTGTCTGCCATGGCAGACGGCAAAGGCATGCATGGCAGATGGCAAAGGCCTTTGCCGTTAGCCACCAGACGGCAACACATCCGACTGAACAAACTATGACAAAGGGCTCTTTGCCGTCTGCTGGCTGACGACAAAGATGCAAACG